>OX155974.1:5590367-6115678 GCA_944548615.1 Micropterix aruncella | reverse complement strand
TAACTTGCAATGTTCGTATGTAAGTTGTCCGTTTCATACTTTCAACCACTTCCTGTTATCCAAATGAGCTGAAATTTGTCATACCTATGTATGTTCGCTGACAATGCAATATTATGGTGCCATCGAGCTGATTTGATAACGGGAGTCGGGATGTAAGGACTGGAACCCACTGATGGCAATTTTTTTTTTTTTTTCTGGAACCAAACAGAACTACGTACAATGCAATAAAAACGTATTTAAAAGTGACAAAAATCCAATAATGTGATTCCGAATAATATATAATGTATACAAAATAAACGCAATATAATTTTATATTGTTTACGCTTGAGAATGGGGGGGAATCAGGATGGGAAGTGAGGTTAAAGTGAAGAGACAAAATAGATAAAAAATATTATGTAAAATTGAGGACTAATCGCGGTTGTTTGAGATTATAAATAGGATAGAAACGAATTTACCCCGTGAAATTTGTAGCACCCGACGTTTCGGTGACGTTGCAGGCCGCCGTTGTCCAGGGTAGACTGAAAGAGCTGTCAATCCGTTGTTTTGCGGGTAGGCCGCATACCGCTACCGCCACTGCGTGGGTTATAACGGTGGTGGGGGGCCGAGCTCGGAGCGCGCGAATTTTGAAAATCCGTCTTGCACACAACACTCACTGTAGCCTGTTTTACGTCCTTGTGTTCGGAGTTCGGCGCCGGCATTTTAAGAAGAGGGTTCCACGTAGACGAGAGTTTGTAACCGTCGTCTCTATTGAAGTTCGGGGTTCTTCTTATTTCAATGGTTTCCCGGATCATGCGAGGAAAGTAGAATTGTTCCTTGGATAGCACAATGGGATTTTGAAACTGCATCCAGTGGTTGCTTCCGCTATCCAATATATGTTCGCAGATCGCCGATTTTTCTCGCTGAACGTTTTTAACAGCTTTGATGTGTTCTGTCAGTCGCGTGGTTATGGCCGTTTCGTTTGTCCAACGTAGGCTAGACCGCAACTGCATTCGACTTAGTATGGAGTAAGACTGGAGTAACGGTACTGTAGTAGCCTTTGTTTTGTTTATTCTATAAAGGTTATTTCAACGATCAAGACTCTACGGCTCTCCAATGACAGGAAAGTCTTATTTGGGCTAGTATGTTTTGATCATGAGTAATTTCCAGTAGGCATGACTACGACGAGGGCCTGAATATGAATTCGGAAGATTGCCAATGGAACTCGCATTCAATTTGTAAACGCATTCAATTATGATAGCCCGCTCTAAGTTTCACTATGACATGGCTGCTTCACGCAAAAAAAATCATGACATGGCAAAAAAATCGGTTGTGTCATCCCAAGACTTTCCTGTCAAGTAGCCAGGAACTTTAATTTCATAGTTCCTACCCCCCCCCCCCCCCCCCCCACCTAGCACCACCCTTTAACCCGCCCCTCCCTCGATGATGATGATGATAAATTCGAAATCAAAATCGAAATCGAAAACGAAATTGAAATCGAAATAAAAATCGAAATCGAAATCGAAAACTATCGAAAACGAAATCGAAACTCGTATACAGAATTTTGGGTCTCTGCTGTTGACCGTTGAGAAGTTCCTTCATCGGGAGCCAAACCAGGGTACATCGGCCATGTCATGATAGAACCTGGAAGAGGCTATCATAATTGAATGGGTATACACAATTTCGGGTCTCTGCTGTTGACCGTTAGGAGTTCTCTTGTCGGGAGCCAAACCAGGGTGGACGGATTGCAACCACAATCTTTTCATCTCATGTCATGACCAAATGATGCCTGCATGCCAAATTTCAGCTCAATCGGATGAATCGTTTCGGCGCTATCGTTGGAGAATACACACAGACAGACACACAGAAGTGCGTCCACAATACTTTCCTTAAACAGGAACGTAAAATATAGTCGTTTTTTTTTTGCTAAAATTGTGTCTATTACTTTTAATTTATTGTGTAGCGTCTCCAATCATCGCAGCCATGTTCATTATTACCATGAATGCGACGACGACTGTATTATTTTAATTAAAACAACCACTTTCAGCGATGAAATCAATCTGCATCGTATTACGTTAAATAATGTGTGGCTATCCCGCGGCGCGGTCGTTTTTACAAAGGCCCCGTCAATGCTTTGTCCGGCTGGCTGCTGCGGCTGGTTCGGTTTAATTACTTCGCCGTTATGGAAAAATACGTTCAGTCTACCCTCGTAGCCCAGCGGGTATACGTCTTGCGTCATTGTCCCGGGATTAAAGAGAAAATAAAGCCAGCTAACGTCATTATGAAAACAACCATATAATTAGCTATACATAATAAGCAATAGAGATTCTTCTTCTCGAAGTGCCTCTCCATTACTGTAGGTTGGCCGTTAGCTCTGAATACTTTTGTCGGTCTTGCGCCATCCGGAAAAGCTGATGATGATCCCGGTCCACTCTCTGACATTGCAATAATAATAATAATAATGATAATAAACTCTTTACTTGCACTTAATTAGTATACAAAAAGGCGAGCTTATTGTCACATGGCAATGTATTACAACTAACCCAAACACAGTAATACATGCACGCATTGTGAAAATAAAGGTTATTACATAACATACAGACAAGTGGAAGAATTTAAAACTAATAATGCCCGAGGAGAGGAAATTGGGAGAGGAAGAGGAGAGAAAGGGAAGAACTGGTTACTTCTTAGAAAGGTGGTAATCCTTAAGGTGAGTCTTAAACGATGGTAAAGAAGGCGAGTTTCGTATATTTGCTGGGAGATCGTTCCGGAGTCTTGCACCATGGACACAGAAAGAATAGTAATAGAAATCACTATTATGACTCGGAATTTTTAATAAACTATCAGAGGCTGACCGAAATATGAGACCGTGGGAACTCAGTGGTTGAAAAAGCTCGTGGAGATAGGATAGTGTTGATTGGGAGAGTACACGATATAGGAGAGCAAGTATATGAACATTTCTTCTTTGGCGTACTGGCAACCACTTTAACTGTGCCCTATAGTCGGACACGTGATCATACTTACGTAGACCGAAGATGAATCGTATTTATACGTTTTGCAAACGTTCAAGTTTGTTGAGCAGTTCCTCTAATAAATCAAGATAAAGCAGTGCAATACCAAAACTTCTTCCTCCTTCCACGGTGTCGTTTACCCTCAATTCTGCCCATCAATATCAGTTGAAGCAGCTGATATCTGTCATGCCGCAGCACGTGCCCCAGATATTCAATCTTGAGCTTTTTGACGGTGCGCAACAACCTTCGGATCGTACCAGCACGCTGACGCACTTTTTCGTTGCTTATTTTATGGGTACAGCTTATACGGATCATTCGACGGTAGCACCACATCTCACTGTCTGGTGTCTTCTTTTATGGTCCACGCTTCGCTACCGTACTGGCCAGATGTAGCAGGGAGCTAATGGGCCCATGATGAGGTGGCCACAATGACCCATGTGTTCAGGGTCGGTCACACTCACGGGTCAACACCCATCCGATGGCCTCCACGCATGGGGTGCGAGCCTGGGTAGGACACTTGGTCAACCAGTCTCCCCTGGAATCAATCCTCTGGCGCTCCTGGACGGTCTGCGCACCGAGCGGCGCAAGCCAATCGATTGTGCTCTCCGACTAACAATCGGGGGAGTCTGGAAACTGTATTGTTTCCTATAGCGCGGGGGTAGTTGTCTACCTTACGGCGACTGCTCTTGAAATGACCATTGGCCATCCGATCCCGGTTCAGAGTCGGGCAAAGGACGCCTTGGTCCGCGATAGATTCGTTGCACTCCGTTTCACCGCTTCGTAAGGGAGAGGACCGCGCAAGCGACCTCGAACTCGGAACCAATCGAGAGACCGGAGAACACAATTGGAAGTGAGGGCGCGAGTATCTCGAGCCCGCCGGGTTTATTCCTGGCTCACTCGCGGTAAGGCGTTGGACTCTCACGGGTTGTGACGTAGCTGGACGTAGGATTGTACTGTCCAAAGTCTTCTATGTTCACTGCAGGGCGACAGAACGACTAATCGTTAAAACGTCCTGTGGTGACGGGCTCGCCCGTTGTAGTCGACACCGCAAGATGATGGCCAGATGTAGCAATGCAGTATCCGAGTTCTAAGTCTTAGATTTATTTTCCGGCAACACAAGACTTTTCTCATTTTATTAAATGATCCACGGGCGATTTCTATCCGGGTCGTAATTTCTAGATCGGAGTCCCATATTTCATTCACCCATGTACCGAGATATTTGTACTGCCGGACGTCTATAAGAACTTTACCTGCCACCGATATAGCAGGTTGTAAATCAGGATCCCTGGTAATAACCATGACTTCGGTCTTTGAAATATTGATTGACAATCCAGCTTTTTCACTGCACTCATTAACGTTGTCAACCAACCTTTGTAGGTCTTCCTGAGTAGAGGCAATAAGAACTGTGTCATCGGCGTAGCGCAAATTATTGATGCGTTTTCTGTTCATTTTCACCCCCACATCAAGATTCTCCAGGGCCTTGGTCATAATCGCCTCAGAGTACCTACACGTTTTTTTCTTTAAACACTTGTGACGATAAATTTACTTATTTTGATAATAATTCATAATTGTTGATAATATGACCAATGAACATGATCTAACGATTTAAATTATTTTTTTAATATAAAATACTACTGTTTGTTACTTAAATCTAAAAGTTATACATATGCTGTCGCGGACTTTTTTGTAGGCATTATCAAGCTCTACAACTTTTCTCTAGAACTTAATCATATATCTCTCATCGTTAAGGCCGCGTTCGTTAGAAACCTTTTCGTTCGACCGTTTTTTTCCGACTTACTTTGGAAATCCAACTACCACGAAAAAGTCTTTTCATTTTTCGGATTAATATATAGCTTAGGACACTCACAAATAACGTGGCTTTCTATTGTTAAAATAATTTTTAAAATCGGTTCAATAGATCCAGAGATTACTTCCTACAACGTCACAAACTTTACTTCTTTATAATATTAGTATAGATAAGCTGCATAAGTGATGTCCTAATGTTGACAATATGACTAAGTATAAGCTGTATAAGGGTAGGTCTTGTAACTAATATACAGCCTTTGGTGGAGTACCTATGGGTAATGTAGTAGCTTTTGTTTTGTTTTTTCTATAAAGGTTATTTATTCTAGTACTATACAACTGTCAGTTATAAAATAGTTATAAATTAGTATGCTGTATAGCGATTATACCACCCTTATTCGACTAAAAGTCCTCATACGACAAAATACGACCTATATAACTGAAAGGTAAATAAGCCGAATTGCATTAAATGACACCTTTACATAGCTGAAAGTTAATCTGAAAGCCTTTACAAGAATTTTAATCAGCTTAAAGCTATATTCGGTACTTCTTATACACCTTTTGTATTTGTTGGGTTGTCGCGACTCCTTGCTCTCAAATAAGAAAAAGCATATACATCGTAGTGTTACGCGTTGGCGTAAAAGACAGTCATTATTTGACATATGAGTTTTTTCGCCCTTCTTCTTGTCGGAAGTAAGAAATAAGCCCAGTATACATCGAGTACAAAGAGACGTATTTTGAATATTAATTAATTATACAAAGTGTTCAATTGTTACTCTCCACAAAATATTACCGGTTTATAACCGTTTTTGGTACTCACGAATTTATTCCAATCCAACATTTTGAAAATTATAAAACTACGCAATTGTACCCGGAAAAAAATCCGTTATGTATTAATGATGAATCCCTGATTTTTATTCCACCATATTTTCTAAACTATCGAACCGATTTAGGAGGGTTTGATATTGTTAAAATCGTTATGTCATTCCGAGGGTACCTAAACTGTCCAAATGTCAAAAATAATACGTGTGGCACTCGGGGACTGCCGCGGTAAAGCTATTTTGCATAGCATTTTTAACAACTTATTCAATTATAATTATTTATTTATTTTATTTTTTCTGATATCAGAAAACTGCGCTCTATCGGAAAACGTTGAAATTATTCCGAATCATTTGCGGCTGCGGAAGCAAATGATTCGGAATAATAATTTAAACGTCTTCCGATAGAGCGCCGCGCACGAATTTTTTATTCGATAAATAAAAAAAACGGATTATTTGAAAAAAATCGTAGATAAAAAGATAGATAATTAAATTATCTTTAAAATGGTGTAGGTTTCATAATAATACTTCAGATAGTATTTGCGTAGTAGTCACTTTTGTGTTCGGTTTGACCTAATTTCACAAATTAATTACACTATGTAATATAAACAAAATCTAAAATATTCAAAGCTAAGAATATTAGGAAAATGTTCTTGTTTAACATATATTTTTTTCGAATCGTAAGCAGCACTCGTTTAGACGTAATTATCAGTTTAAAATCATTAATTTTCGTTAAAAAATTTCTTCATTCGGTCGCCGCGCTGGCCTAGGCCCGCGATAAAAGCTATGCAATAGCTTAAAAATACCTGTCTAAATATCCCAATGTCAATAAATTAACATAACTATATCCTGTCTAGTGTCAAATGAAGTGTCTGATTGAGTGCACTCCGGAAATGTACATCTATCTTTTTGGATAAATAACATTAAGAAATATTTCATTAGGAAAAAGTAATAAAAAATATTATTAATAAAATAGTTCACTTTCTGTAACGGGAGTCGTGTTTTTTATTCATTTTAATATATTTGTTTGTTATTTTTTATTATTAATATTATTTTATATTTAACCAATATTGGCGGCTTGCTCCCGGACTGCACAGTAATATTATTTACTCATTCGAACGCATTATAAAATCCATACCAAATATCTCATTATTACCATAGATACATAGACGGCCGCTAGAATAATTTTGCGCGTCATTTCGCGGATACTTCTGGTAAAATTCCATTGTCAAACATATTTTTTTTCGAGAAATCATCAAAATTTTTAAGCTATTGCATAGCTTTTATCGCGGGCCTTAGGCCAGCGCGGCGACCGAATGAAGAAATTTCTTAACGAAAATTCATGATTTTAAACTGATAATTACGTCTAAACGAGTACTGCTTACGATTCGAAAAAAATACATGTTAAAAAAGAACATTTTCCTAATATTCTTAGCTTTGAATATTTTAGATTTTGTTTATATTACATAGTGTAATTAATTTGTGAAATTAGGTCTAACCGAACACAAAAACGACTACTACGCAAATGCTATCTGGCGTATTATTATGAAACCTGCACCATTTTAAAGATAATTTAATTATCTATCTTTTTATCTACGATTTTTTTCGAATAATCCGTTTTGTTTTGCTTTATCGAATAAAAAATTCGTGCGCGGCGCTCCATCGGAAGACGTTTAAATTATTCCGAATCATTTGCTTTCCCAGCCGCAAATGATTCGGAATAATTTCAACGTTTTCCGATAGAGCGCAGTTATCTGATATCAGAAAAAATAAAATAAATAAAATAAATAAATAATTATAATTGCATAATTTGTTAAAAATGCTATGCAATAGCTTTACCGCGGCAGTCCCCGAGTGCCACACGTATTTTTTTGGTTTTTATGAGCTAATATCTAAATATTTTTGTATGTATGTAAGCAAAACGAAATACTATCTTTGATAGATAATTTAATAAAGATCGTGATAGTATTTTCAATTTCTAAATAGGATTCCGTATTTTTCCGTAAGACATGTACAAGTTAGAAATGCCGAGTTTGTTTCGCTTCTTCGAATTTCTCATATTTATTCATAATTATATAATAGTTATACAAAATAAGATTTCAATAATCTATATACGAAATTTCAATGCGATCATTGCACAGTTATTCTTTTTATGATTGCTATAGTAGTTCCATAGTTATAGTACTTTTTGTCGAGCGCGGCGATATTGCAAGAAATTCCAAAAAAATGCCGCGGTCTGCCATGGAAATATGCCGCTACTCAAAGTGTTAAAATATTACCGGTTTTTAAATAACCGTTTTTGGTTCTTACGATTTTTTTACAAGATTGCCCAAAGGGAGTATTAAATGTATGCATGTTTCCGCTTCTTTATTACATAAATTTCAATTTATTTATTTTTCAAAAAATTTGTAGAAACAGATTGTAGAAACGTAATATCTAGGTACATTTAAAATACAGTTTTCTTCCGTTTTTGCAATATACAAATTTATCACCAGGTACATACAGCTCAAAGTTCCTTATTATTGCTTTTATGATACGTCAATATTATGCAACATTTTAATGCTGGCAATATTCAATAATAGAGAAAATTTTGACAAAAAGAAAAATCGACTACAAAATCTTTTATTAGTGCAGCAGCCATGTCTGGCTGATACTTAGAACAAGATATAATAATTGAATGCGTAAACAAAATTGGATTTATGTGCTGTTGACCGTTGGAACGCCGTTGACCGCCAACCCTGGGTGACGAAGTCCATAGTGAAACTTAGAACGAACTGTCGTAATTGAATACACATAAAAAAATGTGTCTGTGCTGTTGACCGTTAAGGAGTTCTTTCGTCGAGAGCAAATCCTGGATGCAGCAGCCATGTCATGATAAAATTTAAAACGGGCTATCATAACTGAATGAGAGTACAAAATTTGTGGTCTGTGCTGTTGACCGTTAAGGAGTACCCTCATCGGGAGCCAACCCAGGGTGTAGAATCAGGTCATGCTTACCATAAAAATAAATGAATTGTCATCGAAATTGAACCAACAGACAAATTTTCAATTTCATATGATAATATTTGAGGAAATCCCTCAATTCCTCATGGATTCCTTCATCAGAACAGGATTTTGATAGAAATAGAAACAATCTGTAAGTATATACTTTTAAATAAAAAAAAAAAATGTGGCACTCGGGGACTGCCGCGGTAAAGCTATTGCATAGCATTTTTAACAACTTATGCAATTATAATTATTTATTTATTTTATTTTTTCTGATATCAGATAACTGCGCTCTATCGGAAAACGTTGAAATTATTCCGAATCATTTGCGGCTGCGGTAGCAAACGATTCGGAATAATTTAAACGTCTTCCGATAGAGCGCCGCGCACGAATTTTTTATTCGATAAAGCAAAAAAAACGGATTGTTCGAAAAAAATCGTAGATAAAAAGATAGATAATTAAATTATCTTTAAAATGGTGCAGGTTTCATAATAATACGCCATATAGTATTTGCGTAGTAGTCGTTTTTGTGTTCGGTTAGACCTAATTTCACAAATTAATTACACTATGTAATATAAACAAAATCTAAAATATTCAAAGCTAAGAATATTAGGAAAATGTTCTTGTTTAACATATATTTTTTTCGAATCGTAAGCAGTACTCGTTTAGACGTAATTATCAGTTTAAAATCATTAATTTTCGTTAAGAAATTTCCTCATTCGGTCGCCGCGCTGGCCTAGGCCCGCGATAAAAGCTATGCAATAGCTTAAAAATACGTGTGGCACTCGGGGACTGCCGCTGTAAAGCTATTGCATAGCATTTTTAACAACTTATGCAATAATAATTATTTATTAATTTTATTTTTTCTGATATCAGATAACTGCGCTCTATCGGCAAATGTTGAAATTATTCCGAATCATATGGGGCTGGGGAATCAAATGATTCGGAATAATTCCGATAGGGCGCCGCGCACGAATGTTATTCAATAAAGCAACAAAACCGGATATTATTCTTTTATTCTTTGACTATTCGAAAAAAATCGTAGATAAAAAGATAGATAATTAAATTATCTTTAAAATGGTGCAGGTTTCATAATAATACGCCATATAGTATTTGCGTAGTAGTCGTTTTTGTGTTCGGTTAGACCTAATTTCACAAATTAATTACACTATGTAATATAAACAAAATCTAAAATATTCAAAGCTAAGAATATTAGGAAAATGTTCTTGTTTAACATATATTTTTTTCGAATCGTAAGCAGTACTCGTTTAGACGTAATTATCAGTTTAAAATCATTAATTTTCGTTAAGAAATTTCCTCATTCGGTCGCCGCGCTGGCCTAGGCCCGCGATAAAAGCTATGCAATAGCTTAAAAATACGTGTGGCACTCGGGGACTGCCGCTGTAAAGCTATTGCATAGCATTTTTAACAACTTATGCAATAATAATTATTTATTAATTTTATTTTTTCTGATATCAGATAACTGCGCTCTATCGGCAAATGTTGAAATTATTCCGAATCATATGGGGCTGGGGAATCAAATGATTCGGAATAATTCCGATAGGGCGCCGCGCACGAATGTTATTCAATAAAGCAACAAAACCGGATATTATTCTTTTATTCTTTGACTATTCGAAAAAAATCGTAGATAAAAAGATAGATAATTAAATTATCTTTAAAATGGTGCAGGTTTCATAATAATACGCTAGATAATATTTGCGTGGTAGTCGTTTTTGTGTTCGGTTAGACCTAATTTCACAAATTAATTACACTATGTAATAAAAACAAAATATAAAATATTCAAGGCTAAGAATATTAGGAAAATGTTCTTGTTTAACATATATTTTTTTCGAATCGTAAGCAGTACTCGTTTAGACGTAATTATCAGTTTAAAAGCATTAATTTTCGTTAAGAAATTTCTTCATTCGGTCGCCGCGCTGGGCTAGGCCCGCGATAAAAGCTATGCAATAGCTTAAAATACGTGTGGCACTCGGGGACTGCCGCGGTAAAGCTATTGCATAGCATTTTTAACAACTTATGCAATTATAATTATTTATTTATTTATTTATTAATTATTTTTTTTTCTGATTTCAGATAACTGCGCTCTATCGGAAAACGTTGAAATTATTCCGAATCATCTGCGGCTTCGGAATAATTTAAACGTCTTCCGATAGAGCGCCGCGCACGATTTTTTTATTCGATAAAGCAAAAAAACGGATTATTAAAAAAAACGTAGATAAAAAGATGGATAATTAAATTATCTTTAAAATGGTTTCATAATAATACGCCGGATAGTATTTGCGAAGTAGTCGTTTTTGTGTTCGGTTAGACCTAATTTCACAGATTAATTACACTATGTAATATAAACAAAATCTAAAATATTCAAAGCGAAGAATACTAGGAAAATGTTCTTGTTTAACATATATTTTTTTCGAATCGTAAGCAGTACTCGTTTAGACGTAATTATCAGTTTAAAATCATTAATATTCGTTAAGAAATTTCTTCATTCGGTCGCCGCGCTGGCCTAAGGCCCGCGATAAAAGCTATGCAATAGCTTAAAAATATATATTCTTATTCTTATTTCTTTTGAAGCAAAGCAAACTTTGACGACGACGATGTCGCGTCACAGAGCATAGACAGAGGGAGGTGTAGAAAGAAGGAGAATATCGACGGAGAGGAGGGGAGTCGAGTGCACCCGAGGGAGTAATCGCGACCTGCCAGTCTCGTAATGAGCTCGAAGCCAAACAAAGACATCCCGATGGCGACATTCGAAAAGCAATCCAGTCGAGCAACGCCACGGAATACTAATCTTGAACGTGTCAAGCCGGGTGATTGGCGGCCCATGTATAAAACTGCCTTTTTTACTCACCCAAAAGGTATCCTGCGCAATATTTACAGTGGGCGTATCCTTTCGTCCTGTAAAACTCAGAGTTTGGTAAACAGATGCCTGGTTGGGCTGAAATCATATTATGAGGTTTTGTTTGGAATATCTCATATGGAGAGCAGGTATGCTTCGTAAACGGGTAGCATTAGTACAGTGGAGAAATCTACGCTATCCAATACATTGACGTGTTCGCGTTTGTGTGCGTGACTCGCGCTCATACGAGCGCGAGTAACGCACACACACGCGAACACGTCATTGCATTGGACAACTAATAACCTCAACTAGAGTTGTCGACTACAACGGGCGAGCCCGTCACATCAGGAAGTTTTAACGATTTGTCGTTCTATCTCCCTGGAGTGAGCGCAGAAGACTTGGACAAAACAGTCCACCGTCTAGCTCCGCCACAAACCGCTCTCTCTCACTCACGCCCTTACTTCCAATTGCGACCAGATTACTCCAGTCTCACGTTTGGTTACGAGTTCAAGGTCGCTTGCGCGGTCGTCTCTCTTACGAAGCGGCGAAACCGAATCTATCGCGGACCACGGCATCCTTTGCCCGGCTGTTCACCCAGGGTCGGGTAGCCGATGGTCGTTTCAAGAGCAGTCGCCGTAAGGTCCGCAACCACCCCCGCTCTATAGGAAACAGTACTGCTTCCAGACTCCCCCGACTGTTAGTCAGAGTGCACAGTCGATTGGCTTACACCGCACGGTGCGCAGATCGTCCAGGAGCGCCAGAAGTTTGATTCCTAGGGGAAGCTAACCCTAAGGCCAGAGTCCTACCCAGGCTCGCACTTCATGCGTGGAGGCCGTCGTATGGGTGTTGACCCGTGAGTGTGACCAACCCTGAACAGAATGGGTCTTCGTGGCCAACCTAGCAAGGGCCCATTAGCTCCCAACTACTACTACCAACCTCAGAAAGTTTTAACGAAATAAATTGTTCTGTCTCCCGTGAGGTGAGCGCAGAAGACTTAGAACAAAAACAGTCCACCTCAAACTCCGCCACCTGCCCCTCAGAGGCCAACGCCTTACGGCGAGGCACCGGGAAAGGTAACCAGCATGCAGCTTCGTCCCCTGACTACCAGTTTGGAAGGATATCTCCATCTGCAATTAACCTTCAGGATACCTCCTACCTCCTGACTGGTTACAGGATCGAGGCCGCGTGCGCGATCCTCTCCCTAACGTAGCGCTGAAAGGGTGTCAACCGAATCTATCACGGACCGCGGCATCCTTTGTCCGTTTTTTTCACCCGGAATCGGGTAGCCCATGGTCGTTTAAAGAGCAGTCGCCGTAAGGTCGACAACTACCCCCGCTCAATAGGAAACAGTACTATTTCCAGACTCCCCCGACTGTTAGTCAGAATGCATAATCGATTGGCTTACGCCGCACGGTGCGCAAACTGTCCAGGAGCGCCAGAAGGTTGGCTCCTGGGGGAAACTACCCCTAAGGCCAGAGTCCTACCCGGGCTCGCACTTCATGCGTGGGGGCCGCCGGATGGGTGCTGACCCGTGAGTGTGACCGACCCCGAACAAATGGGTCTTCGTGGCCAACTCAACAAGGGCCCATTAGCTCCCGACGCATTGGATGGCGTAGATTTCTCCACTGTACTAATGCACCCTATGTACGAAGCCTACCTGCTCTACAAGCTACACTAATAATATTTAAATCCCGCCATAAATTTTAATTAAATATTTGACGCCTTACGCCTAATATATAACCGGAACCCAACACGGTTCATCCGCCGGCCGAGAGAGAACGCTCATCGATTTTATTTACAATATTAATATTCCTATGAAATCAGTCCCTGTCTACTTGCTAGGAAAATGTTAGGGTTACACAGGCGATTTTTCTACTGTCTATTATATTCTATTTCTTTATAAAATTAGCGAATTACACAGAATTAGAATAACAGTTCCCCAGAAAGCTAGTGATTTTCATACGGTAATTAACAATATGTTGTATAATATATATTTTTACAAGTCTTCCAAACAAAAAAGGAGTATAATTTTTCAAATTTCAAATTTCAAATTATTTATTGAGTTCAAATTATGAGTACATTCTATATACAAAAGTCCTAACCTAACTAGGCAGCCGCCTGTTCCAAGGTAGACAATTTATTTTAATTATCCTAAGAAATCTATAATATTTTATTTATATAAATAAACAAAATCATACTTAATGTAAGAGAAATATCTTAATTACCTAATAAAAATTCGTAAGAAAATGTCATGAAAATTGTCAATATTATTTTATTTTAAAACATGATAAAAATTTATATATATTTATATATGTATTAATACGTATTAATATGTATTAATAATATACAAAATAAATTCACAAAAATTAAAATTAAAATTATAATGTGTTCAGGGTTCACTTATGTATGTTTTCCGTTTTTTTTATTCTACCATAACTTCTAAACGCTTGAATCGATTTATAAGTGTGTGGTATTGGGCTCGATTGCGTTTCTTCGTGAACTAAAATCAGAAATTAGTCCGTGTGAACGAGATGGGGCAATACGCTAGAGCGGAGTGTGGGATAACCGATTGTCACTTTTTCGCATTAAAACTGCCCGCCAAGGTCAAATCTTACACCGCACGAAATATGCTCGAATTTATTCGGACGAGTATAAGTTCGGCAGGTAGTATTTATCGACGATCGTTCGTTTCATATTTCGCTCTAACGTATTGCTCTGTCTCGTTCGCTTGGACTAATTTTAGTTTTTGTTCACAAAGAAACGCAATCGGGCCCATTGTCAGGTTATGTTATGTCATTTCAATCCAGTTTCTCTTATCTTGCCCCCAAACTTTATAATTACCTACCACCAAACATTAAAGACATTAAAATATCATATAAATTTAAAAATAGTTTAAGTGCCTACCTCTTAAATTGTACAAATGCAGACATTGAACACCTTATTAAATAATTGAATCTTTATAATAAAAACATAATAGTATATGTAGTAATATAAATTGATTATTTCTAAATGTAATTTTATTTTATTTTTCCTGAATTTATTTTGTATATTAATAATAAATATTAATACTTATTAATACATATATGAATATATATTAATTTTATCATCTTTTAAAATAAAATAATATTGACAATTTTTCATGACATTTTCCTACGAATTTTATAAGGTAATTAAGATATTTCTGTTTCATTATGTATGATTTTGTTTATTTATATAAATATAATATTATTGATTTCTTAGGATAATTAAAATAAATTGTCTACCTTGGAATAGGCGGCAGCCTAGTTAGGTTAAGACTTTTGTAAATTGAATGTACTCATAATTTCAACTCAATAAATAATTTTGAATGTTGTTTTTTTTTTTGAATAGGACATCTTAACTGTACAAATATTAAGTAAATAGTTTTCTAAATTTCCAAATGTCCAAATATCAATAAATTAACATAAACATATCGTGATTAGTGTCAAATGATAGGTTCGATTGAGTAAATACCGGAAATATACATGTATCTATATGGATAAACACATTAACTACAAATATTACATGACAAGAAGAAAGAAAAAATAAAAATACGTGTGGCACTCGGGGACTGCCGCAGTAAAGCTATTGCATAGCATTTTTAACAACTTATGCAATTATAATTGTTTATTTATTTTATTAATTTATTTTTTTCTGATATCAGATAACTGCGCTCTATCGGAAAACGTTGAAATTATTCCGAATCATTTGCGGCTGCGGTAGCAAATGATTCGGAATAATTTCAACGTCTTCCGATAGAGCGCCGCTCACGAATTTTTTATTCGATAAAGCAAAACAACCGGATTATTCGAAAAAATTCGTAGATAAAAAGATAGATAATTAAATTATCTTTGAAATGGTTCAGTTTTCATAATAATACGCCAGGTAGTATTTGCGTAGTAGTCGTTTATGTGTTCGGTTAGACCTAATTTCACAAATTAATTACACTATGCAATATAAACAAAATCTAAAATATTCAAAGCTCAGAATATTAGGAAAATGTTCTTGTTTAACATATATTTTTTTCGAATCGTAAGCAGTACTCGTTTAGACGTAATTATCAGTTTTCGTTAAGAAATTTCTTCATTCGGTCGCCGCGCTGGCCTGCCCGCGATAAAAGCTATGCAATAGCTTAATAATTATAAATACGAGAAATATAAGAAATATTTTACTTTCTGTAACACAATACTTTCCTTAGTGCCAAGAAAGTAGATGTAAAACTTTTTCGCTGATTTTCATCGTGTATTTCTCATAGTATTCAAGGAAATACTAATAGAATTACGTCGTGAAAATCAGTAAAAGTGTACAAAAAATTCCTCGTCGTTTACATACTTTACGAGCTCAACACATTAAAATCCTCTCAATTATAACGCAAAACGCAGAGTTCTCCATCTCGGCGTTTTCCCCTGTCAGCAACTTAAAACTGATTTATTTGTTTCGTTTAGGTGGTGATATTATTCCACGACACGACCGGCTTTTCGCTGTTATTTGGGGCTTAAGAGTTGCCTCTGGGCATATATACCCAACATACCCCCTCATTCCTTCCCCCCCCCCCCTCAACCGCTAATAGCGTCACTGCTCTCGAAACATCTGACGACCTTTTGTAATGAGCGGCCAATTTTTTGCTGCGGATTTTGTACGAATTATTAGTTTGCTAGCCTACCAACCAGAGGCAAAGTATAATGAAAGCGCAAAAATTGTTTTCGAAATGAAGACGGACATTACATTACATTACATTTTCGCCTTGTCCAATTGATGGATAAAAACCGCTCTTGGACGTGTCAAAATAATTGTGTTAGGTAGTATAGTCTACGAAATAGTATTTGACAAAAGTGTCGTTAAAATGTCATAAAATAAACAGTGATTCCCAACAAGTTGTAACCGTTTATTTTACTATGGATATCGATTCTACCTGCGTGGAACACTTTAACAAACGCTTTAAAGGCACAAACTGACCGCTGCACCGGGTTCGATCATAACATCTTGAACTTTATACCACCAACGATCAGAGTAAATATTGCAGTATAGGTACCTAACAATAATTGTAAAATGTGTATTTCAGACAGATATATTAAAATACGCACTAAATACGGATGATTTCGAAATCGAACTGTTACTGTTACATTAATTAATAGTCTTAATCAGTTAGCTACTTAACATGTTAAATTCGGTGATTGCCGATTTCGATTTTACAATTATAACAATTATTGTAAAATGTGTACTTCATACAAATATATTAAAATATGCACTAATTACTAATGATTTCGAAATCGAACTGTTAGGGTTTCACTAATTAATAGTCCTAATCGTTTAGCTACTTACCAAGTTAATGATCATTGCGTTCGCATTATTATTATCAGTTCAGTCAAAGCTTTCACTTTCGTCTTTCTACACGCTTTTAATTTTGATGTTCTATTTTCAAAGATGTTTCGCCCTTGGGAAGTAACTCGCGGTAATATTGCAGAAGAAAATGTTATTATTAGTGTTTTTGCTTGAAAATTGATAAGTATAAATAATTAATATTATTAAGCGATCAAGGCGATTTAGTCTAACCATATCAAGCCATTAGACATTCGTTGATAGGAGTGAAAAGGTCTCAATCGTTGTGAAAAAGGTACCAATGTGCTAACGACACTTTTGTCAAATAATATTTCGTAGACAATATACATAGTTAGTTGAGAATTTAACTACTAGATTGTCAAAATATAAATATAAATAGTCAAAATAGAAGGCTAATGTGCAATATGAAATATCTATTTTCGGCCCCCATGAGACGACTTAAACTATTCCCAGATTATAAGTCTGTCTGTGTGTCTGTGTGTGTTCGGAAGCTAATGGGCTCTATTGCAGTTAGGCCACTAAGACCCATGTGTATAAGATCGGTCCAACTCACGGGTCAACGCCCATCCGGCAGCCTCCACGCAGAGCTGGGAGCCCGGGTAGGATTCTGCGTCAGTTTCCCCTAGGAATCAACCTTCGGGCGTTCCTGGATGCCAATCGGTTGTGCATTCCGACTGATAGCCGAGAGAGTCTGGAAACGGCCTTGTTTCCTATAGAATTAAGGTAGTTGTTAATATTACAGCAAATGCTCTTGAAACGAACAATCGACTACGCGATACCGGGCGAACAGCCGTGAAAAGGATGCCGTGGTCCGCGACAGATTCGGTAGATACCGAATCATCGTAAAAGAGAGGACCGCGAAAGCGATATCGAACCTGTAACCAGTCGGGGGACCGGAGTGATCTGGTTGCAACTGGAAGTAAGGGCGCGAGTGTCGGCCCGCTGGGTAACATCTCGCGGATAAGGCGTTGGCCTCTTAGGGGCGTGTGGCGGAGCTAGACGATGGACTGTTTTTGTCATAAGTCTTCTGCGCTCACCTCACGGGAGATAGAACTATCAAAATTCGTTAAAACTTCCTGAGGTGACGGGTTCGCCCGTTGTAGTTGACAGCTCTAGTTGTACATGTTTAGTCCTAATATTAGGTAACTATGTCTAATATCGATATTCTATATAATATAATAATTCATTAATTTGAAGTCTGTATCGGACTTTAAGTCCACTACATACGATCAACAAATGCATCGATTTCCAGTGAAATCCACTGACACAATTCAGCTATTATTTTGACTCGTGCAGCTATCAATCAGCACGATGAAACAATACTTTTACTCATAATATTTCAAATTGCATCATTTCACTGCCCATATAAACCGGCCAAAAAGCAACCAAAGCATTCGTTCACTAATTCAGTCATTCGGCCAGCGAGTCACTACATCCGCGATTACATAGCCTGTTCGGCAAGCGTTATAACTGGCAATATTCAATCGATTCAATCAATAAATATCTTCTGCTTCATTAAAACCGCCTTTAAATACGTAGATTACTCATAACTTGACACCACCACCTCACATCGAATAATTTTGAGTCTTGTGAGGGGGTGGTGTCTCACAGATCCAGAGATTTGACTTCTTATGTTCTTCATAATCTGGTAGAGGTCGGCCGCCGTATTCGTAGTAGTTATTTTCAGAATAGATTAGAGATGTTCATCGATGTTGATCATCGATGATTGAGCGATGTTTGTTTTCATTAAGTTTTGTAAAAGAAATCATCTCCTCGCATAAATATGAACTACTGACCATACACAGGATTCGTGCGGATTGTTTTTAAAAATATTTGCATCCAAATTCTTAAAATATTGTGTATTTATTTATTTATTTATTTATTTATTTAAGAATTAATTACTATTAAACATTGATTAGCTTACAAAAACAACAGGAACCGAATGGCAAAACCTTAACCTTTTGCTTATTTGTTTCTGTCACCCAACTGGGACTAGCCCGTTCTAGGGTGGACAGGACTCCAATATTACAATCAAGTTTGCTTGATTGCTTGGTTGCCTACAAATGTACTTGTTTTAGTAAAAAGCTAATGAAACTAAATTGCCCTAAAATGTGGTCTTCAGAATAAAATAAAAAATAATAATAATAAAAAAATATTAAAAATATATAATAAATAAAATGCAATTCCATTATTAAATCGGCAATAAATATAATATAAAATTTGATTAAATAATATAAATAGAGTTATATGTGAGAAAAGAAAGAAACAGTCATTAATATTTAATATTATGTTTTAAGTAATATAAGATTTAATATAAAAATACCTAGTCTAAAAGTATAATTCATTGTCAAAGTCAAATATTTTTTGGTAGTTAGTTCAATGCCCCTCAAGCACGTAACATCCATTTGGGGACATGTATGGCGGCCGCCTAACAATCCGTAACATCCGATTTTGGATATCGCGCTCGCCGCTGCGAAAAATGCAATTTACGATTCGAATCGTCGTACTTTAATGCTTTCTGACCGCGGGACGACATGGCCAAATAATCTTTCATTCGCCGGCCAACGACGATAACATCGACCGCCGATTTAAAAACTCAGCATTAGACGTCAAAACAGCATTGTCGATCGGCCACCCCGCGGCGGCGTATAGTTCCGCGACGTGTTTGTTTTGTGAAGTGTTTTGTGTATATAAGTGCAGTGTATACCGGATAAAAGTAAGTAATTTCCCTTTTTAAGTAGTTTAGCCATTAGGATTATTCAATTTCCACAATCCATTTGCTGTTTTTCACGAATTTTCGAAGAAAACACTTTGTCAACAACATACGGCTCGCGAAAAAATGGCCGTTTTTATTTTGTAATGTTTGTGAAATATCCCTATATATCGCGAAACATGACGTAATGTCGCTTTAATTTACTAATAAAATAGGTATTGCTTCATTTACATCCTAAGTTGTCACATAATTAGGCGTATTTTGAACATTATATGTTGTTTTTCTAATATGGCTCGCGAAAATGAAACTTGTTTTGATAATTACTATGAGAGAAAAAAGTGCGATTTTCCATAGTTTTTCGATGAAATGTGACTCTTTGGAGTATAGTAATTAGTTATTAGACATATAATAAGTCTATGATAAGACAATATAATTGAAAAAATCTAACGAATTTTATATTATGGGCATTCAAAGTTTATTATTAGGTTCGGAAGCGGAAACTCTCAAAACTTTAGATTTTTCTATAATATCAGACAAAGGTCAAAGTTCTGGTGTGATTTCTAAGAAGAAGTGATGTAGTAATAAAGTTATTTTGAAAGAATTTCATATAAAAAAATACCATAAGTAGTCACAAATTAAAAATTAAAAAAATTTTTTTTTACGAGAATAAATAAAATTTTTCTTGGCTGAATAAATAAATATTTTTTCCGTATTTTTGTATGCAAATAGGTAAAAAAAAAATATCGTTTTGGTAAAGCATTTAATAAAGAACATAACTGTATTTACAATTTTTGATATTTACAAAAACTGTATTTACAAAAAAATCGAAATAATTTTATAGGCGAGTTTTTTTCAGTTTGCCAATTTTGTAATATTTATTCATTATTATCTTAATTGTTTTACGAGATAAGGTTATAATGTTTTATATGTCAAATTTCAATGCGATCATTTTTCCCTTTATCTTTTTTTATTCCGTTTAGTGGTTTATAAGTTATGATCGTTTTTCTCAAGGCCGTTGACTCGCGTCGATTTTTTGCGCGCGAATATGTCGCGCGCAAAAGTGATAGGTGTTTTTACCTCGCAACGTGAGGGGTTAAAAAATACTTAACATATAAGTTTAAAAATATGTTAATAATTTGTGCACCTAAGTTTTATTATACTATTATTTCTAACATTTGATGTATGGTTAGTCTGTCATGATTCGATAACCATTTCTCTAATTTATTTTTGAATTCCCTAAATGTCAAATTCATTTTTATTTCCATATTGATCAGATTGTAAAATCTCGGCGCAATGAAAGAGTAATGTCTTTGACCAAATGATGTTTTCCTTCTGGGTATTATTAAGCTATTTTCTACAACTTGTCTCGTTGGTCGCCGGTTCTGAATTATTCCTAAATTTGAGTTATTGTCCGAAAATAGCCTTAAGAGGGAAGTTTTTAGAAAAATTTGCCTACAATCAAGAACTTTAGCTTCCTTATACAGTTCATTAGTGGGATGGCGATATGGTCTACGTAGAATAATCTATATAATAAAAATGAGTCGGGTTTTATGTATGTTACCTAATAACTCACGAGCGCCTGGCCCGATTTAAACGATTCTTTTTTTGTTTTGTTCGTAATCATTTCGGTGTTGCTATAGGATATAAAAAAATTGGAAAATCTCTCGAAAAAGTGAGAAAAATGAGAAAAACCAAAAATTATTTTAGTACCGAGCTTGATCATAGATGGCGTTGTTTGACAAGAATAAAAATACGAAAAATTCGAAAATAAAAATGGCGGCACGGCGTGAAAACTGACATTTGACAGCCGAATTTTACGATTTTTTCATATCGTTTTCGTGATTATGAAGGTAAATCAACTGAATTAACTGAATTTGTGTAATTCGTGAATGTTTTGCCAGGTTTTGCAAACATTTTTCACAGTTATGCCCTTGCGCAGACGCTCCAATATCAGCAAGGTGACCGCTCGAACAAGACGACAAGACGACAAAGAGGCAGGAGCAACTGAAAGCGATGAGCATCGCCAAGAATTGAATGAAGCGGCACGGATACGTAATGTTGCAGTGCGAAGACGATTGAATTTTAGACAAAACACATACATAGTGGCATTCTATTATGATCTGGCGATACAATACAGTGATTATGGATGCGTGCAAATTGGAGAATCGGACCATTTGTGCCAATATTGCAATGCCTTGAAGTAGCGCCACGAACTTTGTATTGCGAAGTGGTTAAAATGAGACTGACACCATTGGTCCCACCACCAAAACCATTTCCATATAAAAACATTAATAACTGGCAGTAAAAATAACATTTTGACGCTGACAGATAAAATTATCCAAATTTGAATCTATAAGCCTTGGACTAATTTCGATCTACGAGTACCTATGTTTCACGATAAAATTACGACTAACCAATTTTGACATTATTCGTATTTCTCATTTGTGACATAATTAAAAACTTATAAATAAATAAATAAACTTTATAATATAAATGTACTACATATTTCTTTGCTAAGCGCACTCCTCATTTTATTTATTAATAAATTGCACCCGTGCGAAGCCGGGGCAGGTCGCTAGTTTTTAATATAAATTTCTGCGCAACTTGCAACGGCTCTAGCAGGGTTTTACCACATCCACCCCATCCAATTATGCCGTAAGTAATAAGCGATTATAAGTGTATAAAATGAGGTAAGGTTTTACTCTTTAAATGTGTCTCTTGTATAAGAGATATTTTAACCAATATCTCACAATGTGGTTTGGGCCTTACGATGCATCTGTGTGCCGAATTCCAAATCTCTAAATGCAATATATAGACATTCAAGTATGATTAGCGCGTCCTTTGGTTGACCGATTTCAACTACTATCTATTCAACCTTTGCCATGACCGAATGATGCCTGCATGTTGAATTTCGGCTCAATCGGATGCAGCGTTTAGGCGCTATCGCGGAGAAATCCACATACACACACACACACATACTGGCACACATACCCACAGACTCACAAACAGACTTTAAATCAAATCAAATCAAATAATGTATTGTCCTAAAAACTAATACATACTTGTATAGACATAGTTGTATTACATTTACACTAGCTGCGCCCCGCGGTTTCACGCGCGTGGTGATGGAAAATTGTGATAATGATGATAGAAAACTATATATCTTTATAAATTATAGCCTATGTTTTATTCTGATGTGTAAGCTATATTATTGTAAAGTTTCATCAAAATCCATTCAGTAGTTTTTGCGTGAAAGAGTAACAAACATCCATACATACATTATTAAAAACTTTCGCGTTTATAATATTAGTAGGATTTGGCCGTGATAATTATTTATTTATTTTTATTTTATTTTTATTATTGACAAAAAAAAGACACGGACATACATACTATTATATATGCAGAATCTTAAAAGCAAAACATTAGTATAGAAAAAAAACATAGCTCTATGCATATAAATGTGCTAGCATATCCGAAATGGGGCGAAATCGAGCAACCAAGTAGACCTAGAAGGTCTGTCATCTGTTTGCTGGCGCGCGAACTGATGCATTTGATTCCAATTTTCAGAGACTTTTAATATCTAACAAAGGATTTAGTCTAACAATGTGTTTTTATAAAAATAAAAACTAAAAATAAATAAAAGAAAAAAGGTATGCATTTAAAACTAAACAAAAACATTATTTTTTTACAAACTTTGCATTATTTTCAATAAATTTAAATAGAAAAATAGGCAATGAAAGTCTTGGAGAGGACCAATTTAAAAAGATAATTATACATAATTTGGTAAGAAACCCAATTTATGGTATAAGGGAGTTTGAAAATTCTGAGTTTATTTTCCATGTTGATGATTAATGAAATGCGTAAAGTTTTAAACATAATTATTATGATAATGGTATTATGATAGCTGACATTCTAATTTTCATATAATTTAATTCAGTTTTAAATAAAAATACGAAGGCATATTGCTGGATTGGCAATAAAATATATATTTTTTGATTATTCTACATAGAATTTGCATTTCTATTTTAATATATTATTCTCCCTGACTCTTAAATCACATTAGTATATTTTTATTATTTGTATGTAGGTAATATTGAATATAATATTACAGCCATGACAATTATAACGATAGTTATGTTTTAATAATGAAATTTTTAGCATTTAATTTTGTGACGCATCCAAGTGTAGGAATGCCTATCTACTGGAGTAGTTGATTGTATTGTATTGTATTGTATTGTAATAATATGTACAATTATATAAGCAGAGTATTAACACCACATTGTAACATATAATATGTAATATATAAATATATAATATGTATGAGAAAATAATGTGTAATATTGCAAAATTTTGAATATAGGTGTTTTTAATATTTACTCTATAGTAGTAATATGATTGAATTCTTCATTAATGATCAAATTCTTCTATTAATAATCAAAACATAAAAGGTTACTCCTAAGAATAAAGAAGGTATTATTGTAGAATTAAATCGAGACTCACCATTTAGTTTACCAGATAAAAAACACAGAGTAAGATAAGTAGAAAGTAAGATATAGAGAAGATAGTAAGAAATTAACTAAATAAGTATTGATTCTTTTACATTGAATTTAATAAATAATCTATTGAGAAGAAAAAAAAGAAGGTTATAATGAACATAATTAATTCTTTAAAATACCGATAAAAATGAGTTTTTTTTGTATCCTACTAATATTATAAACGCGAAAGTTTGTATGTATGTATGGATGTTTGTTACTCTTTCACGCAAAAACTACTGAATGGATTTTGATGAAACTTTACAATAATATATCTTACACCTCAGAATAACACATAGGCTATAATTTATAAAGATATAGTGTGAATTATCTAAAATATAACGTTAACTGTCAAGTAAGTAGGAAAAAATCTAAGAAATTGACATTCGAAATTTAAATTTTATCCTACTATCCTACTATCCTACTAATATTATAAACGCGAAAGTTTGTATGTATGGATGGATGTTTGTTACTCTTTCACGCAGAAAACTACTACATGGATTTTGATGAAACTTTACAATAATATAGCTTACACATCAGAATAACACATAGGCTATAATTTATAATGATATATGGTTTTCTATCATCATTATCACAATTTTCCATCACCACGCGGGTGAAACCGCTGTAGTAAAATTAATAAATATAATGTCAAAAAGAACAGAAAAATGTGACGACTGTCAAGAAGTTAAATAAAATGTCTTAGTAATTATATTGCAAACAAAAATAGTCAAGATATAATTAATTTGTGCTTACCTAATAATAGAAATAGTCAAGACATTTTAGTCAAATTGAAAATCGATTCAGTCTGGAAATGGTCCTAATCATTTCCGTCTTCATTTCGGTTTTTTTACCGCGTTCACAATACAACTGATTCGAATATATCAACAACATACATAAATATAAATTCAAAAATAACACAGATTCGAATGTAAATTTATTTGAATTTAAAATTACAGCTCATACCGAAGTTATCCGAGTGCAAATAAGACAGTAATGACCTGTATTATATTTTGCTTATTAAGGTTGCTTTTCTACGTTCAAATTACTCCCCGTCCGGCCAATTTTCCCTACTTGGCCCATTAGCGAACTAAAAATACAACCTGTATAATTATCCGACATACGAAATTGCTACTTCCTTATAAATAGTGTACGTCGTGTGTCGGTGTGCTACGTTGTCTGAAATAGGAAACATTTTAGATACATTATTCATGGCGGTTACATTTTCCCCGTCAAATGCCGATGTTCTTGTAATGTTTGTTAGGCGTGTGGTCTGTAATGCTGGGGCCACACTAACGGGAAACGTCAATGCTCATCATCGCGATAAATATTGCGTTAAATATTAACGCGGTAAATTGACTGGCCACACTTGAACCACAGTATACCAGACAGTAGCTTCTCTTAGAACAAAATTGAAATCGAAGCAAGTGACGTCAGGAATCTTAAGGGCTACCACAAATCGTAATATGATTAATCGACTTTCGATTAATCGTAATATGATCCAGATGCTATTATCTACCGATTTGTTCTGGGAATACCATATGGCGTCGACTCGTAAATCTCCACAAAAAAGTAGTAATAAGAGCGGACACAAACTGCGCCCACAGCGCGTCACAGCCCACAGCGCCGTAACTATGGGCCTAAGGACGCGACATGACTTACCCCTGGCCCCACTTCCGTCGCACCCTCTTCCCGCATTGCCTTGTAGCTCTTGAGTGAACTTACTGGGTGTTATTATACTGTACTAACATCAATGCCCTTTATTGGCAATTTAAATGGGCGTTAACCTGTTGGACGTCGGAGGAATTTTGCGTCGTTTGACATATCAGCGCGTTACCGTTTCGAACATTAACAGCTCGAAAGCCAGTCTTCGCGCGCAAAACATTGCGCCACAAATTTCTGGTCGATTTTGTAAATAAATACTGACAATATCATTTTTTCATGAATTCCCTCTTGTTATCTAGTAATTAATCTTGTTAGTCGTGTATATTATATATATATATATATATATATATATATATATATATATATATATATATATATATATATATATATATATATATATATATATATATATATATATATATATATATATATATATATATATATATATATATATATATATATATATATATATATATATATATATATATATATATATATATATATATATATATATATATATATATATATATATATATATATATATATATATATATATATATATATATATATATATATATATATATATATATATATATATATATATATATATATATATATATATATATATATATATATATATATATATATATATATATATATATATATATATATAATTACCAATCTGCATAGATAATAGGAGTCAATATTTCTATTAATTAAATATATGATTTTCATACAAATAGAGTTGTCCACTACAACAGGCGAACCCGTCACCTCAGAAAGTTTTAAAGATTAATCGTTCTATCTCCCGTGAAGTGAACGCAGAAGACTTGGACAAAACAGTCCACCGTCAAGCTCCGCCACATGCCCGTAAGAGGCCAACGCCTTAACCGCGAGATAACTAGGTGTGTTACCCAGCGGGCTTACATTCACGCCCTTACTTCCAATTGCGACCAGATTACTCCGGTCTCTCGATTGGTTAAGAGTTCGAGGTCGCTTGCGCGGTCCTAGGTGAAACGGTGTATACCGAATCTATCGCGGACCACGGCATCCTTTGCCCGGCTGTTCACCAGGATCGGGTAGCCGACGGTCGTTTCAAGAGCGGTCGCCGTAAGGTCCGCGACCACCCCCGCTCTATAGGAAACAGTACTGCTTCCAGACTCCCCGACTGTTAGTCAGAGTCCTCCACGCACGGGGTGCGAACCTGGGTAGGACTCTGGCTCTGATCAGTTTTCCCTGGGAATCAAACCTCTGGCGCTCCTGGACGGTCTGCACACCGTGCGGCGCAAGCCAATCGATTGTGCTCTCCGACTAACAGTCGGGGGAGTCTGGAAGCTGTATTGTTTCCTATAGAGCGGGGGTGGTTGCGTACCTTACGGCGACTGCTCTTGAAATGACCATTGGCCATCCGATCCCGGGTAAGAGGCGGGCAAAGGACGCCATGGTCCGCGATAGATTCGGTATTCTCCGTTTCACCGCTTCGTAAGGGAGAGGACTGCGCAAGCGACCTCGAACTCGGAACCAATCGAGAGACCGGAGAAATCTGGTCACAATTGGAAGTTAGGGCGCGAGTGCCGCCCGCCAGTTAACATAACTGGCTCCTCGCGGTAAGGCGTTGGTCTCTAACGGGTTGTGGCGTAGCTAGACGTCGGATTTGTTTTGTCCAAAGTCTTCTACGCTCACTGCAGGTCGACAGAACGACTAATCGTTAAAACTTCCTGTGGTGACGGGCTCGCCCGTTGTAGTCGACACCTCAAGGTGTTAGTCAGAGTGCACAGTCGATTGGCTTACGCCGCACGGTGCGCAAACCGTCCAGGAGCGCTAGAAGGTTGATTCCTAGAAGAAACTAGAGTTCTGCCCAGCCTCACACTTCACGCGTGGAGGCCGCCGGATGGGTGTTGACCCGTGAGTGTGACCAACCCTGAACAGAATGGGTCTTCGTGGCCAACTCAGCAAGGACCCATAATTTCCATATAAAATTTTTTCCCAAAATTTTCTGTATAGAACAGCAACTTCATAAGTGAGAACCCAATATTATACTGGGTCCAGTGGATCCGGTAGCGAGTACTTACGCTGTAAATAAGGCGCAACTTCGTAAGTGTTAAGGGTAAGCGAAATCGCGAAACGTCACGTACGCGCCTAACGTTATCACGATATTAAATTAAGGGGGGGGTAAACGCGGAAGCGCCGCAATAACATATCGCCTACCCAAAATATACAGTATTATTACAGATAAAGGGTTACGAAGCAGAACGACCAATGTCAACTTTTCGAATTTTCGGTAAATCCATTCCAAAAAAAAATAACCTAAAATATGACCTTTTAGCCAGGATTTGTTTGAATAGGAAAAAATATAGTTTGTCTGTAAACCAAATAGAGTTTCTTAAAAAAATAAATTTTAGTAAAATATGTGCCTCATTAAGTACAATCTTGTCTTAAAAAATAAAATTGGCATTGAGTGTTCTTCCCCGTAACCCTTCAAATTTTTGACGTGACAACGTCTTATAATTCGATGGAGCGGCTGCACGCACGAAAAAACATGACTCATGTGGCGTTACCTCGCTCTGAGGCGTTCCATTTATTATATTTATTATTCAATATAAATGCTGCCGTCTACCGGTTGCGACAAGAATTATTTACTAACCTCAGTCTAAAATAGTACGAATGAAAATCACTAGATTGATTTAAATTCTTGACATAATTTCATATGTATTCTTGATATACGGAATGTTATTACTGAAAGGACAATTTTCTTGTGGGGACAACAAAGTGCAACAAAGTAAGCAACTTTCATAGAAAAAAAAAAGTATGAAAAGCTATCATTACGATGCGCTATCTAGCGGTTGGTAAAATGTCGCTGATATTATAAATAGGATAGAAAACGAATTTACCGCGTGAAATTTGTAGGACCCGACGTTTCGGTGACGTTGCAGCCGCCGTTGTCTAGGGTAAACTGAAGAGCTGTCAGTCCGTTGTTTTGCGGGTAGGCCGCAAACCGCTGCCGCCACTGCGTAGGTTATAACGGTGGTGGGGGGCCGGGCTCGGAGCGCGGGAATTTTTAAAATCCGTCTTGCACACAACACTCACTGTATCCTGTTTTACGTCTTTGCGTTCGGCGTTCGGCGGCGGGAACATTTTAAGAAGAGGGTTCCACGTAGAAGAGAGTTTGTAGCCGTCATCTACTTTCCTCGCATGATCCGGGAAGCCATTGAAATAAGAAGAACTCCGAACTTCAATAGAGATGACGGCTACAAACTCTCTTCTACGTGGAACCCTCTTCTTAAAATGTTCCCGCCGCCGAACGCCGAACGCAAAGACGTAAAACAGGATACAGTGAGTGTTGTGTGCAAGACGGATTTTAAAAATTCCCGCGCTCCGAGCCCGGCCCCCCACCACCGTTATAACCTACGCAGTGGCGGCAGCGGTTTGCGGCCTACCCGCAAAACAACGGACTGACAGCTCTTCAGTTTATCCTAGACAACGGCGGCTGCAACGTCACCGAAACGTCGGGTCCTACAAATTTCACGCGGTAAATTCGTTTTCTATCCTATTTATAATGTCAAACAACCGCGATAGTCTTCGATTTCATGTCGCTGATATTGTTTATTTACGACGTATTACCTACCGCTAGATGGCGCAGCGTGCTCAAACGCTTCTCAAACCGTTATTTAACAGTTTGAGATTTCAAACTTTCAAATAAAAAAAAACAATAAACTTTAAACAATAAACAATTATACAATTATACTGCTGTAGTCAAATCGGTGAGTATAAAAGCATATATTTTTGGGTGTTTGTAATAAACAATATCAGAATCTTAAATAAAACTGCTTCAAATGCAACCATTATTTTCTTATGACGTTGTCACGTTCAACTATCGTCAGTAAACCGACTTTACAGACAACCGATTTTTTGTTATAATTTTTTAATTCCCCCAAAGACATAATATATTGTGAAACCACGAAACGTGTAAAACATAATATATTAGGACCTTGCATTGAAAACTTCATTTTCCTAAGAAATACCATAACTTATATTTCTTATCATTTATCAAATTACAAAATACGTCATGTCAAAGCGTCATCATTAGGCGTCAATTATCAGTCTGTGACATTTCGCTGAAGTGTCAACAACGGTGATTTTGTTAGCTTCGAAGATGTCAAAATTTGAGCCGACAAAACGTCATTTGCGGGAAGCAATGCTTTTCTGCTTTCATCTTAAGAAAACTGCCGCAGAATGTCACAGATTGCTGCTGTAGGCTTACGGGGAATTTACTCCGACAGAAAGGACTGTTGACACTTGGTTTCTCCGATTCAAAAGTGGTGATTTCGACGTGCAAGACAAAGAGCGCCCAGGCCAGGAGCAAACATTTGAAGAAGCGGAATTGGAATCCATACTCCATGAAGATTCGAGTCTGGCGCTGGAAAAGATAAGTGAAGTGCCTAATGTTCATCCCTCAACCATTACGAGACGTTTAAAAATCTCTGAGAATCATTCAAAAGGAAGGGCATTGGGTTCCTCACGAGTTAAAGCCAAGAGACATTAAAAATGTTTCATGTCTTGTGAAATGCTCCATTGCCGTCAAAAAAGAAAAGATTTCCTCCACCGAATAATCACAGACGACGAAAAGTGGATCTTTTACGAGAACCCCAAACGCAAACAATATTGCTCGTACCCCGGCGAATCACTTCCATCGACCGCAACAGCCACTCCTAAGAGAGACATCCACGGATCCAAGGTAATGCTTTGCATTCGGTGGGACCAAAAGGGTGTCATCTATTACGAGCTGCTAAAACCGGGAGAAACCATCACGGGCGATCGCTATCGAGCTCAGCTCAAGAATTTGAGAAATGCTGTGAAGATAAAACGGCCGGAATACGTTAAAAGGCACGACAAGGTAAATTTCCAGGATCACCATGCTCGACCACTCGTTGCGATGCAGGTCAAGAACTTTATGGAAACGCTTCGCTGGGACCTCACCCGCCGTACTCCCCAGATATTGCGCCATCCGACTACTATTTGTTCCGGTCAATGGCCCATAGCCTTTCTGAGCAGCGCTTCCAGTCTTTTGAGGATATTGAAAAATGTCTGGATTTGTGGTTAGCCTCCAAGGACGAAGACTTCTTCCGCCGGGGAATCTGTCTCTTGCCATAAAGATAGAAGAATATCATAGCTAGCGATGGACAATACATTGAATGAAATGCTCTTTCCAATTTGCTTCGAAATAAAAGTTCAATATCACAAAAAAATCGAAGTTTTCAATTCAAAGACCTAATATGTTATGATCTTATTTATAATGTTAAATAGCCGCGCTTTGATTTCATAAAAAAAGTGACTTATATCAGTCTGATTTTCAGCCCATGATTTCATATTCCATCTTTCCTTGTATATGAACAAAGGGCAACATCTATATTAATATTAAACTGTTTATTTGCACATTTGTAGTATTATAATAATAATGTAGGAGCCTACGGCCTTACATACCCACAACAAAAAGTTAATTTCACAGAACAGAAAACTGCAGACTCGCTCAAACTTACACGAGCAGCTGCAGTTAATTTCCAGCTAAATTTGGCAAATATGCCCAGGCAAGCGACACATGCGTCGCCCCACTCGTAGCTATTGCATCACCGATCACCCTATAACACGCAGTACATTGCATTCGGTGAATATCATTCCTTTGGCAGACAGTTGCCCCTCTACATCATTACTTCGGCAGACAGTTACCGCGCTCTACACATCGTCCCCTCAGCGGACAGATATCTCGACTACACACTTCACTCCTCGTCTACATACGCACCGCCACGGCTTCACCTCGCGCCCACACTACAACACAGCGGCGAAAGCAACTCAAGGCGTTAAGAATTGGCCGCTTCGATTCACTTCTCTTCAATCTTCTGAATAAACTCTTCTACACGGACAACTGCGACTCTCATTAACGGAGCAACCTTCATGCTGAGAACCATCCTTCGCTCACAAGCAATTGGAGTCTAGTGAAGGGTGGCCATTCTCACAATAATAATAAACTTTTTGTTTGCATAGATAACATAAAAAAAATGTAAAAGCAACATTTTAAAAACGAGCATTTATTAAAATGCTCTGTCCCGAGCCAACCCTGGGTGCAGCAGCCATATCGTAGTGGAACTTAGAACAGTTTATCATAATTTAAAATGTATACAAAATTTCGAGTATGTGGTGTTGACCATTGAGGAGTCTCCTCGTTGGAAGCCAGTACTGGGTGCAGCGAATGGGCTTTCATAATTAAATGCGTATACAAAATTTCTTTTCTGTACTGTTGACGGTTGAGAAGTCCCCTCATCGGGAGCCAACCCTGGGTGCACGAGCCATGTCATCGTGAAATTTAGAACGGGCTATCATAATTGAATGCGTATACAAAATTTCCTGTCTGTACTGTTGACGGTTGAGAAGTCTCCTCGTCGGGAGCCAACCCTGGGTGCAGCAGCCATGTCATCGTGAAATTTAGAACGGGCTATCATAATTCAATACGTATACAAAATTTCCTTTCTATACTGTTGACGGTTGAGAAGTCTCCTCGTCGGGAGCCAACCCTGGGTGCAGCAGCCATGGCATCGTAAATTTTCATAATTGATTACGTATACAAAATGTCTTTTCTGTACTGTTGACGGTTAAGAAGTCCCCTCGTCGGGAGCCAACCTTAGGTGCAGCAGCCATGGCATCGTGAAATTTAGATCGGGCTATCATAATTGAATGCGTATACAAAATTGTATGTCTGCTGTTGACCGTAGAGTAGCCTCATCGGGAGCCGATACTGGGTCAGGTTATGCTCACCATAAAAATGCATTGTCATCGGAACTATAATCGGAATGCCAATTTTCAACTGGATGATATTTGAGGAGTTTCCTCGATTCCTCATGGATCCCATTATCAGCGCAAAATGTTGATAAAAATGGGACATATATCGTTTCAAAGATTAAAAGAATTTTCCGAATCGGTTCATAAATGTTGGAGTTCTGAGGTAACAAACATTAAAAAAAATACAACTGAATTAATAACTTCCTCCTTTTTTGAAATCGGTTAAAAATAAGGGTTGTCTATTTCAGCTTCCTATTATTTTACATTTGTGTTTTTTTAATTAAAGTGAGTAGTGTATGAGCAGTTACTAAAGGGGCCACTGGCAATTATTTTTATTATGGCGCAGGTGACTGTAATATTGTCATACAAGTGATGACACAGAGCAATTTTCATAAAAGGCGGAAATTCATGTACCTACTCAGATGGCATCGTAATGGGGTTGGGCGATGCGCTATACAAGCCTGGCCCTAAGAAAAAAAGGTAATAGTAAAAACAATTTGTTAAAAACAAGCTGTTATTAAAATGCTCTGATCCGAGCCAACCATGGGTGCAGCAGCTATGTATGTCATAGTGGAAACTAGAACGGGCTGTCATAATTCAATGATAAACAGACTTTCGTGTTTGTTCTGTTGACGTTTCTTTATTCCACCTAACCTTTTAAAATCTTAATTAAACCGATTTAGAACCATTTGGCATTGTTGGAATTGTTATGTCATCCAGAGTATCACAGGGTACCACCTATGACAACTTGGGTTGTCGACTACAGCGGGCGAGCCCGTCACCTCAGGAAGTTTAACGATTAGTTGTACTATCTCCCTGGAGTGAGCGTAGAAGACTTGAGGACAAAACAGTCCACCATCTAGCTACGTCACAAGCCCGTAAGAGGCCAACGCCTTAACCGCGAGATAGCCAGGAGTGTTACCCAGCGGGCCGACACTAACGCCCTTACTTCCAATTGTGACCAGATTACTCCGGTCTCTCGATTGGTTACGAGTTCGAGGTCGCTTGCGCGGTCCTCTTCCTTAAAAAGCGGTGAAACGGTGTATACCGAATCTATCGCGGATCACAGCGTCCTTTGCCCGGCTGTTCACCCAGGATCGGATGGCCGATGGTCGTTTCAAGAGCAGTCGCCGTAAGGTCCGCAACCACCCCCGCTCTATAGTAAACAGTACTGCCTCCAGACTCCCCCGACTGTTAGTTCAGAGTGCACAGTCGATTGGCTTACGCCGCACGGTGCGCAGACCGTCCAGGAGCGCCAGAAGTTTGATTCCTAGGGGAAACTGACCATAAGGCCAGAGTCCTACCCAGGCTCGCACTTCATGCGTGGAGGCCGTCGGATAGGTGTTGACCCGTGAGTGTGACCAACCCTGAACAGAATGGGTCTTCGTGGTCAACAACTATAATAATTTGAAATAAATTCAAATAATTTGAAATTATTCCAAATTATTTGCGGCTGCGGTAGCAAATGATTCGGAATAATTTACGGAGTACCGCGCATGAATTTTTTATTCGATAAAGCAAAAAAAAAGGTTTATTCGAAAAAAATCGTAGATAAAAAGATGCAGGTGTCATAATAATACGCCAGATAGTATTTGCGTAGTAGTCGTTTTTGTGTTCGGTTAGACCTAATTTCACAAATTATTTACACTATGTAATATAAACAAAATCTAAACTATTCAAAGCTAGGAATATTAGGAAATTGTTCTTGTTTAACATATATTTTTTTCGAATCGTAAGCAGTACTCGTTTAGACGTAATTATCAGTTTAAAATCATTAATTTTCGTTAAGAAATTTATTCATTCGGTCGCCGCGCTGGCGCGATAAATGCTATTCTAGCATCCAAAACTTGAGCCTCTTTAAAGAGTTCATTAGAAGAATATTGATATGGTTTGCGATGCATGATTTTTAAAATACCTCAGGAGGGTTTTGCAGCACCCACCCCACCCAATTATACCATAGTTAATAAGGGTTTCACATAATGCAAAATACACCATGGTTAGCGTCCTGCGATCCAGAACACTCCTCATCTCTTTGAAAGTATAACCAAGGGTTCTCACTTTCTTTGACACTGCATTGACTTGCTCTTCCCATGGCAATTTATTGTCAACTACAATGCCTAGGTATTTGACTGTGGGGGATCTCTTTAGTGGTGCACAATAACAAGAGGTTTCATAGTGACATTTGTGAATAGTTACGTGGTGATTTACTGTTGGCTGACCCCTATTAGTAAAACTAACAGTCATATAGCTGGTTTTACTCACATTTAGTGTTAGTTTTGCAGTTTCTAGCCAATCACGAATCTCATTCATGCCCAAAATTGCTTTTGTGAGAATACTGTCCCAATTTGATCCCTTAACCCGTTGAGTATGAGTCAACCAAATCTGGTCGCGAAACAATTATCCGTTGAGTACGAGTCGACCAAATCTAGTCGCGCGTTTTTTTCACTTCTTTGACGTTCTCATATTTATTCATAATTATCTAATTGTTTTACAAAATGATATTTCAATATTCTATATTCAAAATTTCAATGCAATCATTGTGCAGTTGTTCTTTTTATGATTGGTGTAGTAGTTTCGTAGTTATAGTACTTTAAGTCGAGCGCCGTCGATGTCGCCGAAAATCCTGCAAAAGAGACAGATGCATCCATGAAAATACCCATTTACTCCAAGGGTTAAAAATAACTACAGTGTCGTCATCATTTGAAATTATTTTTGCTGTTTAAAGACACAGTTGGGTTATTTCGACTACAACGGCGGAACCCGTCAACCAAGGCTGGTGTAACAATATGTGATCGTTCTTTTAGCTGTCGGATAAAAAATCGGTTGTCTGTAAAGTCGGTTTACTGACGATAGTTGAACGTGACAACGTCATAAGAAAATACTGATGGAATGGTTGCATTTGAAGCAGTTTCATTTAAGATTCTGATATTGTTTATTACAAACACCCAAAAATATATGCTTTTATACTCACCGATTTGACTACAACATGTAAATGTATTATTGTATAGCAGTATAATTGTATAATTGTTTAATGTTTAAAGTTTATTGTTTTTTTTTTAATTTGAAAGTTTGAAATCTCAAACTGTTAAATAACGGTTTGAGAAGCGTTTGAGCACGCTGCGCCATCTAGCGATAGGTAATACGTCGTAAATAAACAATATTAGCGACATTTTACCAACCGCTAGATAGCGCATCGTAATGATAGCTTTTCATACTTTTTTTTTTTTTAATAAAAGTTGCTTACTTCGTTGCACTTCGTTGTACCCACAAGAACATTGTCCGTTCAGTAATAACATTCCGTATATCAAGAATACATATAAAATTATGTCAAGAATTTATATCAATCTAGTGATTTTCATTCGTACTATTTTAGACTGAGGTTAGTAAATGATTCTTGTCGCAACTGGTAGATGGCAGCATTTATATTGAATAATAAATATAATAAATGGAACGCCTCAGAGCGAGGTAACGCCGCATGAGTCATGTTTTCTCGTGCGTGCAGCCGGCTCCATCGAATTATAAGACGTTGTCACGTCAAAAATAGGAGACTAAGACAATGATAATCCACCATCTATCCTAACGGCCGAACCCGTCAATCTCGGCCAACCACCCTCTTTCCCCCCGCCCGCGCGCCTATTCGTAGAATTGTAGAAATTTCCGTGGTATTAAAATGATAATTTTCCAAAAATATAGTATTTCTTATTAAGACGAACTTCAAATATTAATTGCGTCGCTTATATACGATATATTCCAACCAAACGTAATTTCAGTCCAACAACGCAACTGTGTACCGAATTTCAAGTCTCTAACTACAATATTTCGATATTGACGTATGACTAGCGCGCCCTCTGGTGGACCGATTTCAACTACAATCTTTTCAACTCTTGCCATGACCGAATAATTTCTGCATGCCAAATTTCACCGCGATCGGATGAAGCATTTGGGCGCTATCGTGGATGAATATACAAACACATACACACACATACACACACACATACACAGTGTAATGTTGGAGACTCGGTCCAACATACCCACAACAAAAAAGTAATTTCTATAGAATCGAAATCCCAAACACGCTCGAATATACACGAGGCAGCTGCAATTGATTTCCAACGAAATTCGGCATTTTATGCGCAGTCAAACGATGACTAATGTCATTTCTTCTGATCGATACGAATTGACACACTTATTTCTCACCCCACTCATAACTATTGCATCATTACATACCATATAAAAAGCAGTACATTCGACACATATTTTATCATTCCCTGGCGGACAGTAACCGCTCATCTACAAGTACCTGCGCTTTTTATTACCTTCGAGGCAACCAACTTACGCATAGTATACGCGATCATCATTATCTTCGAATCTATCGCGGCGCTTCACACTTCGGCTACACAACCACGACTTCACCTCGCGCCCACACTACCTACGCACCGGCAAAATACCAACCAAGGCGTTACGAACTGGCAACCTACTACACACCTTCTGAATAAATACTTCAACTTCGACTACAACGACTTTCAATAACGGAGAAAACTTCTTGATGAGAACCACCCTTCGCTCACAATCGATTGGAGTCTAGTGAAGGGTGACCACTCTCACACTGGTGACCCCGACGTGATCGCCTTTTTCTGGGCGTTCGCGTCATTCGTTCCCTTAGAGCCGTAATTTCGTGGTTTTCCTTATTATTGTTTAATTCCTGGCGTTGTTTTGGCGTGTTTTCGTACATATATAAGATACAGACAAGTGGAAGAATTTAAAACTAATTATGCCTGAGGAGAGGAAATTGGGAGAGGAGGAGAAAAGAAAGGGCAGTAATCCTTAAGGTGATTCTTAAATGATGGTAAAGAAGGCGAGTTTTTCATATGTTTGCTGGAAGATCGTTCCAGAGTCTTGCACCATGGACACAGAAAGAATAGGATAGAAATCACTAATATGACTCGGAATGTTTAGTAAACTGTCAGAGGCTGACCGAAGTACGAGACCGTGGTAACTTAGTAGTTCAAAAAGCTCGTGGAGATAGGATGGTGTTAATTGGGAGAGTACACGATATAGGAGAGCAAGTATATGAGCATTGCTTCTTTCAACACATTACACCTTTTTACAAGCTTTTATTTACCTTACAATGTTTGTTAGTATGTTTGCACATATGTTAGTTTTATCTGGTCAAATGTTGCAAACTGAATTAGAACCACTTCCTCTTATTCTGAGAAATTTTATATGTTGGTTTAGTTCCGCCAACCAGACTACTATTCCACGATCAACAGCACAGACATACAATTTTATATACGCATTTAAATATGATAGACCGTTCAAAATTTCGTAATGACATGGCTGCTGCATCCAGGGTTGGCTCCCAACGAGGGGACTGCTCAACCGTCAACAGCACAGACGCACAATTTAGTATGCGCATTCAATTATGATAGCCGGTTCGAAATTTCACTATGACATGGCTGCTGCATCCAGGGTTGGCTCCCGACGATGAGACTCATCAACGATCAACAGCACAGAAACGATGTTTTGTATACGCATTCAGTTATGATAGCCTGTTCTAAGGTTCACCGCAATAGGGCTGCTGCACCGAGGGTTGGCTTTCAGCGACTCCCCAACGGTTAACAGCACAAACACGAATTTCTGTATAGCATGCAATTATATTGCATGGCATGGCTGCTGCATCCAGGGTTGGCATTGACCATTTTAATAAAAGCTTGTATTTAAAAATGTGTTTTATTATTAACGTATTTGTTTGGCAGTCGTATGATTTTATTTTTATTTTATAGCAAACTCACAGATACTAAATATATGATACATACTAGTATCTTAAAAACATATTTAAACGAAACAAATTTACTATCCTATGAATAGTTTGCAATGCTTGCATTACACATTAACATAGAAATAACGTTAACAACATAACCACACGTGGACGAGGTAAGTCGTAAAATATTTGCTAGTTTTCACCTTCTGCATTTCTTCCTATGTACACAAAAAAATCTCTTGCACAGTCTCTCCTCTTGCCTCTCCTTGACTATGCAGATGTGGCTTATCTCGATTTATCAGAGGAACTGCTCAACAAACTTGAACGTTTGCAAAATGTATGCATACGATTCATCTTCGGTCTACGTAAGTATGATCACGTGTCCGACTATAGGGCACAGTTAAAGTGGTTGCCAATACGCCAAAGAAGAAATGTTCATATACTGGCTCTCCTATATCGTATACTCACCCAATTAACACCATCCTATCTCCAGGAGCTTTTTGAACCACTAAGTTCCCACGGTCTCGTACTTCGGTCAGCCTCTGACAGTTAATTAAAAATTCCGAGTCATAATAGTGATTTCTATTCCTATTCTTTCTGTGTCCATGGTGCAAGACTCTGGAACGATCTCCCAGCAAATATACGAAACTCGCCTTCTTTACCATCGTTTAAGACTCACCTTAAAGATTACTACCTTTCTAAGAAGTAACCAGTTCTTCCCTTTCTCTCCTGTTCCTCTCCCAATTTCCTCTCCTCGGGCATTATTAGTCTTAAATTCTTCCACTTGTCTGTATGTTATGTAATAATCTTTATTTTCACAATGCGCGCATGTACCACTATGTTTAGGTTAGCTGTAAGACATTGCCATGTGGCAATAAGCTCGCCTCTTTTGTATACTTATTAAGTGCAAATAAAGAGTTTATTATTATTATTATTATTAAATAACATGAACACGTTGATAGTAGAAAAAATATAATAAAGCTAATAATAATATAAGGGTAAGAAAAGAAATAATTAATTAAGTTGGTAATAAAGTTATTTGGATAGAGCAAAATAGAAGTATGAGTAATTGGATAATAATATTTATTATACATAATATGACATAATAGAATAGTATGTTATAATATGAAAATCATATAATACGGTACATTAGGATAGCAGTTAGTGAAATCTTAAAAAGTAGGAGATAGGCTAGGTATGATCGAATCTTTTATTATATTTATGGAATCATAAAATACATCTAATCCTTTACACGATTTATCAAAAACGCGACACATTCTGGCAAGAGGTCTATTCGATCCGATGTTGTTATTAGTTATATATTAGTGATATATTAGTTATGAATTCATCTCGTATACTGGTCGTAGTAATGTAAGAACGCGCCGTCTTTACATTTTCTATTGGGGAAGCTTCGCTGATCCGGCAATACAAGAAGGTACGCAGATATTTCTGATTTTGATAAGGGTGTCTTTATCCATGTAGTTATACCCTTTTAAAAAATATTGAGTGACAATGATTCTCGTAAAAGAATAGGAATCGTCCTTGACGGTAAAATTTTCGCGATCAGGAAAAAGCGGGGAATTGTTTGCCCCTTTTTTTAACCCCCATCCCCTCGCCCCCATCCCCCATCAGCCCTGGATCGAATAGGACTCTTTTTCACGTGTCATGTCCGATATTGTATTTACATAATCATGCCTGCATATCTAAATCGGATAACTGTCACAACTCTCAGCCGAGCAATCAATGGAATCTGATAGTCAATGCAAACAAAATCACTTATTTTATTTTATTTTATTTTATTCAGGAAACAAACAGTACAAAAAACATATTTACTTAATCAAAATATAACAATCATAAACCATTTATATGTTTCCTCCAAGTAAACGGTCATATAGTGCGTTATTCTATAGAAAAGAAAAGTTTAAAATACACAAGCATTTTAAAAGTGAAAAGTGAAATTATTAGGGTTTTTTAAACAAACAGAAAAGTAATTGCTAAGTTACTAAACAGTCCAAAGTATTAAAAGAGTAAATATAAAGTAAATAGAGCAGAAAAACAGTAAAAAGATTCATAAACATGTATATATATGGTAATAAATTAATTTATTATTAAATAGATAGTAATAAGAAAATAAAATATATAATTATGTAATGACACATTTTATGAGAGGGAAAAATAGAAAACAGGAATAAGTTATGTAAATACAAAGATAAGAGGAGAATAACTATTTTCATAATAAACAGATTACTTAATTAAATTGTAATATATTCATAATAAGATTTTTAAATGTATATATGTTTCTTTCAACGGGACAAACATAGGCATGAATAAAAGAGAAGAAAAAAAACCGACTCGAAAACGTCCAAATTTTTTTTATTTATTTGTTGAGTGGGGCTTTTCTAAGGTCTTTATGAGCCTTGTAACACTGCGACCATTGCTGATCTATTGTGCTCGCCACCTACTATAGTTCTGCGCTAAGCCCCGTGTCATTCAAGAACCGCAGCAGGCTTTTGGCGCCAGATTGTTTTACCTCCTCAGGTTGGAGGTAGTGACCACCCAGGTGGTTGTATCTTTTACGCATCAGCGGGCCACACTAATAGTATCTCGACAAGTCGCTGCGCGATCGATACAAAGACAGGTGAAAAGCGTGCGGGGAAGCATACGCTTTTCCTTTTCCTATGTATTTTGGATTAGTATTTTCGGAGATTACCCTCTACATGCAAACTTACGAACATTACTTTTTTTATAATATATGTATAGATAATGAAGTTTTAATCGAAAGTTTGTAGAAATACAGGGAATTTTGTTGAAACTCCATTACTCGATTATATTTATGTGTCACCATGTTCCGTACGAATAATACGAAAATAATAGTATCATATAGCTTCAACGTGAGTATTGAAAGTGACTGTAACTTTACGTATTGACAATAATAACTTACGTACGGACAATAATCCAAATTTAGGAATAATTCAGAACCGAAGACCAACGAGAAAATTTTAGAAAATAGCTTAATAATACCCAGGAGGAAAACATCATTTGAACAAGACTCTTTCATTACGCTGTGATTTTACAATCTAATGAGTATGGAAATAAAAATGAATTTGACATTTAGGGAATTCACAAATAAAACAAAGAAATGGCTATCGATTCATGGCAGACTAACCATACATCAATGTTAAAAATTATACTTTAATAAATCTTAGGTGCACAAATTCTAAACATATTTTTAAATATGTATGTTGAGTATATTTTAACATTGAACAAAATACCAAAAATACTGTTATATACTGTTCTGACAATAAATTGTACTTTTTAAACTATTTATTTATATAATAAATTTTATATTACTTAACATGTACTAAAAATTAATGACTTTTTTTTCTTTCTTACTTATAACTTTATTTTAATGTTAAGACTATTCTGTTTGTCATGCTCTATTTATTCCATATTGTTATATGCCTACCCATATGTTATATGCCTCCGAAACGTGGTGCCTCTAAAGGAAAGAGATTAAGAAATTAGACGTCTTCCACATGAGGTGCCTCCGAAACATCCTGAGGATAACATGGGAAGACCGTGTGTCAAACACAAAAGTGTTACGACGGACGAAAATGCAGGGCATGGAAGCTATGCTCATGAAAGCTCAGCTGAGGTGGTGTGGGCATGTAGTGCGTATGAAAGACGACCGCCTCCCGAAAGCCGTGTTTTATGCCCAACTCTCAAAAGGCGCACGCAAAGTCGGCGGACAGCACCTACGCTACAAAGATGTATTAAAAAGGCACCTAACCGCCAGTGGTATTCCACCTGAGAGCTGGGAGAGGGCTGCTCACAAACGCAGCGAGTGGCGCTCCACGGTGACCACAAAAATTAAAGAGTTTGAGGAAGCCCGGCTGAAAAACCTCGACTCGAACCGCCAACAGCGCAAAACTCGTCCGAAGCCCAATTACACATATACTTACAACGACTGCAGGGAACTCTACTGTAGTCGTTGTAATCGGACCTTCAAAAACAAACTGGGATTCACGAGTCACTTCCGCGCGCATATTCGAAGAAGTCCTGTCAACGAAGAGGTCGCCGTCGTCGGATCACGATGAGGAGGACATCATCATTATCAAGGATTACGAGGACATCATCATCAAGGATTACTACCTTTCTAAGAAGTAACCAGTTCTTCCCTTTCTCTCCTGTTCCTCCCCCAATTTCCTCTCCTCGGGCACTATTAGTCTTAAATTCTTCCACTTGTCTGTATGTTATGTAATAATCTTTATTTTCACAATGCGTGCATGTACCACTATGTTTAGGTTAGCTGTAAGACATTGCCATGTGGCAATAAGCTCGCCTTTTTTGTATACTTTTTAAGTGCAAATAAAGAGTTTATTATTATTATTATTATCATTCCAATGCTATGTACCAGCTAATGCCGATTATATATTGGAATTACGTTCTATTTATTACGTTATATTTGTGTTTTTTTTTTGAGAACTTCATTATAGGGCAATTGAGTTTTATTAACATCTTACTACAACTTTTACATAATTTATTATAATATTAGAGTCCTGTCCACCCTAGAACGGGCTAGTCCCAGTTGGGTGACAGAATCAAATAAGCAAATGGTTAAGGTTTTGCCATTCGGTTACTGTTATTTTTGTAAGCAAAATGAATGTTTTATATTAATTAGTTCTAAAATAAATAAATAAGTATGTAATAACATGCTGTCATGGTAAAAGCAAGACCTTGTTGTGCGCCGTAAAGAATGTACGGTGTATTTACCATGCCCGTGACATGGCAACTACACCATTACGCGTCATGTGGATACATACGTAGGTACCACAGTACATGTTATATACGTAATCTCTTTTGGACCAAGCGTATTTCCGTGTATTATAGAGTTATATTTTTCTCAGTGTAAATGTAATTAATGGTAAAACTAATGAAATAATGTGCTCGATTGCGTTTCTTCGTGAACTAAAATTGGAAATTAGTCCGTGTGAACGAGACAGGCCAATACGCTAGAGCGGAATGTGAGATGACCGGTTACCACTTTTTCGCATTAAAACTGCGCGCCAAGGTCAAAGCATCTAAATCTTAAACCGCACGAAATATGCTCGAATTTATTCGGACGAGTATTAGTTCGACAGGTAGTATTTATCGACTATCGTTCGTATCATATTCCGCTCTAACGTATTGCTCTGTCTCGTTCGCTTGGACTAATTTTAGTTTTAGTTCACAAAGATACGCAATCGGGCCCAATGTCTACACAACAATGTGTTAGTTATTAAGACAAAGAAAAATGATTTGATTTTTAAATTAAAGAAAACATATATTTTCTAAAAAGGATATTTATTCTGACTGAAGATAGACAGTTTGGGAACTACTTCTTCGCGCTTTTCCCCCAAAAAGATCCGTGTAAATTCGACGTTATACGCGATAATAGGGGAGTTCTTTTATAGCCCTATGAAAAATATGTAACTACTCTAGCACGAAAACGCAGTCCATCGAGACCAAAGAGTTTTAATAGTGTATATAGAGTGCGCGTAGGAGCGTTATTACAATAGTTGGAGAGGTAGCGAATATTTTTAGGACTTATTTTCCCATTTTGTGAAAGTAATTAAATATTATCTATTATATATCCTCCTAGCCGTGTTTGGCCATAGAGACTGCATTATAGATTTAAATTTATGGTTGGGTGTTTTGCTGTGCGCCCTCAGGTGACTCTGATGTAGACGATCTTGGCTTGCAATGTGCGTGCACATTTGGCGCAAGTCAAGACACCATTTATGTAATTATATTGTATGGCCGCTGGTGGTCGGGCCTTTAGCTCGTTGCGCTTGGCATCTAAGTCGAGCAGCCTCTTCTTTTCAAAATCATCTACATTGCCCTGCACTAGCAGTCTCCATCCTGGGCGATCTTTCGCTTTACTCTCCCACTGAGAGGGCTCAATGTTGCACCTTTTCATATGCCTCTTCTGAGCATCCTTGTATCTGAGGGGCTGGCCGCCTTGTTTCCGCTTGCCGTTCTTTAGTTCAGAGTAAAAGGTACGCTTTGCCACACTCTTATCAGCCATACGGGAGACATGTCCGTACCATCTCAGCTGTCGTCGCATCATGTCGCATCATCAGCTGTCGGCGCAATGATCTATTACACTAGCCAACAAAATACGTTACTACGGTAAGACAATTGTAATAGATGGGTGGTAAAATCTAGCTGTAACAAACAGCGTTACGTTTAACCGCCCTGCCTGTACGAACGTACGTGATACGTCCGCAATATTATCATTCCGCTTTATTTATTCTGGGGATGGTTAGATACAACTAAGCGTAAGAAGAGATTGGCTGGCAATCTGTTACATATATAAACTGCTTAGGGGGTTCGTTGATAATCCGATCATCATTAGAAGAATCAGTCTGTTTGTACCCGCCAATTACTACCTCGCTAGGACTAACGTATTGTTCACGTTGCCGCGCGCGAGAACTAACATCGTTCAATACTGTTTCACGGTGCGGACGCTTCGTACCCTAAATTCACAATGTTCGGCTGAGCCAGAATTGGATATTTGGACGGTGAACTCAGCACAACTGTAAAGTACGGTAACGACGTTTCTTAGTAAAGTAATATGTATAATAATAGTATGCAGCATAAAAGTAGTACATAGTATAATAGAAAAGGTTAGATAATCATTGGATATATGTATGTATAATCGTTTCATCTGCTCTGTCTCGTTCGCTATAGTCTAGAATAATAGTCTATAGTAGAATAAAAGCTATAGTCTAGAAAAATAGCCTATAATAATAATTTACGATTTGGAATTATCTATAAGGTTAATTATGATTTGGGAAATAAATAAATATCGAAAAATTTATTAAAAAATATGTAAAAATTACATATTTTTAAAAAATACATTTAATTGCTTATATAAAATGCTATATATTTCGCCTGGTATATTTAAAAAAGTATTGTTATTGAGAAATGTTATGAAAAAAAACAAGGATTCGTCTACTTTTTAAATAATAACCCAAAGTTAGCGAGGGTAATGTCAGTAAAGTTCGAAAATTGACCGGAGTCTTGGATCGAAAATCGCGCAGCGAGGACTGTGTGCGGCTCTTTCGCAGGCACGCGAGAAAGAGATAGAGAGCTGTGTTTTTTAAACCGTTGATACCGTAGTTTAGAATGACGAATGTAGAAATGACGTAAACATAGAAATGTCATATTATGTGATGTGGGGCAGGTGACTGTTTTACTGACTTATTGCGAGGGCCGCTCGATAGATGGCGACAGTATGATCGATTCGAATCGAATAATACAGCATGAAATTATAATGTTAGGTATGTTGTAGGGTTATTCAAATGACCTAAGATTTTCACAAATGGAGTTTACTTTAGTTTATTGGAGTTGTCTGTGTGTATTCTCCGACGATAGCGCCGAAACGCTTCATCCGATTGAGCTGAAATTTGGCATGCAGGCATCATTTGGTCATGGCATGAGCTGAAAAGATTGTGGTTGAAATCCGTCCGCCTTGGGTTGGCTCCCGACGAGGGAACTCATCAATGATTAACAGCAGAGACCCAAAATTTTGTATACGCATTCATTTATGATAGCAACTTCCAAGTTTCAACATGACATGGCTGATGTACCCTGGGTTGGTTTCCGAAGAGGGAACTCCTCAACGGTCAACAGCAGAGACCCAGCATTTTGTATACGCATTCATTTATGATAGTAACTTCCAAGTTCCACCATGACATCGGTGATGTACCCAGACGTTCAAAATATAGAAAAGTCGAACAAGTCAAAAAAGTCGATGAAATTGAACAAGATGAAAACGTCGGAAAAGTCGAAGTATAAGTCGAATTCGATTTCGATTTCGATTTTCGAGGGGTTAAAGGGTGGCGCTTGGTTGGAGGTGGGGGGCTGTGGCAGAATTTATGATATTAATATCAGATGAATTAAGTTCCTGGCTACTTGACAGGAAAGTGTTGGGGTGATACAGTTGTTTTTTTTTATAAGAACTGACGGGTTTTCACACATGAACATTTAGTAAGTTTCAGAAGCGACTACGGAGCACAAAACAAAATATTAGATTTTCTATTTATATACATTTTGTATCTATAAACTTCATCATCATTATTATTGATCTTCAAAAACAGACTAAAAACAACTTTGTTTTTAGAAATTCCAACAGAAATTCCTTTGTTTCTTTTATCTTAAATTCAAATAGCAACCAAATATACGTTTATTGAAATATTTGCTAAAGGCATTTGTTTAGCTGTCAAAAGGACCTTTCCAAAAATCTTAAAAAATATATAGCGCTTTGAAAGACACCAAGAAAAAGCAGTTTTTTATATTGCTGTTAGGGTGTCACAGTGGAAATTATCAAACTTCATATTTTTACCGATTCAATGACACCACTAGTAACATCCCTTTATTTACTCTGCTGAACGCTGACCTTACTGCGCCGCCGATGGATATTTCAAGGTGCTTGCACGCGTTACTAATTTCTTTATATCTCACAAACTATGCCACTACAATATATGGCTATTTCTATCTCCATTTAACCACTGGTATTGTTAGAATAATTTATTTTGATAAGGATTAATATTTTATTACTAAAGTCCTCAACTAAAAATTGACTAATTATTTTTACAAATATATAAAAGCAGTTATTGTAGCTTAAATACAAAAGTTGGGTGTATGTGTCGCAGATTTTATAATATATCTCTTTAAGGCGACATGAGACCTCAGAAAAATATCTGAAATGGGCGGACACGCGAAGAAATAGGCGAACTTAATTTTGACAACATACAAACATAAAAAACATACAAACTTTCTATCGCAGCGCTAGCACAGAATAACTACCTTTGCGCAGTGGTGGTATAAGGGTGTTAATGGCGAAGCATAATTGGCGTAACTCTCAGAGCGCTCCCACGTTTTAATCAATTGTACTTAATTAATTAAGGGCCTTAAAAAAATGTGGCCAAGCGGGACGCTAGAGAATTAACCTGTCAATATAATAAAATTAAAATAAAACACACTCACCGCTTAGATTGTAAGAGTAATCGCGTGAAAGTTATGAAATCAGTTTAAAGTTTTAATGTCCTGGGCAATGACCAACGTTTTTGAGTCCAAATTGTAAATTGTTTCCTTATCGAGGGATTCGCTTAGAACTCTTTTAAATTAATGCTTATATTTTTTTTTACATCATAAAACTAAAACTTTTAAGATATGTTTGTTCCGAGGTATTATGTCTCCTCAAGGCCGATTTATTTGTCACACAATATTTCACATATTATATCAAACCGTTTCGTCAGCGCACAAGCGACTCGCTAGCACATTTACCTCCGACTTAATTTACATATTGGGTCCAAATGCGTTTCTATTGAGTTAAAATTAAGTCGCTTTAAAAATAAGCAGGATTAGTGCAAGCATCAAAATAATAGCTATCGCGTTTCTGTCAGATTGAACACACGTAACAAAATCTGCGACTTCGTTCTGTGTCTATGGTAATGTACTAAAAAGCTGGCAACACAGGTTTTTTCGAAACCTGTGTTGCCAATTCTGTAACCTATATTTTTCTTTGACTATATATAGTCTTGGAACATATATTGAAATCTATAGGGTTACAGGTTTTCTGTGTTACAAAAAGAGTAAAAGAGATATAATTGTTGAATTACCAACAAGGGCCTTTATTATTCGGTTAAGTATTAAAATCTTTACTATTGGTTTATTACCTAAAATGATAAATTATTTAATCAACAACATTCCAAAAATACAAATTACGTAGAACAAAATAATAACATGATCAAATAATCATAGGTGTGGAAAAATTATCGAATAGTCAGAAATATGCTTATATACTAATAGCCATGCAGACTTTATCTCAGGGTCGTATCCTAGCTTGAATTATAACCATATATATTGTGCACCGCCGATATTCGCGGTCGGCTTGGAACGGTCGGTATCACTCTCAGGATCTGGCAAGGTTGGTCAGCCTGGATCTCCGCGAATGGATTCGGGATCACTCGTTCGTCTTCGGCGGGCGGCCGGTCGCGGCGGCGAGCCGGTGTCGAGCAGGTAGGCTGGTGGTACGATGCGTCGGCTATCGTACGATAGTATTGGCGGCCGCGCGATCGTACTATTCTCCCCGACGCCTGGCTGGAGATACTGCCGCTGCTATGAGGAGTCGGGGCCGAAGGACTACCCGAGTGTCGTTCCTGCCTGAGGGCGGTTCGCTGGAGATTATGGGCGACGCTTCATGCTTCACCGAAAATAGGGCGACGGATAATCGCCCCTGCAAAAGTCCCTGCCGGAAGAACGTATCCGTCAGTATGCGGGATCCAGGCAGTGGAAGGCTTCACGGAAGGGAGACGGCACTCCACATTCTGGACAAGCCGCCCAAAGGCCTATGCCCGCCCCAGGGAATCTAGTTATTAAAATATCAATTATCAAACGAACACTTACCGGAGAAAATATTGTGGTCTTATCTATGAGTTCTGGACTTCTCCGGGACTTTGTCTGGCTCGCACGATTTCTCGAATTCGAATGGAAGGAGTTCTAGCAAAGGGCGGTCGATTTCGAGATTATTCCACCTAGATGAGGGTTTGCCTATCGGATTTTCCCGCGTACATCTCAACGCTAATTTCCGGAATTATTTCAGTCAAAATCGGAGCTCTGAATCCATTTTACGCGCGCGACTGGCTAGCAGGTTTGTTTGGCATTTCTTTTGATCCGAATGACCTCTGATGTGGCGGTGTTGTAACCTTCTTCTCGTATTAAAAGACAACATATAAATTACAGGTTATGACGAAAGACGAATTTGGTTCGAAATCGAAAAGTATAATACACTTAAGTACGTACCGTTGTCGTTATTCATTCGATCTCCTTTGTAATATCCTAACATACGGGAACATTTCAGCAGTAACAGCAAAACCGGCAAATTCGTACGTAATAACACAAGCGTCACCTAGTAAACCGCACCGAAAACGCGCGTTTTAAAATTATCACGTTCAAGCCGGTTTTTATTCGGACAACTGTCAAATTTTGAGAAATGGAATAACGTTTCTGCGAGAATGAATTAAATGTAATACAAGCATAAAACACGGTAGGACCAAAATCTGACACATGAATCGCAATACCAATGTGATTTAAAATTTATATTACGAATTTTGTAATAAATTTAAACCCTTCGGCTACGTAACGACCAAATTTAGTTGCACATCAGATCACCGTTGACTACGTAACGATCAATATTGGCGGCTTGCTCCCGGAGCGCACAGTAATATTATTTTCTAATTCTAACGCATCTTAAAATCCATACCAAATATCTCATTATTACCATAGATACATAGACGGCCGCTAGAATAATTAAATGCGACATTTCACGGATATTTCTGGTAAAATTCAGTTGTCAAACATCATATTTTTTTTTTCGAAAAATCATCATAATTTTTATTGGTTTTTATGAGCTAATATCTAAATATTTTTGTATGTAAATAAGCAAAACAAAATAATACCTTTGATAGAGAATCTAATAAATATTACGATAGTATTTACTATTTCTTAATAGAGTTCCGTATTTTTCCGTAAGACAAGTACAAGTTATAAATGCCGAGATTTTTTCACTTTTTCGAATTTCTCCTATCACATCAGAACACCGTTGACTTCGTAACGACTAATATTGGCGGCTTGCTCCCGGAGAACACGGTAATATTATTTTCTAATTCGATCATAAATCCATACCAAATATTATTACCATAGATACATACATAGACGGCCGCTAGAATAATTTCGCGCGTCATTTCGCGGATATTTCTGGTAAAATTTACATTTTCATCATCATTTTTTTTCGAGAAATTATCAAAAATATTATTGGTTTTTATGAGATAATATCTAAATATCTTTGTATGTAAATAAGCAAAACGAAGACCTTTGATAGAAGAATCTAATAAAGATCATGATAGTATTAACAATTTCTAAATAAGGCTCCGTATTTTTCCGTAAGACAAGTACATGTTAGAAATGCCGAGATTTTTTCACTTTTTCGAATTTCTCCTATTTATTCATAATTATCTAATTGTTTTACAAAATGAGATTTCAATATTTTAAATATAAAATTTTAATGCGATCATTGTACAGTTATTCTTTTTATGTTTGCTATAGTAGTTCCATAGTTATAGTACTTTTTGTCGAACGCGGCGATATTGCAAGAAATTCCAATAAATTGCCGCTGTCTGCCATGAAATTATGCCGCTACTCAAAGGGCTTTTTTTTACTTTATTTTAAACTGCCGAAAAAACGCAATTGGACCCATTGTAGCTTTCTATTATTTCAACAATTTTAAAATCGGATGAGTAGTTTCGGAGATTATCTCCTACATACAAACTTACAAATATTACTTCTTTATATTATTAGTATAGATTTCGAGCAAAATAACTAATTTATCTAAATAAATAATTTTCTAGCCACCACACCTCTACTCTAGTAAATTCAAGCCTATGACCGAACCGCTACTGCTGAGGCACCACCCATATGTGCGAAAGGAGTTTATATTAAGTGGCCATAAACACGACATTCGCTTATAAATAATGCGGCATACGCCCGATTTAATATTTCTGTGATAATTATACCAATGTATGATTATTGCGCGCCAGAGTCCTGTTGACGATACAAACATACTGGCAAAATGGAATAATATATATACATAATAAGTAATATACATATCTAATGTAGGTTCAGGGTGGGGCATAAGATACGCATCGGTTATGAAATGAAATGAAAATGAAAAATACCTTTATTGTACTAACAAAAAAAAATTACATGGGTAAAGAAAACTTAAATTCTATTTTAACTTAGTACAAACGGCGGGCTTATCGTTTCACGATTTCTTACAGCCAACCGTGTAATATTAAATAAAAGTATCAATACAGCTCACATACATAAACATATACACATAAATATACATATACATACATCCAAATATACATACATACATAAAAAATATAATTTATAATATAATATATGTATATTATAATAATAAATACATAGAAACTACAGATAAATAATAATAAAAATAACTGCTTATATAAAATGATAGATATTACAAAGTTCTTATGCTTCTATCCAGTCAACAACCCAACGAAAGGGGGAAGGGGGGAGGGGATAGGGGGAGGGTTGGTTCTTAGTTGATATTTTGAGGGAGAAAATGTTTTTTCAGTAACGCCTTGAAACAGGGCAAGGATGTTGCATGACGAATAGCATGCGGAAGCTGGTTCCAAAGTCGAGCAGAATGGACGCTAAATGAGTTAGTGAAAAAAGAAGACTGATGTAGTGGAATTGCTATGGTGTTGTCCTGACTTGGTTATGGTTATGGTTATGAAGGGCTGTAGAATAAAATCTATTTAACTTACAATAATAAGATTCATATTTTTTGATTCAATAACATAACTAGTTATTTACATCAATTTTAAAAGATTACATCTCTCCGATAGCGGCCGTCAGCAGCGATGCACTTGTAATGGCCGTTAAGTACCATTACATGCGATCAACAAATGCATCGATTTCCAGTGAAATACATTGACACAATTCAGCTATTATTTTAACTCGTGTAGCGATGAATCAGCACGATGAAACAATACTTTTACTCGGAGTATTTCGGATTGCATAATTTCCCGGCCTATATAAACCGGCGAAAAAGCAACCAAAGTATCATTCCCCGAGTGATCACCTTCCCCCAAGGTTGCGACGGCATATTCGGTACCCCTCTCACGAGGTGCGTCAACGAATCCGGCTCCTTGGTTTCCTTTCCTTATCTTTCCCAGTCCTCGTGACTGGGATAGAATTCCTTTATCCACTATTCCCATATAACCTCCGTCGCGCAACCCTCGCGTCTCGATAAACCTATTATATTCGAGTACTCGTTACTCACTGGCAAATACGTTCCGCCAAACTTCAAATTAACTTTTAATCGGGTTACCTCACACACTCTTTAAAGGCGATTCCGGAAGTTTTCAACCGCTTGTCGGCACATTCGGATGGGTATAGCCATAACTATCTCCCTGATTCTCTAGTTCTTCTCTCGTAGTTCTTCCAGAGTATGTAGTTCTTCTACGCTCGTGGGATCGCCCTTTTTATATATCGGTGTAATCTTGGCTACTTTATAACAATCTGGAAATATTCCCTCTGAAAAGCTTAAATTGTAAAGATATGTTAGACAAGGTGCCAGTACACGTTTATGAATTTTAACTACGCTAACAGGTATGTCATCGAGACCAGTTGATTTTTTGTTCTTTGGAGAGTCGATACATTTTTCTATTTCTTGATTGTTGATCGACAGTTTGATCCTTATTAAATGTAGGTTATGTACTCTTTGGATGCTTTCTATTTTTCTAGTTTTTATATATTTTTGTTATTGAATTGCTGATTCTTTATGTTTTCTCATTATTTCTGTTGTTTTTTATTTTTCTAGTTTTTATGTCTTTGTTATTGAATTTTTGAATTTCATGTTTTTTTCAATTACTAGTTTTTATAGACTTTTTTATAATTTTATGAGTAATTTGAAATGTAATTTTATTTGTAGAAATAGCACTAGATATGTTATTTCTATACCCAGATCGGGTTTTTGAAAATAAATTATTCTTATTCTGTGGACGACGTTTAAAAAAATCCTTTGGGTATTCTCGAAGAAAAAGTCACAAATGCCAAATCTGGTGAGCGCGCAGGACACTCCACGTCACCCCTCAGAGAGACCAGGCACTCGGGGAAAATTTGCCTCAATTTTGTCATAGAAATTCGATCTGTGTGTGATGCAGCCCCGATCTGTTGGAACCAGGTGTCTTCCACATTATATTCCTAACTGAATTCTTCCAGTTCAGGTTCAGGAATCCATTATCCTCGAAAAACAAGGCCCAATGATCACACATTGGGATACTACAGACCATACAGTGATTTTAGGGAAGTGGGCAGATCTCTGGAGAATTCGCCTTCTCCCAACAAGCACAAAAGCCATATAAAAAAAAATACGTGTGGCACTCGGGGACTGCCACTGTAAAGCTATTGCATAGCATTTTTAACAACTTATGCAATTATAATTATTTATTTATTTTATTTTTTCTGATATCAGATAACTGCGCTCTATCGGAAAACGTTGAAATTATTCCGAATCATTTGCGGCTGCAGAAGCAAATGATTCGGAATAATTTAAACGTCTTTCGATAGAGCGCCGCGCACGAATTTTTTATTCAATAAAGCAAAAAAACCGAATTATTCGAAAAAAATCGTAGATAAAAAGATAGATAATTAAATTATCTTTAAAATGGTGCAGGTTTAATAATAATACGCCAGATAGTATTTGCGTAGTAGTCGTTTTTGTGTTCGGTTAGACCTAATTTCACAAATTAATTACTCTATGTAATATAAACAAAATCTAAAATATTCAAAGCTAAGAATATTAGGAAAATGTTCTTGTTTAACATATATTTTTTTCGAATCGTAAGCAGTACTCGTTTAGACGTAATTATCAGTTTAAAATCATTAATTTTCGTTAAGAAATTTCTTCATTCGGTCGCCGCGCTGGCCTAAGGCCCGCGATAAAAGCTATGCAATAGCTTAAAAAGTGCCGAATATAGCTTTCAATTGGTAAAAAGTTATGTAAAGGCGTTCAGATTAACACCCAGCTATGTAAAGGTGTCATTTAAAGCAATTTGTCTTATATGACCGTCTAGTCATATAATTTTGTTGTACAAAGCCTTTTAGTCGCAAAAGGGTGGTAAAATCGCTATAAAGCATACTAATTTATAACCATTTTATAACTAACAGCTGTATAGTAGTCGAACAAATAACCTTTATAGAACAAACAAAACAAAAGCTACTACATTACCCTTACTCCACCAAATGCTGTATATTGCGGCAGAGGGCTTTCGTTATGCAAAAGCGTGCTGTCCGCACAATAGCGCGTGTGGCGCTTGATACGCCAGCTAGACCTCTGATTAGAGATCTCTGCATCATGACGCTGCCGTCCATTTATATAATGGAAGTAGCGCTGTTTGTTCGCAGAAATCTAGCCGATTTTGAAGTGAATGGTGTGCATCATCAGTATCCAACAAGATCCCGTAGCATGCCACGTTCGGTAAGTCATGCATTATCCAAGTCGGAGAGGCTAGCCTATATCGCCGGCCCAGCGGTTTACAACAAACTCAACGAGCACATTAGGCAGGCGCAATCTCTTGACGTGTTTAAGAGACGCCTTAAGAGATACCTTACAGATAAGGCGTTTTACTTACTGGAGGAATATTACTCGAGTGAAGACTAAAATGCTTTGGTGGCAAAAATATTTAATGATCTCTTTGCATTTTGTCTTGTATTTCTTCTTTTTACAATATTATTGTGTTTTTTTCCTTCATTTTGTTTTGTTTATTTTATCTTTTTTTTCGATAAAAAAAATGTTTGTTTGCTAATATGTATGGATGTTTGCTAATCTGTATCTGACTTGTATACCAGTATACTAATAAAATGAATATGAATATGAATAATATAAATATGAATATTGGTTATAAGACCCACCCTTATTCAGCTTATAGTCATATTGAAGCTTATAGGACCTCACTTACGCAGCTTATAGTTTTATAAAGGTTATATTAAAGCTGTTGATGCCATATTAGTAAAGCGGCCATTTTTTCTCGAATCTTTATAATCTAAAATTTTTGTATTATATTTTTAAAGGCATTTTAAGCCATAACAACACGTATTAAAGGTAAATTCTATTTCAAAGTGTGTGAACAATACCCTGAATGAGGTTCTGAGTTCGATTCCCGGCTGGGTCGCCATTTTCAGTTGGGATACAAAAAAATAGATTAAAAAGAATAAAAAACATGATTGCTATTACAGAACATAAACTATTGTATTTATATTTTTGTATTACGGGTTTTTTAAGAAATATTTGTGGTTTATGTATTTATCCATAAAGATAGCTGTATATTTCCGGAATGTACTCATTTGACACTAAACAAGATATATTTATATCAATTTTAACATTCGGACATTTAGACAACTACTTACATTATATTCTAACAGCTAAGGTTACTTAACTTATATACTAACAGTTAAGGTCACTCAAGGACACTCGGGGTGACACAGCGGTTCTAACAATACTACACACGTCTAAGGCCCGTTTTCTTAAAGAGACGGATATCGATCTGGTCATTATTGGTCATTCATAAAAGCGACAATTTCATTGATGATTTTCGTAGTATGACGTAAATTATACTTAGCAGGGATAGTTCGAATAATTTAAAAAATCGGTTGTGTCACCCAAATACACCCGACAAGTAGCCAAGGACTGATTTCATTTGAATATTAATTTCATAAATAAAATCGATGACTGCCCTCTCTCGGCCCGCGGAAGAACGCGGTTGGGTTGCTCAAGCGGCGCGTTCCGTTTCGTTGCAACAGACGGCGTTAATATTTGATTATACCCCCCCCTCTCAATACTACCCCCGCAACACTCAACACTTCTTCTGCAACCCCCGTCCCCCTACACCTCTCCCCTCCTCGATCCCCCACCCCCTTTCGACCCCCCCCCACCTCCTCCCCCCACCACCAGCACCAGCAGCTGGTACTGGTGTAACACCAGTACCAGCATCCTGGTGACAGCTTCGTTGTGCCAGGATGGTGCCAGCATCCTGGTGTCAGCATGGTACCAAAATCCTGGAGGAAGCCTGATGCCAGTATCCTATCAACAGCCAGAAATCCCCCTACTAGCCTCCGATAACCTGACCTCCCCCCCCTCCCCCCTCAACCAGTAAACGCCCAAATTTGACCGATTACATTTTTATCACATTTTGTATGAAGGAAACCGACTGCTGTCGGTAAGTTGTAACCGATCGGTTCGATCCATCGGTATCAGTTACATATCGAAACGCAAAATGTACTGTATATTGAGCAAATCGACAGTTTTACGGAAACAGATACCGACAGGTATCCATCGCTTTTAGAAAACGCCCCTTAATCATTTCAAGCGTTTAGAAGGTATGGTGAAATAAAGAAACGGAACACGTCCATAGATAAACAAATCAAATCAAATCAAATCGCATTTATTGTCTTCAAAAACTTTCACATAGTTGTTTAGACATTTTTTATAGCCGCTTAATGTTAAAATAACTTTAAAATGTATACTAAATATTTCATTAGAGACTCACCACGCAATTGAGTTATACCTATTAGATATTTATAACTACAGATAGTCATGAAATTATAATATTAAAATTAAATGGTCCTATAAATAAGAAATACAATTGATTATGGGAGACAATTAGAAATAGTAGTAATAATATAATAATCAATAAAATGGTACAAATGTCAAGGTAAATAAAAAAAAATTGAGATGGAAATTGTCAGTAATCTAATTATAATTCGTTAATATTATATAATTCTCTAGCAATAAGGTAGCCTTTTAATTTCGATTTAAATTGGGTTATTTTTCCGTTTCTACATATAATTTTGATATTCTCGGGCAGTTTATTGTAACACGCCATTCCAACGTAATTTGGATCCCTTTTGAATAATCTGGTGCCTACATCTGGTGAAATGCGAGTGAATTTTTTTTGGGTCTTCATCTTTCCTATGTTTTTTAATATTAACTTTATGCATTCAAATATGTATAGTGATGGTAGCGTTAGAATACTGAGATTTTTGAAGTGACCACGACATGATTCATTATGTTTAAGGTTTATCAATATTCTTATTGCTCGTTTTTGGAGAGAGAAAATATGTTGCCTTAAAACTACTGTACACTGTGACCAGAAGGGAATCCCGTAACGAAGAATTGACTCGAAATAGGCAAAGTATATTATTTTGGTGTGTTTAACGCTGATCAGTTTCCTTATTTGGCTTAGTAAGAATACGGCGCTGGAAAGTCTGTCGCTTAATTCCTCTCCGTGAGCATTCCACCTTAAATTTTCATCTAAAACTAAACCCAGAAATTTATGGCTTTTAATATTGGCTACTGTGTTTGCACCGATAATTAAATTTTGACTGTTCATAACCTTATTTTTTCTACAAGATAGGAAGATGGATACTGTCTTGGATGTGTTGAGAGACATATAATTTTTCTCGAACCAGGTATTTAACAGAGCCAATTCATAGTTTAACGTTTTCACTACATTCTCTATTTTGGCATCTGCAAAGCTTATGCTGGTGTCATCTGCATACAAGTTATATTTGAGTGAGCTATTATAGATGGGAGATCATTAATATATAGAATAAAAAGGGTCGGTCCCACCCAGGATGCTTCCCTGAGGAACACCGCTCTTCGTTTCACACTCATCGGAAATAATTCTCTTCAATACGCCACCTGTGCAGTCGTCTAATTGTACAACTTGTTTTCTTTTTGAGAGATAGCTGCTGAACCATTTTAAGCTATTTCGTCGGATTCCATATCTGTCGAGGCTAGTTAGCAGTGTTTGATGGTCTACCATATCGAACGCTTTTGATAAATCGCAAAAAACGGTACTTGAATAAAGTTTCTTGTCCATGTCATTGTACATTTTTCTCAGAACGTTGTTCAGTGCATCGATTGTACCTTTATTTCTTCTGAAACCGAACTGAGATTTTGTTAGGATATTTTTATTTTCTATGTATTTTAACAACCTTGAATTTACTATTTTTTCAAGCACTTTGGAGAAAACAGGTAGCAACGCTATTGGTCTGTAGTTGTTTATTTCAGTTTTTGAACCTTTTTTATGTATAGGAATAATTTTACCAATTTTGAATTGATCTGGGACCTCGAACACATCATTGGTAATTCTTCGTATACCGAAGAAGATTAAAATAGAAAATATGTTGTGAACTATTTTAGAACTTTAATGGCCATCATGTCCATATATATGTATATGACACATATAAATAATGTTGAGTTCTAAAATTCTGAATATGTATAAAATCTTGTTTATTTTAATATTGTCAATGTTTACCAGTACTGTTTATGATGCTGCTCTGTATCTAGATAATGTGAGGTGATGGAGTTTATAAAAACTAATTGTATCAGTCAAAGAGTCAACCCGAGTAGCGGCATAATTTCATGGGAGACCGCGGCAATTTATTGGAATTTTTTGCAATATCGCCGCGCTCGACAAAAAGTACTATAACTATGGAACTACTATAGCAATCATAAAAATAATAACTGTGCAATGATTGCATTGAAACGTCGTATATAGAATATTAAAATCTCATTTTATAAAACAATTAGATAAATATGAATAAATATGAGAAAGTCGGAAAGGTGAAAAAAACTCGGCATTTCAAACTTGTACTTACGGAAAAATACGGAACCCTATTTATAAATTGTAAATGCTATAGTATTCTCTATTAGATTGTCTATCTAAGGTAATATTTCGTTATTTTTATTTACATACAAAAATATTTAAATGATTTCTCGAAAAAAAAATCTCTAAAAAAATAACCTCTTTTTTTTATAAATACGCCGAAAACTTCATATATTTCAGCGAAAATCAAAATATTAAGTATTTTGTCAACGAATTAGGCAGACATTTTGTATTTATAGAGTTATTTATCGCAAAAAAACTCAATAATTAGTAATGACGCCTTAGCGATAAATCGCACCCAATTTTTCAACTCAAAAAAACAGGTAAAATTGGAATAAAATGTACGTAAAATCACTGAATTCTGTTAATAAAGTGTTTTAAAATTAAATTTACCTACATTTCTATTCATACTCCAACTGAAAACACTAAAAAAACACAAAAAAAACTGTTCACGACCCGATGTTTGACAATGACGACCGAACAGCTATGTTTGACAATGGAATTTTACCAGAAATATCTGTTCGATTACGCGCGAAATTATTTAAGCGGCCGTCTATGTATCTATGGTAGGTAATAATGAGATATTTGGTATGGATTTTAGGATGCGTTCGATTTAGAAAATAATATTACTGTGCGCTCCGGAAGCAAGCCGCCAATATTTGTCGTTAAGTAGTCAACGGTGTTCTGATGTGCAACCAAATTTGGTCGTTACGTAGCCGAAGGGTTGTCGTTTGCGAGAAATATAAATGATATTGAGTTCTAAAATAAGTTCTGAATATGTATATATTCTTTTTTTTCATTCGTCATTCATCCGAGCATTCGTCCTCAAAAACGGGCAATTAGGATAATAGCCTGTGTACGGAGGGACACACATTGCGCGTCTCTTTTTAAGGAATACAAGTCCTTAAGGGCTCCCTAGACGATCAAGCATGCTTGACAAGCATCACGTTACGGGCTGGGAGGGGATCGTAAACCGCAGGAAAAAAAATAATTAAAAATATTTACCAAAAATGCCTAATTTTGTAGTTTATACCAGGGAGTCAAGTCATTTATCAATCAATTAGGTCTAATTAATGTTAATCCCTGGTATAAACTACAAAATTAGGCATTTTTCGTAAATATTTAAAAAAAAATATTTGTATTTTTCCTGCGGTTTACGATCCCCTCCCGCCCACGACGCGATGCTTGTCAAGGATGCTTGATCATCTAGGAAGCCCTTTACTAGGGCATCAGCGTATATTCTCAGTTGTTTATATTGCAGTAGGATGACTAAATGATTATTTGATTTGTCAACATTATTTGATTTGACAGTTCAGATTATTAACATATTTTTAAACTTGTATGTTGAGTATATTTTAACATTGAACTAACTACCAAAAATTATTTGACTTTGTTTTTATATATTATTTTGACAATTAATTCAACTTTTTTTGACTAGGTATTTTTATATTAAATCCTATATTACTTAAAATAATATATATTAAATATTAATGACTGTTTCTTTCTTTTCTCACATATAACTGCCCATTATTTATATTATTTAATCGAATTTTATATTGTATTTATTGCCGATTATACATATAATGGAATTTCATTTTGTTTATTATATTATCTTTTAATATTATTATTATTATTATTATTAATTTGAAGACCAAATTTTAGGGCAATTTAGTGTTATTAGCTTTTTACTAAAACTTCTACATAAAATGGTTGCAATATTAGAGTCCTGTCCATCCTAGAACAGGCTAGTCCCAGTTGGGTGACAGAATCAAATAAGCAAAAGGTTTTAAGGTTTTGCTATTCGGTTCCTGTTATTTTTGTAAGCTAATCAATGTTTTATAGTAATTAATTCCTAAATAAATAAATATATAAAAATAAAGATGTAATATGAAATGTTCGATTAATGATTCAAATGTACCTTTTTGTATACACACCGGGTCCGATTGCGTTTCTTTGTGAACTAAAACTAAAATTAGTCCAAGCGAACGAGACAGAGCAATACTTTGGAGCGGAATATGAAGCGAAGGATCGTCGATAAATACTACCATTGATTTTATATAAAATCAATTATACTACCTGCCGAACTTATACTCGTCCGAATAAATGTAAGATTATTTGAGTAGGTACGTGTAAGATTTGACCTTGGCGGGCAGTTTTAATGCGAAAAAGTGACAACCGGTCATCTCACACTCCGCTCTAGCGTATTGCCCTGTCTCGTTCACACGGACTAATTTCCGATTTTAGTTCACGAAGAAACGCAATCAAGCCCAGTATGGATTGTTTCACTCACTTAAATTTTGTAAATCATTAAAATCACTGTTTTTGCTAAACATTCCATAAATAATTAATAAAACACAAATATTAAGAGATGTGTGTTCAGCGCGGGACGTGGGTAGTTTTTTCTTAATTTTTTTTTTGTTTTTTTTTAGTTTTATGTTCTTTTCTTTAGTTTTATTGCCAAGAAACTCCGAAGGTACCCCTCAAATGACTTGTTTGCAGAGCTGAAGATATTAGACATCAGGCAGGTATATGCAAAAACAGTCTTTCTTAACTACCTAAAAAGTAAAGATATTCACATTAAAGCTGAGCATAAAATTTCAACGAGGAGCGCCACAACCTGTAAACACATTGTACAGAAAACCCGAACATCCTTCGCCCAAAGACACTTTGGCTTTATAGGGCCAAAAATGTATAACCATCTAAAAGAATCTATAAAAACATGCCAACAAACTAAGTCAATCCAATTAAAATCTAAAATTACACAACATTTACTTCAACTTGGTAGAAATGAGGTGGAAAAGGCAATTAGTCTTATTTTAAAGTAAAGGTCTGCATTATTACTATTGTCATACATCGCACTACACTTTATATTTTAATAGTATTTATTTATTTGTTCTACAAACTTCATATTACGACATTTTATATTATTATTTATTTCCATGGCCATGCTATATCAATATTTTAAATATAATTATAAGTTTAATTTGAATTCGCTTATCTATTTTATATTTTATCATATTTTGTATTTTTCATTTTAATATTATGTGCACGTGAATAAATCATTGCCATACATAGAGTTTTCCTTAGTACGGGCTATGGCCTAGTTAGGCAGATTCTGCAACTAATACAATTGTAAATTTATGTTTTTGAATGAATAAAATTATTATTATTATTATTATTATTTGCATCGTAACAAAAACACATTTAAAAACAAAATTATCAATTCTTTGAATGCTATTAGTCATCAGGCAATTAGACAGCGTTGCCTGACGTAATATTACGTCAATTGAATCTAATCTAAAATTTTCTGCTGAGTTTGGTGATGCATTGTTCATCATACACGCTCACACTCCACACCCACACCCTCAACACACTCCCACAGACATATACACACACACCCTTAATACTAGACTCTTGTGTAGTACTAAAATTGAAGGTACATTAGTTTGATTAAGTAGTTTTTTTTAAAAATAATTTATGTAATTTTATAGAAACCCGTAACCGGTTTTATTTGTTGTAAATCTGTAGGTATATAATTTTTAAAATATTGTTACTGTATTACTGTAGTATTTATCAATAAAGAATAAAGAAATAAAGAAATCTTGTGTCATTGCAGAATTTATAAAACTGATTGTATCAGTCAAAGAGTTAAGTTATTCTTGAGGAATATAAATAATATTGAGTTCTAAAGTTCTGAATACGTATATATATATATATATATATATATATATATATGTCTCGGCAAATCCGGCTTGCCTTGCATGAAATACCAAAAAATTAATTTCGTTTGCTTACCGGGTTGAAGTACTTGCCGAAGACGTGGCAAAACTCAGTTTGCCTCTTTCGTTCTATATTTCCACTAAACAAATAAACACCCATGTAGTCACGGCCTCTTTATTCAAAAGACAAAGTTCAGATCTCTTAGAATAGGCGACAAGTTAAGCATATTCGTAAAGTCATTAACCTACTTTTTACGGACTAAAACACTATATTAACACAAAATAATCACCAAAGAAATTTACTGTTCACCAAATAAAGTCAGAGTATATCGCACATACTTCCCACCGCCACTGATCATGAAAAAATACACTCTTCCCTGATCGAATAAAAACACACTCTGCCCGCTCTGCAGCCGAGCATCGCTTTATATTCGCTTCATCCCCTCCAGAGCGCTACCCCTGCCTGCTGTCATCAACTAGATATATCGTCAAAATTTCTTATTATCTATACTTTAAACCTTTTATATCTGTTACAAGAATTAAATGTTCTTATGCTATTTTTCTAATGACATTTCTTAATAACTATACATAGTTTTTAATTACTTAAACATATTATAACGTTACTTTTTTATACAATAATGCATGCTTATAATGTTTCTTATAATAAACATAACATCTTATAATAACATATGGTTGTACACTTAAGCTTTATTATATATTTCTAATACTATATTATTTACTAAAATGCGACTCTCATTTTTAAATTGTCAAATTCGGTATTTGCGATGGAATTTTTTCAAGCGCACGTGCGTCCTTTGTTGCCTGGCACCGGGCGCCGTCGGCGCCACTCGTCTGAGTGGTTTCGCTGTTGTTTTTATGATACCTACGCATATTTGTATTTTCGGGTGGAACTTTTTGATTTATGGCTTTGTTTGTGCGTTGTGCACTTTATTGGGGTAAAGCCGAAAGTCGGTATTATAAATGGAATTTCCGAAAGTGGTTTTATTTTTTTTATATTTTGGCTGAACCTAATGCTTTTATTTCCTGCCTTCCGGATGACTGATTTCGGCATGTGTCGCCTTGTCGTCGTTTCTTTGTCTGGTTGCAACATTCCCCTCCTTATAAGAGAAGCTCATCTCTTATTTCTTTTACTTGGAAGCAACCAGAAGTGCTATTTTTGTAGCAGGTCTTGTGTAAAGTTTGCCCTGACTTTTCACTGTGACAGTCCTGACTTGTCCGTCCTTTGCTGGGAAAGTTGATACGATCACGCCTCTGAGCCATACATTTCGTGGAAGTTGCGGGTCAACAATGAAGACTACATCGCCCTCTTTGATTGGATCTACTTTTTCGTGCCATTTTTCTCGTTTTACGAGTGTTGGCAAATATTCTTTCACGAAACGCTTCCAAAAGTGCGTGGCCAGCGTTTGAGCTATTCTCCACTGTCGACGTAGGCAAAAATTACTTGGATCTATTGCTCCAATATTGGTGTTGCCAGAAGACGAACCCACTAAAAAGTGGTTTGGTGTCAGGCTTTCTGAGTCTAAACTATCTAATGATACGTGGGTTAAAGGTCTACTGTTTACGGTGTTTTCCGCTTCCGTCATTAGGGTGGCTAGCGTTTCCTCACGTGGTGCTCTCTCTTTCAAAGTGGCGTATAAAGCTTTCTTTACGAACTGAACTAGTCGTTCCCATGCCCCTCCTTTGTGTGCAGAAGCAGGCGAAATGAAATGCCAGTTTATGTTTCGCATTGCACTATGTGTAGCTATTTCATCAGTGTCCAGTTCAGTGAGCGCTCTTTTTAACTCGTTGTTAGTACCGTGCATACTTGTGCCGTTGTCAGAATACATGTTTGTCGGTACCCCCCTCCTTGCTATCATCCGTTTCAGCGCCATCATTGTCGCGTCAGTAGATAGTGAATGGGTTATTTCTAAATGAACCGCTCTCGTGTTTAAGCACGTAAAAAGAGCTCCATATCTCTTTTCTCGCCGTCTTCCTATCGTGACCTCTAAGGGACCAAAAAAATCAAGAGCTGCATTGGTGAATGCCCTTAAATGGTGTTCCAACCTTATGCCGGGTAATTCGGCCATCTGTGGTGGAAGGGGTAACGCCCTTTGCACCCTGCAGTACTGGCATTCAAATGCAATCTTTCTTACGGCGCCCCGTAAACGTAACACCCAGAAACGCTGTCTAACTTCATTGCATACGTATTCGCGTCCTTGGTGTCCCGCTCTCTCATGTTCATGCTGTAGGAGTAGTCTGGTGTACGCATGTTTTGAATCAAGTATTGCTGGATTTTTTGTTTCTGGAGATATACCTTTGACAGCACTTATCCTGCCTCCGACTCGTAATATGTTTTTTGGGTCAATATAGGCATTTAATTTACTCAGGTGACTATTTTTTAGCACGCATTTTAACTTGTCATTTTTTAGTGACTCGATTTCATGCCCAAAACTTTCCCTTTGGGCCTGTGTTATCCAGTAGTTTTCTGCCCTCTTTAATTCGGCTACGGATAAGGTTTTTTCATTATTTCCTTGTTTTATGCATTTATCGATAAACCGATATATCCATGCAGTGCTTCGTATCAACCGTGTCCATTTTGAAAACCGCTCGATTTCAATCAGCCGTGTTCCTTCTTCTCCTTTCTGAATGGTACAAATTGTCTTTTTCAATTCTTCGTCTCCTTCATGCGGTATGGATGTGTCCCTTTCTTGCGGCCACCGACTTTCGTCTAAACTAAGGAATTGTGGGCCGCTTAACCATCGGTCCCATGGGTTCATAGCATAATGTGTGACATCCCGTGTCGCGTCATCCGCCGGATTGTCACTCGATGGCACCCATTTCCAGATCGCTCCGTCGGTGATTTCATCAATCTCGCCTAGACGGTGCGCGACGAAAATGTGATACCTTCTCGGATCTGACTTGATCCAATGTAAAACAGTTTTTGAGTCTGACCATATGTAGGTTTTTTCAAACTTCCAGTCATGTTGGTCTTTTACTAACTTTGTTAACCTACTAGCTAGTGTCGCTGCCTGGAGTTCCATTCTTGGCAGAGAAAGTGGTTTCAACGGACTCACCTTAGTCTTTCCGGCCAGAAACGACGTGCATACGCGTCCATCTTCTGTCCTATAACGTGCATACGCAACGGCAGCATAAGCCTGCGAACTGGCATCTCCGAAGACATGCAAGTCTACCGTACTTGCCTTACGCCCATGACTTTGATAACTACGGGGTATTGCTACAGTTTTAACTTTTTGTAATTCCGTTAACCATACTTTCCACTTTTCTGTTGGTGAATCGCCAATCTTTTCATCCCAACCTGTCTTTTCCCTCCAAATTTCTTGCAATATGATTTTCGCTTTTACTGTCAACGTACTGATTATACCTAACGGGTCGAAAATTGACATAACGACACGTAACGTTTCGCGCTTCGTTGGTCGTATGTCTCCGGTTATTAATCCTGTTGGAATCTTATTGAAATTCGTATCGAATGAAAGCAGATCGGTATTTGGATTCCAATTCAAACCTAATATTCGTTCATTTTTTATTTCTTCGGGGTTCGTCCAATTTACTTTCGAGTTGGAAATTATTTCCGTGTGTAACTCAGCCAATGCTTCTTTATGGCTACACGCCCAATTTACGAGCTCAAACCCGCCCTGTTTATGCACAAATAAAACGTCTTTGATTAGAGCTGCTGCCGTTTTCACGTCATCAGTACTATCAAGATAGTCGTCGCAGTAATGACGTTGCTGAATTGCCTCAACGGCTTGTGGGTATGTTTCGACAAACCGATTTGCATTTTTGTTTTTTACAAAATTCGCTGACGTTGGCGATGATGCTGAGCCAAATAAAACTACTCTGATAAGGTATTCGTCGGGCTTGTCATTCGTCCTCATGTTTCGCCATAGAAATCTTTGGCTATGTTGATCGGCCTCTCTCATATTTATTCGTAAGAACATCTCACGTATATCAGATGTAAAGCCTACGAGCCCCTGTCTGAATTTAAATAGTACACCTACTAGCGGGTTTAAAAGATCAGGTCCCGTTAAAAGGTGATCATTTAAACTGGTTCCGCGCGCTTTCGCGGCACAATCAAACACTAATCTTATCTTACCCGGTTTATTCGCGTTTATTACAGCAAAGTGTGGAAGATAAAATGTTCGATTACCCTGTGTTTGCGTCTCTTCGGACGTTAGTTTGCGAGCGTATCCCTTTTGGAGGAATTCCTCTATTTTAGATTCATACTGCGCTGCCAAATCTTTGTTCTGCTTAAGTCGATTTTCTATATTTATTAATCGTTTTAATGCCATCTCCCTACTAGGGGGTAAGATGACATCGTCCGTACGCCATAATAGACCTGTCGTCCATCTTCCGTGATCGTACGTTGTGGTGGTATCGAGCAGCATTTCGGCTCGCTTGTTTTTGTTTTTATTGTGCTCTCTTATGGCGGTACCTAAACTCTCAACCTGAAAATAACCGCGAACGAGCTCGTGTAGCTCCCGATCGTGGTCTTCTTGTCGGAGGTGGTTAACCTGGTCGTCATTTTGGGCTCCACCTACATTTCCCGCCAGTGTCCAACCTAAACGTGATGCCACTGCTGTTGGTGCGTCAGGTGCTCCTGCTCTTATTGTACGCGGGATAATTAAACTCCAATGGTCTATTCCAATCAGCATCTGCGGATTTCCCTGAATACTGCAGAGTGGTATATCCTTCAGATGTGACCATTTTTCTTTCATCTTTTTTGCGTTCATCGCCTGGCATGGCAAATCTAAGGTATCTATAGTTCTCACTCCTTGCATAGGAAAATATGCCCCTCCTTGTATAGGCCGTATTTCCATGGAGATCCTACGTGCGGGCCCGGTACTGCCTTGCATACCCGTCGCGCCTACTAAATTTAAATTCGTTATTGGACCGTCCGCTCCGATTTCATTGGCGATCTGGTTTTCAATAAGGCTCACCGTAGAGCCTTCATCGAAAAGTGCCAGAATGGTTTTGGTACCTATTGGCCCTTTCACTTGTACCGGCGCGACTCTGAGTAAAAACTTTGCCGTGTCCATCCAAGTACTGGTCACTGTGGATGTTGTACCTTGCTCTGATTCCTTATTGGTTTCCTCTACATCTGTGGGATTTCTATCTTGATGAAGAAGCGTATTATGTGGCCTCCTACAATTGGCTACACCGCAATTCTTCTTCTTCCTACAATCGCTAAATCTATGGCCTCGTTTTAAACAGCTAAAACATATTTTATTTCCTTTAACCCATTCCCAACGTGCATCTACGCTCATCGCGAGAAATATACGGCATTCGGAAGTCGAATGATTTGTCTTCCCACAACGTAAGCATTCGGATCCTACTTCTTTATTCATCGTCGCGTTAATGGACCTTTTCGCGGCATAATTTTGACTTTCACGTGGTCGGTTAGGTGGATTTACGTGACTACGTTTGTAATCACGTGAATTCACGTGACTACGATTGTAAGCACGTAGATTTGCGTTCGGCGGCGTGTTTTCGCGAGAATTTACATTTTGAGGCATATTTCCCCGCGTCGGCATATTGCGAGGATCGGCTACAGGTTCCTCGTGACATGCAGCGTCTACTATTTTTTCTAACCAATCTCCGAAATCGCCGAGCGTCGGATGGTCACCATAGCCTGCAGCGTACCACTGCAGTCTCAAGTGCTGCGGCAACTTCCCTACCAGTTCTTTCAACAGTTGTGGGTTCATTAAATACGCCGTGTGACCCATATTTCGAATTGAATAAATAACATTACATACGATAGTACCGAATTCAACAATTTTACTAAGAGAGTCGCTTACCCCTATCGCTGGAGCGTTCTCAGCTTCTCTTATCAGCTCCTCGATCCTGGCTGTAGGTCGGCCATATCGACGATCGAAGGCTCTCATGATGTCTGGCACATTCTTTGGGTCCAAAAGCATCGCCCTTACGACGTCCCTCGCTGGCCCTGTGACGCTCTGCTGAAGCCGGATCAGGTTGTCTGCGTTCGAAAATCCACATGTTTCCGTTCCTTGATAGAATAATGAGCGGAAAATCAAGTATTCGCTCGGGCAACCGTTGAACCTCGGGAGATCTTTTAGTAGATTCGCTCGTGCGGTGAATAACAGGTGATCTACTGCGATATTTGATGACGTAGCTTTCTCCTCCGCCGGCTGGTATGCGGTAATCTGTTTTTTATTTTCCGCCATTGTTGAAATTTCGACTTTCGGCTTATTTTCTCGTGACGCTGCGTCGATGTTGATTTCGCGTTCGATCTTGCTTGTTGTTTTCGATGAATCTATTATTGTTTGATGTTTCTTTAGCCAGTCGTTCGTTCGCCGTGTTGAATGTCTTGATGACACTTGACTTTCACACACGCTTTCTCCGTCGTCAAGCGAATCTTCCGCCCCCGCTTCTAACATCAATTTGTGGATAGCCAGCTTCTCTTCCAATAACTGGAGCGCAATTTCCACCTCGGCGTCTGCTTCCGCCTTTGCTTTTTTGGCCTCGGCTTCGGCCTTTCGAGTTTCGGCTTCGGCGTTTGCGGCTGCGATTTTCTTTTTAAGCCGCGCTCTTTCCTCGGCCGCCTCCATATCTGCTTGTAATATTTGCAGTGCTATGGCGTTTGCGGTCGTAGATCTGCCCGATCTGCTAGATCTGTGACTTATTATAGACCTTGCTTTCGTTGAGTGCTTTACTTTGGTGTTGCCATCTACGGAAATGATTTTTGGCTCTCTGACGTCTTCTTTTTCTGCTGCTGCCGTCGGCTCTAACAATCGTATGCTTGGGTCGGAGGTTTTCACAGTATCCGTCGAATCGTCGTCGCCGTCTTTATCTTCCGTTGGTGGTTCCGTCGAGTATGGTGACTTCTCAGCTCTTCGCTCCTGGCGTCGAGCCGCTGTCCTGCCTTTTTGTTGTCTACTTACTCGGCTCTCTGGTTCAATATTTAGTGTGTTTTTTCCCGCTATTCTAGCACTTCTTTTTGGTGTCGGAATTATGATTTCGCCCGTGTCTGTTTTCGCGGACGTGCTTGGTTTTTCGTCGCCGTTTGCCATGGTATTTTATTTGTTTTATCTGCTTTCTGGAATATCGTCGGTTCAGCAGTTCTCTGGCTGTCACTGATCCAACGCTCGGAGGACCAACAAATGTCTCGGCAAATCCGGCTTGCCTTGCATGAAATACCAAAAAATTAATTTCGTTTGCTTACCGGGTTGAAGTACTTGCCGAAGACGTGGCAAAACTCAGTTTGCCTCTTTCGTTCTATATTTCCACTAAACAAATAAACACCCATGTAGTCACGGCCTCTTTATTCAAAAGACAAAGTTCAGATCTCTTAGAATAGGCGAAAAGTTAAGCATATTCGTAAAGTCATTAACCTACTTTTTACGGACTAAAACACTATATTAACACAAAATAATCACCAAAGAAATTTACTGTTCACCAAATAAAGTCAGAGTATATCGCACATACTTCCCACCGCCACTGATCATGAAAAAATACACTCTTCCCTGATCGAATAAAAACACACTCTGCCCGCTCTGCAGCCGAGCATCGCTTTATATTCGCTTCATCCCCTCCAGAGCGCTACCCCTGCCTGCTGTCATCAACTAGATATATCGTCAAAATTTCTTATTATCTATACTTTAAACCGTTTATATCTGTTACAAGAATTAAATGTTCTTATGCTATTTTTCTAATGACATTTCTTAATAACTATACATAGTTTTTAATTACTTAAACATATTATAACGTTACTTTTTTATACAATAATGCATGCTTATAATGTTTCTTATAATAAACATAACATCTTATAATAACATATGGTTGTACACTTAAGCTTTATTATATATTTCTAATACTATATTATTTACTAAAATGCGACTCTCATTTTTAAATTGTCAAATTCGGTATTTGCGATGGAATTTTTTCAAGCGCACGTGCGTCCTTTGTTGCCTGGCACCGGGCGCCGTCGGCGCCACTCGTCTGAGTGGTTTCGCTGTTGTTTTTATGATACCTACGCATATTTGTATTTTCGGGTGGAACTTTTTGATTTATGGCTTTGTTTGTGCGTTGTGCACTTTATTGGGGTAAAGCCGAAAGTCGGTATTATAAATGGAATTTCCGAAAGTGGTTTTATTTTTTTTATATTTTGGCTGAACCTAATGCTTTTATTTCCTGCCTTCCGGATGACTGATTTCGGCATGTGTCGCCTTGTCGTCGTTTCTTTGTCTGGTTGCAACAATATATATATATATATATATACATATATATATATATATATATATATATATATATATATATATATATATATATATATATATATATATATATATATATATATATATATATATATATATATATATATATTCTTTTTTTACCCAGTAAATGTTTACCAGTACTGATTTTGATGCTGCTGTGTCTAGGAAATGTGAGGGAATGTGATTTATCAGTCAGAGTTTGTTCGTTTGCGAGGAATATAAATACTATTGAGTTCTAGAGTTCTGAATATGTATATTTTCTTTATGTTATTTCTGTCAGTGTTTACCAGTAGGTACCGTTTTTGGCGCTGCTGTGTATCTAGGAAATGTAAGGTGATAAGAGTTTATAAAAATTTATTGTAACAGCCAAAGAGTTCATTTCTTTGTGAGTAATATAGGGCTCGATTGCGTTTCTTCGTGAACTAAAATCGGAAATTAATCCGTGTGAACGAGACAGGGCAATACGCGAGAGCGGAATGTCAGATTACCGGTTGACACTTTTTTGCATTAATACTCAAATCTTACACCGCACGAAATATGCTCGAATTAATTCGGACGAGTATAAGTTCGATAGGTAGTATTTATCGACGATCGTTCGTTTCATATTCCGCTCTAACGTATTGCTCTGTCTCGTTCGCTTGGACTAATTTTAGTTTTAGTTCACAAAGAAACGCAATCGGGTCCATAAATAGTATTGAGTTCTAAAGTTGTGAATATGTATATTCTTTTTATTTTATTTCTGTCAATGTTTACAAGAACTGTTTTTGATGCTGCTATGTATCTAGGAAATGTGAGATAAGAAAGTTTATAAAAACATGTCCAGGTTGCGACAACGGCGGTTGCTCCAAAATTCACGCGGTAAATTCGTCCGACCTTGAACAACGGCGTTTGCAACATCGTTGAAATATCGGATGTTACAAAATTTACCAGGTAAATTCTTTTTTAAATCTTTTTATAATGTTAAACAACCGCGATAGTCTTTGATTTCATATTCACCAGTACTGTTTTTGATACTGTAACTGGGATGTGATATTATAGACTTAATAATATGATTTTAAGTGAATTGATTACCTCAAAATTAGGTAAATCCACTTATTTACACATTTATAAACCAGACGCAGAAAAAGTTTAAATTTGATGACTATTGTAATGTAAGTATGTACATGTAAGTATGTAATTAAAGTTCTTACCTTTATTCAGCAACATACACTAATGCATACAAACTCCGGCAGCCTGATAAGAAGAGATATGCTCAAGTTTCAATTACACAATATACCACTCTCGTACATTTAAAAGTGAAGAAAAAAAATATAATTAGTTTTTTTGATGTTTGGATTAGCGCTTTTTTAAATATTTGTTATGTAAATAGTGGCGGGCGGCGTGCGGTGCTCGGAACGGCGCTTTCGGCGCGTCCTCCCTCTGCGAAGGGCACGTGATGACTGCCTATCGACTGGCGCGCGTCTGACTGCCATCCCTCCCCCGCCGCGCCCTCTGGCTGAAAGGGAGGGTACATCTCTACTTGAAAGAGTAGAGGGGATGGCGCAGGGTTGTCACAAATGAATCAGTGATTGTTATTAAAATAAAATAAGTAACACAAATATGTTTTTACAGGAGACAAATAACAAAATGCAGTTTTTCAGGGTTAGTTACAGCTTCAGTTTTACAGGTACCTAACCGTTCCGTGCAGGTTGGGCCGATGACCTTTTTTGGAGTTTGTCGGTTACAACTGCGAACCCGTCACCCCAGGTATTGGTCACGCCAGAGTCCAACGTCTTACGGCGAGGCACTAGGAAGGTAACCCAGTGCGGATACCTCGTCCCCTGATTACAAGTTTCGGACAGATTTCTTCGGCCACCTGAGTGGCTACGGGTTCGAGGTCCTTTGCGCGGTCCTCTCCCTTACGTAGCGGTGCTTTGATATCTACCGAATCTATCGCGGACGGTCGTTTCAAAAGCAGCTTCCGTAAGGTTAACAACTAGCACCGCTCTATTGGAGACAAGTATGTTTCCAGACTCCCCCGGCTATCAGCAGAAATGCACAATCGACTGGCTGACGCCGCACGGTGCTCAAACCGTCCAGATAAGCCTGAAGGTTGATTCCTAGGGGAAACTGGCTCGCACTTCTGCGTGTAGGCTGCCGAATGGGTGTTGACCCGTGAGTTTGGCCGACCCTACATACATGGGTCTTTACATCCTACATCAGGCCCGGGGAGCCCATTAGCTCCCCGGGCCTGATGACCTGTCTGTTATCCTAGGTCTCCTCATAAGTAGGTTCAGGTCAAATCCTATATCCTCATCGAAAAGGAACTAACCTGGAAAGGACTCTGCCTGCGACTGTAAGCCCAAACGTTGACACTTAAGAGTTGTTACTATGGGCGAATCCTCCACCCCATGCAGGAAGTTATAACGATATCAGATCATTGTTTCTCCAATGAACTGGACGCAGAGTCTTAGGGACAACACATTCCATAGTCTAACCTAGTGGGCTGCTTCATCGCCCGTACTGTGTTGTCCCTAATCGCCTTGTGGGTACGTGCTTTTTCACAAGATCCCCGGTCGTCGATGCCTCCAACGGCGACCCCTGCCTATTGCAGCTTTGGTGCACCACCAAAGCTTTGCAGCAGCTTTGGTGATGAACGATTTCGTGCAGCTTGGGCCACAAGATCCATTTTGTTCTCAGATCGGCTTAACTCACGATTCAACTTCTATTTTGTTGAAGGGGTCTGGAGACTATGGAAATAAACTGTTTCCTAAGTAGCGGGGGTGGATGTTCACCTTTTGTCATTCCACTCTTGAAATAACCTGCGGCCACTCGACCCTGTGTGGCACTACGGGCAAAGAACGCCTAGGTCCGCGATAAATTCAAACTGAATTACCGCTATAATACAACAGGTAGAGGTTGCGTAAGGGTAACCAGTCGGGATGACGGAGGTATCCTGAAGGTTAATTCCAGGCGGATATATCCTGCCGAAACTGGTAGTTAGGGGATGAGGCTGCCGCTGGATAACTTTCCCGGTGCCTCGCCGTAAGGTGTTGGTCTCTAATGGATTGCTGGTGAGCTAGACAGTAGATTGTCTTGTCTCCAAGTCTTCTACACCATCCCACGGCTGAAAGAATTATCCATATCGTTATACCGGCCTGGGGTGACGGGTTCGCCCGTCGTAGTCGACCCCGCCTTCCTGCCGTTTGCAGCTGGAAGTCGGGACCATTCCAGGGTTTGGATTCACCGTCTCATTGCCCATCACAACTTCATTGAAGATCTTCATATTATTATTATTATTAACATTATTTTTATGTCAATGTATATACCTAACTTAGTTCTTAAGTAGTTGTTCTTAGTGAAATTGTTAAATATTATGATTTTTTTAATAAACGGTTTACGGGGTGTCGGAAGGGGTTCGTCCACTCATCACGCACTACCCTTCCGGTATGTGTGATGTTGTTGTTGCAAGAAATCCCGGGCAGATAAAATACTTATTCCTTATTACTTACGGCATAATTGGATGGGGCGGATGTGGTAAAACCCTGCTAGAGCCATTGCAAGTTGCACAGAATACGCAACGAATACCATCGCAAGTTGCAACGACCATATCGCCATCCCACTAATGAACTTTATAAAGAAGCTAAAGCCCTTGATTGTAGGTAACATTTTCTAAAAACTTCCCTCTTAATGCTAATTTTGGACAATAACTCAAATTTAGGTATAATTCAGAACCGAAGACCAACGAGACAAGTTATAGAAAACATCATCTGGACAGAGACATTACTCTTTCATTGCGCCGAGATTTTACAATCTGATCAATATGGAAATAAAAATGAATTTGACATTTAGGGAATTCAAAAATAAATTAAAGAAATGGTTATCGAATCATGATAGACTAACCATACATCAAATGTTAGAAATAATAGTTTAATAAAACTTCGGTGCACAAATTATTAACATATTCTTAAACATGTATCTTGAGTATATTTTAACATTGAACTAACTACCAAAAATTATTTGACTTTGTTGTTATATATTATTGTATTTTGACAATGAGTTGTACTTTTTTTAAATAGATATTTTTATATTAAATCCTATATTACTTAACACATATTAAATAATAATGACTGTTTGTTTCTTTTCTCACATATAACTTTATTTATATTATTTAATCGAATTTTATATTATTGCCGATTATATAATGCAATTGCATTTTATTTATTATATTATCTTTTAATATTTTTTAAATATTTTTAGTTATTATTATCATTATTTTATTGAAGACACTTTAGGGCAATTTAGTGTTATTAGGTTTTTACTAAAACTTGTACATTTGTTATTGGAGTCCTGTCTACCGTAGAACGGGCTAGTCCCAGTAGGGTGACAGAATCAAATAAGCAAAAGGTTAAGGTTTTGCCATTCGGTTCCTGTTATTTTCGTAAGCAAATCAATGTTTTATAGATATTCATTCTTGAATAAAAAAAAAATACAAAAAAAACGACCCATGTCGTTAGAACTGCCCGGGTGGTGGGCAGGGTTTCTCCCCTCGCCCGTTACCGCGTAAATAATAAATGAACAATAGTATAACTACGCCAACGTGCCCGTAAGAGTCCACCGCATTACTGCGAGGCGCTGGGACGAGGAACCCAGCTAACTGATCTCGCTTTCTTACTCCCAGATTATCCCGGAATTCTCCATCCCCAGCCTAGTGACGTGTTCTTGCGAGGCCTCTACCGATAATTCAGTTTGAATGTATTGTTGTCCGTGGCGTCCCTTGCCCATAAAGTTCGCACGGGATCAACCTGTTATCACCAACACGCAGTTGGTGATAACAGGTTTGGCGTTATTTAGTAAAATATTGTGGCAACCCTGTAAGCGTAGAGAGCGCTCGCACGGTCCAATTATCTTCGGGCCACCCGAGTGGAAAATCATAGGACAATTTTACCTCCCCATCACGATTAACGTTAAACCTGTAGATGTCTTATCGGCTTCCCACTATATATCAACAATTCATCGCATCTGACATACTGCTGGACCGATTCGTATTTTTTTTTAGTATAAATTCAACGATGGCTTCTCGATAACCAAGAAAAATGCAATCCGGGATCTAGGAGATGTGTTAGATAGTAAGTTATTATTTAACTACCATATTAATAACATCACGAAAATAAGTAAAACGGGTTGGGTTACCCCAAAATTTCCAAGCAATTAGAAAATCCCTCCGCGTCAGACTCTTCACCCACGCCAAACCCCCCCCCGCTCCCTCCGCCAATCCCCAGCCATCACGATAGTGTATGTGTTCGATTAAAATCGCGAATATATTACTAAGATTTTTGTAGAATTTATAGTATTTTAGTAGTACTTTCGTACTATACTTTAAGTATTTTACATAGTATTAAAATGTTATTTTCTATGAAATCGGAGACTATCGCGGTTGTTTGACATCTATATATATAAAACAAAGTCGGGTTTGTTCGAACACTTATAACTCGAGAACGGCTGGAGCAATTTTCATGTTTTTTTATTTGTCGTATTTGTCTTCGTCCCGAATAGCAGAATAACGATTAAAAACAAAAATTGGAAAATTGACGAAAAAATCGAAAAAGAATAAAAAATCCCATACAAAATGTAAATCCGTGTTTTTCTCATAGTCAGTTGAATGTGGCATGTTCAAGTGTCAGCAAATCATCCGCTTTATTTGCTCTTGCGCCTGATTTAAAAAAAAAACGAAAAATGTCGTATATCACAAGGTGCTTCAATGAAGAGAATTAAACCGAGTGCATCCCATGCTGCACAATATGTAAATAGTTTAATTCAATCATGTCTTGCTGACACGCGATATACTTAGTTTTTGTACTTTTATATTTATTTTTGTGTTATTATCTTAATAAAATAGTGAACTTAATATTTATTTTGTATTCATTGTATTACTTTCATAAAATCATAAATTAAGTTCAGCTAATCTGTAACACGACATTCATTAACTGTTAGGCGGTACGAAGTTCGCCTGGTCAGCTAGTTACAAATAAGATAAAAAACAAATTTACCCCGTGAATTTTGTAGCACCCGACGTTTCGGGGACGTTGCAGTCGCCGTTGGCTAGGGTAGACTGAAAGAGCTGTCAATTCGTATGCGGCCTACCCGCGGAACAACGGATTGACAGCTCTTTTAGTCTACCCTAGACAACGGCGGCTGCAAGTTTATCACTCAAATGTTGTAACAGATCTTGTTAGAGAGCATAAGAGTCTCCTAGAAGTTTATGTGGCAGGAGTTCTGGGAGAATACAAGATCTGGAAAGAAAGTTTTAGAAGGGAAAAGAGAAATAATCCCGCTTATTCGGAACCAAAAAATATTCTAGATGTTCTAGATCTGGCCAACGAATTCATCTACCCTGGCATACATCGCCTCATCCTTATCATGGCCTCCTTGCCCGTAAGTGTGGCGGCTGCCGAAAAAAGTTTTTCAACTCTGGGGCGACTGAAAACCTGGCTTCGATCCACGATGGTAGAGGATAGGTTAACAGGGTTGGCACTCCTGCATATTCATTTTGATATTCCAGTAGACAAAGAGAAGATAATTGAAAGATTTGCAAAGAAAAAACACCGGAAACTGCAATTTGTAATTTAATTCTGTGTTATGCACTATTATGTATCATTTGTTCATTGTTCATTTAGAAGTAAAATGAAAACGTACGAGTGTATTCATTATTTCTTTTCCCTTTTAATAATCCTTAGTTACTTAATTACCTATCTCTATTCAGCATATTGGATGCCCTAAATCCACTATAATCAAGACGTAGATCCGCGCTTGGCTGCAACGTCGCCGAAACGTCGGGTGCTACAAAATTCACGCGGTAATTTTTGATTTTTTGCGTTTTTTATCTTATTTATAATGTTATTTTCTAATAAGTTTCTAATAGTACAATGTGGTTTAGGCCCAACAACGCATCTATGTACCGAGTTTCGAGTCTTCAAGCCCTATATTTCGAGATTGATGTATGATTAGCGCGCCCCTGGTGGACCGATTTCAACCACTGTTTAAAACTTGCCATGATCTAATCATGTCTGCATGCCAAATATCAGCTCAATCGGATGAAGCGTTTGGGCGCTATCGTGGAGAAATACACAGCCACACAGCCACAGAAGAGTGCGTTCGCAATATTCTCTCTCTGCCGGAAAAGTAGAAGGATTTATACTTCAAACTTCAAAACAGTTCTCAGAAAAACATTCTCTGTTTTTTTTTTAATACTTACGCATTGGTCCATAGTCACCTCGAATATGGTCTCCTTTACCTTATAACGTTCACGTAAAGAGAATTAAACGTATTCCAAATCATCCTTTTTTGTCGCTTTTGAATAAGTAGGGGAGAGGGTGGTACATTCGGCTACTTATGCAAATAATGCACGTAATTTTCAAAATCAGCCACCAATTTAAAAACTGGTATATGCAAAAGTTAATCTGCACTTTTATCTATGTTTTCCGCAAGTAACAACTCTCTTACGTTAACACTTTTTTTCGAATTTAATTTTTAAAAAAAGCTTGCAAATGGGCGATTGTACCCCACCAGTGGGGTAGTTTTGGCTATAGGGTGGGGTACATTCATCTAGTTATAATAAGTAACATACAAAGGTAAATCAAATGTTTTTATTGAACAAAAGTGAACTCATGAAAATACAAAATACAAGAAACGATAAAAAAACAAAGAAAAAGTATTGAGAAAAAAGTATAGCAGAAAAAATCTTAGATCTAACGGACATTAAGTCCTTCAAAATTGTAATTAAAAATGTACAGGGAAGATGTCCTGGCTGTTGACAGTTTGCTTGCTTGTGACAAAACTGCAATGATATCTGTTTTCTTCACAATGCTGATGTCTTCTACCTGAAGATGCATAAATGTGTTAGATTTGTTTTTTCGCCTCAAGAAGTTTATTTCATATTCTTGGCAACCTGTGTTTTTCAAAATGTGCCCTATATAATAGCAAATGGTTGCCTTAGTGGCGAACTTGACCATTACACAATCACCAACACAAAAATCATTGCAATTAGGCAAGTTGGTAGGCAAAGGTAATTCATCCGAGCTGGACAAAAACTCTTCACCATCAGAGGTGTCGACAAGTTTCATTGACCTGTCTGAATCACTTGAGCTTTCATTCAAGATTTTCTTTGGAACCGGTTTAATTGGGAACAGCTTTTTTATTGTTCCTTTATTTCTTTTTAGTTCTTCTTTTCTCCTTTTCTCTATTTCAATATTTTCCTTCATCTTCATTACCGGGGTATCTGTGTATACATAAGATTTTGATGGAATTTTTCTGTTCCTCTTCTTTTTTCCAGCTCCTTTTGGGTACGGTCTCAATTCTTCTAGTGATCTTGAAACTTTGATCTTAAGTTTGGTCCTTTGAGAAACAGAAGGGGTTTCAATTACAATGGGCTCCTTATCTTTTGAAAATGAAAGGGCTATCTCTGTCTGGGGTTCTGCTGCTTCCACACTGGTATTAACATCATCATGATCATAGCTAGTAGTTGGAGGTGGGGTGGTTTGGTTTGTTTCTTCTATGCTGTCCTGTCTGGAAGTTGAAGGAATAGCAACAGGTTCCACTTCAGTAGTTAAACTGTTGTCTTCAACGTTGGAATTGTCAGTGACTGTGCTGGGCATGAAATCATTGTCGTCAAATGCCAGCCTATTAAGGGGCCAAATGCCTGGTGTTTCAAAACCACTTATTATGTTTTTTTTGCTGAATGCATTATCAAAGGCTCTACTGGCAAGTTGAGCTATTTGCCTAATGGTTATCATTTTGGCAGGCTGTGTGAGCATGTAATCATTGAAAGCGACATTTAGGCAAGCTTTAAAAGGCCCGTACACTGCAATGTCTAGGGGTTGAAGACGATGTGTGGTATGTGGGGGGAAGGATAACAGCACTATACCATTGCTTCTGCAATACTGGATTGCTCCAAATGATGTGTGTGATTCGTGATTGTCGATCAACAACAATATTTTCTTCTCAGTTGAACAATTGGTGTGTTCAACTATGTGTTTGAGAACTGATATAAATAACTCCGATGTCATCCAACCCGATTTGTTTCCTAATGCGATACTGGAAATAGGAGCACCATCCAAAAAGTCATTCACATTTCTAATGCGAGGATAAACAAAAACAGGTGGAATTGTTCCCCCAATGGCGCTGATTATACCAACAAAGGTGACTAATTCTCCACGTTCAGCTGAAGCTACCTGCCCAACTTGTTTTTTCCCACGTGTGGAGACAACTTTTACTGGTTTCATTACTGTTTGTATCCCAGTCTCGTCCAAGTTATATATTTGCTCTGGTTTGAATTTATGCTTTTCCAAGACTTTGACGTAGTTGGAAAAAAATTCCTCCAATCTGTCTTTATTGAATGCCATGGCTCTATTCAGGCTGGTACTCTCAGGTTTTCTTAGAGACAATTGTTGATTTCTTAACATGAAGCCTTTCAGCCATTCAATTCCTGCAATTTAAATCCATATGGTAATTAGGTATCATTATCGATAAAAACAAAAATATAATAACTTACCTGCCAACTGACTTGCTCTCCAATTGGTTGGTGTTACGCAATCTGGTAATATTTGTGCAAATTCATAGGCCAATTTTCGCACTTGTTGATATGACAACCCGTAATTCAGATTGGATGATTTCTTGATATATTCCACAAGTTCCCTTTCTTGAGAAATTGTAAAAACTTGTTTAACAGTGTATTTACTCCTATATTTTTTCTCTTCATCACTGCTTTCATTCCCAGAATCTCTGTCAATAGTAGATAAGACTTCATCTATTGTTTTTTTCTTTAGCAAGGTCTTTATTCTCGACTGCAATGTAGATCTTTTAACTCCATACCGCCTTGCAGCTTCATGAACACTGACAACTTTTCGTAAAGAATTACGAATCGCTTCTTTCATATTATTCTCATTGATGTCCCTGCGGTTGGTTTTGCATACATATGTACGTGGCATCTGAACAAATAAAATAATACGTTACCATAGAAATAAAATTTTTCTTTTATTCCATTGATGGGGTACCTTCGTCCGCTGGATGAAAGTACCCCAGCCGCTTATGCCGAATCTTCCCCGCATGAGATTCCAACAGATTTAAATAAAAAAGTAAAACATGGTCAGCATTTTAGGTTAGCTTTCATATTGACATCATTTATGAATTAGTGCTGCATGCTGTGCATTTTTATCATACTTAATATGCTTCACAAAATTACAAATTATGAACTTCTACGACAGACAAAAAACTTACCTTTTATAGCAGAAACTTTTAATCATTTATTGATAAATAAACCCGCTACTGCGACCGCTTGTGACAGTTCCCACCATCAGGAATGATGCATTACCAACATAACTACGCAAAAATTTGGCGGTATATACAAACTAGGGCTGTGTAGGATACGAAAGATGAATCTACCCCATGGCCGAATCTACCACCCCTTCCCCTATCGTCCTTTTTTGTCGTTTCTGTATAACAACGAAGCAGCTACTTTCCATGACTATATTTTACAAATTTAGGTAAATCATTAATTAAAAAGGGGAACAAAATCGTAGAGAGATTCGCACCTTGCGGCACCCTCGAGTGAACCTTAAAGAGGGCTGACTCGGAGGAACCAACGCTGACTAACTGACTCCTATTTTTGAAGTACATAGCTTGCGAAGAACCTAACAAGATGTACAGAGAAACCGAAGTCGAAAAGCTTCTGTAAGAGGATGTCTCTGTTAACCCTGTCAAATGCCTTGGCCATGTCCAAGTATATAACATCTACTTGGAGGCCCCGGTCCAGGGCGTAAGTGGCATACTCTGTCAATGACAATAAATTCGTGCATAAAAGAATACATAAGTCTGTGTGTATTCTACCACGATAGCGCCCAAGCGCTTCATCTGATTGAGCTGAAATTTGGCAGGCAGGCATCATTAGGTCATGGCAAGAGTTGAGTTGTAGTTTAAATCGGTCCACCAGAGGGTGCGATCGTTTTATTTCAATCTCGAAATATTTCAGTTAGAGACTTGAAATTCGGTACACAGTTGGACATGTGAGACTGAAATCACGTTGTAAAGTTTTGCTTGCTTTATTTTCTTACAAAAACTATTTTTCTAATAATTCTAAATACAACAGTTCAGTTTTTATTCGTGTTTTCGTGTTTTTATTCGTGTTTTATTCGTGTTCATTCGTGTTTTATATTTTTTTAAATGATTGTTCTTGTTTTATGAATTCTCTCTTGTTATGTATGTATGTATGTAAAAGATGCCTTTTTAACCTCCAAGCGATTAAAATGCTGCTTGTAAATTTGGTTGGCAAAAAAACATTGTCAAAAATAGATACTTCAAAAAAATATCTTCACCGCCAATTTGTGTAAATAGAAAAATTGACGAATATACCGAAAATGTTAACACCTTGGAATTCTAATAGATCAACATCTTTCTTGGCAAGATTATAAAGTAGCCCAATTAAGTGGTCGCATTTTCCATGGTTTTCATAGTCTCCGGCGGCTTCAAAGATTTCTCCCCATGTCACGTCAAAAAATGAATTTTTCCACACTCTTAACGCCTATACTTGACTACGGTGATGTTTGTTATATAGATGCCAGTGAGGTTAAAATGAATAAGCTGGAGCGTCTGCAAAATATCTTCCTCAGGTATGTTTTTAATTTGCGAAAGTTCGACCACGTTAGCTGCTTTCGTGAGCAACTTCATTGGCTTCCAATTCACAATCGAAGAAATTTCCATACGTTGTCGCTACTCTACAACATACTCAATAACCCCACTTTACCATCCTATCTCAAAGAGAATTTCCAACCTTTGGGAGGTCATGGTCTTCCACTTCGATCAAGCCGGGATCGGTCACTCGTCATTCCAATTCGTTATTCTTCTGTATACACGCACTCTTTTACGGTCCATTCTGCTCGTTTATCGAATCAGCTCCCTCACTCTATCAGGCATGCACCTTCGTTGCATACTTTCAAAAAGTTGTTGAAGAAGCATTTATTTTTACACAGCCACTAACCAAATACCTCACCTTGTCCTCTCCTTTATCCTTCTCTGAGCAACCTTAGAATAAGTTACTGACATATATTTGTATAAGTTTATTTTAAATTTAACTTTACTACTTCTTTGTGTATTGTACGGTGAAATTTAGGAATTATTTTATCAAATGGTTGACTGCAAGATATCGCTATAGCGATAAGTCCGCCATTTGTGCATAAATAGACTTTTTTATAAAACCAGTGTAATAATCATTAACTTATGTTTTATAAGTACAATAAAGTTACTCTATTCTATTCTATTCTTATAAAAGAGGGTCGACGTATTTTTTTAAATATTGGACATTATTATATTCATATTCATATTCATATTCATTTTATTAGTATACTGGTATACAAGTCAGATACAGATTGGCAAACATCCATACATATTAGCAAACAATCATTTCTTTTTAACATAAAGAAATAATAATAATAATAATAATAATAATAATAATAGAAAACTCTTTATTTTAAATAAAAAAGGCGAGCTTATTGCCTTGCAGCAATGTCTATCAGCTAACCTATAGCTTAAGTTTATAACAAATTTAGAACGTTGGCTACGCAAAAGAACAATAAAAATACAAATGATAAAAAGAAACAAACAGAAACTAGAAAGAGACAGATAATTAAAAAAAATAAAACAAATGACTAAAATTAAATAAGGACGCAGAGGAAAGGAAGGAGAGGAAGAAAGGAAAGGGAATCGAAAAGGAGGGGGGATAGGTGGATTGGTTAATTTAAATAACAATAACAATAATTAAAAATAACAATAAACAAAAAAAATCCTAAGCTCGTCGACAACTATAGGCCAGTCTCTATCCTTTCAGTCCTGAGTAAGCTGTTTGAAAAGGTCGTCTATTCACAGCTATACTCTTACATCGCGCCATGTCTGCCTATACAGCAACATGGGTTCCTAAAGCAACGATCGGTAGTTTCCAATCTGGCGGAATTTACCAATTTTACCTTAAGTGCGATGGACAAACGGAAGCAAGTGGACGCCATCTACACCGACTTTGCGAAGGCGTTCGACCGTGTTAACCATCCTATTCTCTTAAGTAAGCTAAAAAGACTAGGAGTCCACGGAGATCTATACAGGTGGATATCATCGTACGTAGCTAACCGTCACCAAGCTGTGGTTGTTGGAGGATTCAGGTCGAACTTTGCATCAATTCCGTCCGGGGTACCGCAGGGTTCCAACTTGGGCCCTCTGCTCTTCAACGCCTATCGTTACGATATTAGTTCTTGTCTCATAGCTGGTCGTCACATTTTATACACGGATGACCTGAAAATCTATGCTGAGGTGACTGACGTGGCAGACTGCCTCCGGTTACAGGAGGATATCGACCGCCTGTCACACTACTGTGTTCTTAATAAACTCTCTCTAAATGCTACTAAATGTAACAGTATAAGCTTCAGCCGTAAGAGAGACTTGGTGAAGTTCAATTATCACATTAATGGTGAAGTGATCCCTAATGTAAAATGTATTCGCGACCTCGGAGTACAAATTGATCATAAGTTGCTTTTCGATCAGCATATAGAAAATATGGTTAGCCGAGCTTTGAGAACACTAGGATTTGTGACCCGTATCTCAAGACCTTTCTCCAATATAAATGTCCTGAAGATGTTATATTTCGCTTACGTTCTCAGTACCGTGGAATTTGCGTCCTCAATTTGGAATCCGCAATATTCGGTTTACAGAAGCAGGATAGAATGTATCCAAAGGCGTTTTTTAAAACACATCAATTATCGCGGACGCTTCGGTCTTCCTACGTACGAGAGCAGATTGGACCACTTCGGTATTCAAGCTCTAGAAGACCGACGCACTGTGGCTGATATGGTACTGTTACACAAAGTTATCCACAATACCATAGATAGTCCATACCTTGTTGAAAACTTACGTTTTTTCGTTCCTCCGCGATTAATTCGCAATTCACGCACTTTTGAGATCTCTCATGCCAATACCAACTACGAGAAAAATTCCATCGCTTATAAGCTGATGTGCACGTACGACTCTCGATTCTCCACCACCGACATTTTCAACCTCAACCAACCGACGTTCGTTAAAGAATTATTAAATTCAATTGCACCTAACGAGCTTGTTAATACCTATCGTTCTTAGTTATATACTTTTCATGCAACATATCAGTAGCTACTACAAATATTTATAAATATCTATAAATATTTATTATATATCTATAAATATCTATAAACATCAATAAATAACTGTATCTATATGTCCACTATCCGACCTATCTTTATTTATATCTATATACATTACACACATACCATCGTCTAACTCCTTTTTCCTAATCACTTCCAATTCCCTACTCTCCCATCGGTTTACTATATTAATTTTAGATTTAATATGAATTTAGTTTATTTTACAATTATTTTTTAAGTGTAATATGCCGAAATTAAAATGTGTAAATATGCGGAAATACTTTCGTAGGAAACGATTATGGGCGTAATGTTTTTCTTTTTTTTAAGCTATTGCATAGCATTTATCGCGGGTCTACTAGGCCAGCGCGGCGACCGAATGAAGAAATTTCTTTACGAAAATTAATGATTTTAAACTGATACTTACGTCTAAACGAGTACTGCTTACGATTTGAAAAAAAATATATGTTAAAGAAGAGCATTATCCTAATATTCTAAGTTTTGAATATTTTAGATTTTGTTTGTATTACATAGTGTAATTAATTTGTGAAATTAGGTCTAACCGAACACAAAAACGACTACTACGCAAATACTATCTGGCGTATTATTATGAAACCTGCACCATTTTAAAGATAATTTAATTATCTATCTTTTTATCTACGAGTTTTTTCGAATAATCCGTTTTTTTTGCTTTATCGAATAAAAAATTAGTGGGCGGCGCTCTATCGGAAGACGTTTAAATATATCATTTGCTACCGCATCCGCAAATGATTCGGAATAATTTCAACGTTTTCCCATAGAGCGCAGTTATCTGATATCAGAAAAAATAAAATAAATAAATAATTATAATTGTATGCTAAAAATGCTATGCAATAGCTTTACCGCGGCAGTCCCCGAGTGCCAAGCGTATTTTATTATTTTTCTACATTATGTTTGCACATGTATGTCAATTGTATGCGCTGTATGTTTCCAGAAATAAAATAAAATAAAAATAAAATAAAATAAAATACAAGAATAATGTAAAAAGAGGAAATACAAGACAAAATGCAAAGAAATCAATAAACACTTTAGCCACCAAAGCATTTTAGAATTCACTGGAGTAATATTCCTCCAGTGAGTAAAACGCCTTATCTGGGAGGTACCTCTTTAGGCGTCTCTTAAATACTTCAAGAGATTGCGCCTGCCTAATGTGCTCGCTGAGTTTGTCGCATATAGGCTAGCCTCTCCGACTTGGATAATGCATGACTTACCGAACGTAGCATGCTACGGGATCTTGTTGGATAGTGGTAATGCACACCATTTACTTCGAAATCGGCTAGATTTCTGCCCACGAACAGCGCTACTTCCATTATATAAATGGACGGCAGCGTCGTGATGCAAAGATCTCTAAACAAAGGGATAGCTGGTGTATGAAGCGCCACACGCGCTATTGTGCGGACTGCACGCTTCTGCATAACGAACGCCCTCTGCCTGTCGGCTGCTCGCCCCCATAACTCCGCGCCGTACGTTAGCAGTGAATGAAAATATGCAAATTACCGACCGTATTAGTCGGGGAGCTATAAGTGATTTTTTTCGGTAATGATTTTCCCAGTCACGAAAGGTCGATAAGTCAGTGACTAATTCTAAGTAGCGGACGTGTATTTTGTGTGGGGGTTTTCCGGTGGGTTGAGGTGGAGAATGCGTTTGAATATTTAAACGCAATGCACTTATTTTAGCATTAATTAAAATCGCTTTATTGTCAAGTCGAATGGGCCCTTGCTGAGTTAGCCACGAAGACCCATTTGTTCAGGGTTGGTCACACTCACGGGTCAACATCCATCCGGATGCCTCCACGCATGAAGTGCGAGCCCGGGTAGGACTCTGGCCTTGGGGCAAGTTTCCCGTAGGAGTCGATCTTCTGGCGCTCCTGCACGGTCGCTCACCGTGCGGCGTAAGCCAATCGATTGTGCATTCTGACTAACAGTCGGGGGAGTCTGGAAGCAGTACTATTTCCTATAGAGCGAGGGTGATTGCTGACCTTACGGCGACTGCTCTTGAAGCGACCATCGGCTACCCGATCCCGAGTGAACAGCCGGGCAAAAGATGCCGTGGTCCGCGATAGATTCGGTTTACACCGTTTCGCCGCTTCGTAAGGGAGAGGACCGCGCAAGCGACCTCGAACTCGTAACCAGTCGAGAGACCGGAGGAATATGGTCGCAGCTGACGGTGGACTGTTTTGTCCTAAGTCTTCTGCGTTCACTTCACGGGAGATAGAACGACTAATCGACAACTTTCTGAGGTTGTTCGCCTGTTGTAGTTGACAGCTCTAGTTGTCAAGTCGAATGCAACATTGATTAAAAAAAATAATCTGGCTGATCTATGGGTATGGCAAAGGTGTCTGGTACTTGAAAAACCTAACAAGATGGTGGTACTCTCGAGCGCTCACTGCGATAAACTTCAGGAGAGTCTGGCGAGGGTTTAGTTATTACGAACATCAGCTAGATGTATTTTTTTCATGAAATTATTGGATCAATTATCCTGTACAAAACTTTCAAGACTGTAAAAATGAGAGAAATGACTTGTACTTTTGTCTAATTTCTAGATCCCGCCAGACGCACTCCGCGACTTTTAAGCTATTGCATAGCTTTTATCGCGGGCCTAGGCCAGCGCGGCGACCGAATGGAGAAATTTTTTAACGAAAATTAATGATTTTAAACTGATAATTACGTCTAAACGAGTACTGCTTACAATTCGAAAAAAATATATGTTAAACCAGAACATTTTCCTAATATTCTTAGCTTTGAATATTTTAGATTTTGTTTATATTACATAGTGTAATTAATTTGTGAAATTAGGTCTAACCGAACACAAAAACGACTACTACGCAAATACTATCTGTCGTATTATTATGAAACCTGCACCATTTTAAAGATAATTAAATTATCTATCTTTTCATCTACGAATTTTTTCGAATAATCCGTTTTTTTTTAGTTTATCGATTAAAAAATTCGTGCGCGGCGCTCTATCGGAAGACGTTTAAATTATTCCGAATCATTTGATTCCGCAGCCGCAAATGATTCGGAATAATTTCAACGTTTTCCGATAGAGCGCAGTTATCTGATATCAGGAAAAATAAAATAAAAAAATACGTGTGGCACTCGGGGACTGCCGCGGTAAAGCTATTGCATAGCATTTCTAACAACGTATGCAATTATAATTATTTATTTATTTTTTTCTGATATCAGATAACTGCGCTCTATCGGAACGTTGAAATTATTCCGAATCATTTGCGGCTGCGGTAGCAAATGATTCGGAATAATTTAAACGTCTTCCGATAGAGCGCAGATTTTTTTATTCGATAAAGCAAAAAAACCGGATTATTCGAAAAAAATCGTAGATAAAAAGATAGATAATTTTATTATCTTTAAAATGGTGCAGGTTTCATAATAATACGCCAGATGATATTTGAGTAGTAGTCGTTTTTGTGTTCGGTTAGACCTAATTTCACAAATTAATTACACTATGTAATATAAACAAAATCTAAAATATTTAAATTTAAGAATATTAGGAAAATGTTCTTGTTTAACATATATTTTTTTCGAATCGTAAACAGTACTCGTTTAGACGTAATTATCAGTTTAAAATAATTAATTTTCGTTAAGAAATTTCTTCATTCGGTCGCCGCGCTGGCCTAGGCCCGCGATAAAAGCTATGCAATAGCTTAAGACTGCACCGAGCAAAATAAGCGAAAACGTCAGTCACGGTTTTGTCGCTGCAATCCATAATTTTTCGGTAATAAATATTTAAAAAATATATTTAAGATCTCAACGAATGTGTTTACAATAATACAGCTTCTATAATCAAAAACCATTTGCTGGTTAATATTTCTTTCAACATAAAGTTGGGGAAAAACTTAAGAAAAGCACTCCGGTGTTTTGCTCACAATGAATAAAGAAATTAGATTTTATTTCAAATTTCAAATCGTAATAAATCACAAACGTTCAAGCTACAAGAAAGCATCACCGATATTTAAAAATGTTCCCTGCTTATTTAAATATGATTTTTTTAGAAGATACCTCGAATCTGCCATACAAATTTACTATGGCCAAATAACGTTCGATATATATACGCGAGCGCAAGGGTGAATTATTCAGTCGTCCACTAGAACTGAGGAGGGGGTGACGTTTCTTTGCGTAGCGATCTGACCTCGAAAACCGGCCGCGATCTATTTCGTGCGCGTATAATCTCACTCACGCGGTAAAACGATGTAAGCATTTATTGAAAGTATTTTTTATTTAGATTTTATCTGGTATTAGTGTTCCTTTTTTCTATTGTCGAAAGTTGTAATTAGGTCAGCTCGTGTAAGAACCTGACCTAATTATAACTTGTTTTTATCTAAATGAGCATTATATAGCATTATATATATACAAGTTTTTATCTAAATGAGCATATTATTATGTTTTAGTAAAAATGGGAAAGCGTAAGATTAAATATCATAAATTGAAATGTGGCTCAAAGTTTCAAAACAAACGACTTCTCGCTTCTATTGTACGTGCAAGTGCCATCGCTGAGCAAGACTCGCTCGCCCAGGTATAAAAATCTTAGGATCTAAGTGATAATACGTTACAAAGCAATAATTACTTTTATCACTGTACATTTCGTTCCTAGGAATCTTCGAACAATGTGATAATAGGCTCGAGTATAAGAAAACTTGATGAACACTCGACGACAAAATATACGCCGTGCAATGATTTTGCGGTAAGTTAGTTGTATATATTTTTTTTAAGTGTTCCAGTATAAACTTTACCTGTATATTTGTAACAAAGATTTTCGGTACTTAATTCAGTTACTTTTATTAACTATCTAATTTTACCAATACAAATCGTGTTTTCGATTGAGATATATACCTATATATTAAAAAAAAATACTCTGATATTGGGCTTGATTGCGTTTCTTCGTGAACTAAAATTGGAAATTAGTCCGTGTGAACGAGACAGGGTAATACGCTAGAGCGGAATGTGAAATGAACGGTTTTCACTTTTCACTTTTTCGCATTAAAACTACCCACCAAAGATAAAGCATCTGAATGTAACACAGCACAAAATGTATTCAAATTTATTCGGACGAGTATTAGTCCGACAGTTACTTTTTATCGACGATCGTTCGTTTTATATTCCGTTCTACCTCGTTCGTATTGCTTCGTATCTCGTTCGATTGAACTAATTCCAGTTTCAGTTCACAAAGAAACGCAATCGGCCCATTGCCTACGTAATTTAAATTTGATAAAGTTTTATTATCAGTGTAAATTTGACTTGCAGTGCAACTTTTCTATACATACCTTCTTCAATATTTCCGGTCACTTCTATTTTCAACAGCAATTCAGCAATAATTTATTAATTCAATTAATTTTATTTTAGAAATCATTTGAAACGGACTCGGATTCCGATTTCGAATTAATAACAGAAGAGGAAAATAATGATGATGTGGATTTTTTACCTGAAGGGAACAGAATAGTAGATTTTAATTACATATTCAAACAACTCCAAGAAATGGCCCATCACAACTCTGCATTTCAATGTAACTTAAATTTTTTAAAACTTACCAAGGAGATTAAGAAAGGGTTTCTATCGAAATTCTTTTTTACGTGTCGATTATGCAATGCAAAATTAGAACTTTTAAATTGTAAAAAACCAGATAGCCCAGTTGAACTTAACCTCAACCATAACGCTGTTAGTAGTTTCATGTCTATTGGCGCTGGATTTTCAGGATTGGAACAAGTTTCAGCCTCCCTGAACATACCCTGTATGTCTGATAAATTATACTCAAAGTACCATACCAAGATCTGTGAACTATGGGAACTAGCCAAAGAGAAATGCATGGAGGAAGCAGCCAAAGACGAATATAATTTAGCTGTACTCAACGGCGAAGTGGATGCGAATGGAGTACCAATGATTACTATGGTGGCTGATGGCTGCTGGTCGAAAAGATCGTATAAAAAGAACTACAACGCATTATCGGGTGCTGCAGTAATAATAGGATACAGGACAAAGAAAGTACTATATATGGCAGTAAAGAATAAATATTGATGGTTTGTGCTCGAGCTGAAAACAGAAAACACACAGTTCCAGATCACATATGTTTCAAAAACTATACAGGTTCATCTAGCGCAATGGAATCGACAGCTTTGGTTGAAGGTTTCAAAACATCATTGTAGCACCCGGGTGCTACGAATTGAAATTTGTAGCACCCGGGTGCTACAAATTTCACGCGGTAAATTCGTTTTCTATCCTATTTATAATGTCAAACAACCGCGATAGTCTTCGATTTTATATTATCTTCATCGTCTACTACGGGCCAAGAAAGCATATTAGATTTATCCCAACATTTAAAAAAAAGTACGGTGTATGTGCCATTTGAGTATTCTCAATTTTTTCCTATGTACTAATACAGCTTATTTTAATAGATATTGGATTATTACCCAAATCATCAATATTGTCGGAATGTACACCATGACAAGCTACATTCTTAACATTTTCTTTTTATGCGTTGCAATTTTTTGTATTGTCATTATCCATGTCATCAGTGTGCTTATCAACATTGTGCCGTCAGTATTCATATAAAACGGCATGACTTTTATATGTCGTTGTGTCTCAAAAACGGTAGTAGGTACACTTCCACGTACCTACTACCACGTACTACTACCTACTACCTACTACTACTACTACCTACCTACTACTACTACCTACCTACTACTACTACCTACGTACTACTACCTACACGTACTACTACCTACTACCTACTACCACGTACATGCTACATGAACATTCGGTGTATCGTCTTTCATCTCATTGCTAGTAAGGTGGTTTACATTAAACACATGGTTAACTATAATTTCACCGTATTGAGTGAAGCTTTCTACAAATTCGCGATTGATTAATTCAGGTTATGTGATGTCAATCCCAACGCTCAATCTCCCCAAATGCTTGGTATGGTTGCACGGAACGTAGATGAAACTGGAGATAAAAGAGCTTAGCTCTCTTTCTTCTATAATTCTTCTCTTTCTTCTAGAATTCTTTCATAATTTACCCAAAATACACTTAAACAGGCCAAAATTGACATATAGATAATTGACATTTATCTACTTAGCTCTTAAGTTTCCTATAAAAACCTTCAAAACCATTCGAAATTGTCAATAACTCATTGCCTTCCAAAAGTTTTCATTACCATCTGACACGTTTTCATTACCTTCCAATACGTTTCATTACCATCCTACATAAATTTGGAAGGAAAGGAAGGTAATGACAAGGAGTGGAATGAAATAATGGAAGTTTATTCTGCATATTTCCCATGATTGATGACCTTGAAGTTTCAATAACAGTGGACGAAAGACCCTACCTAAACACACCAAAGTGGATATAAACTTAGCTTTATTGTTTTGTACTTACTGTTTGACTTGGATGGATGGTAATGACTGCTGAACGGTGACAAACTCGAAATGAAGAGAAGGAACTTAAATATCTTTTTACACGGCGACTATTCACACAGCCTTCAGAGCTTACGCGACAGACTGACCAATGAGGAGCATAATGATCTACGGTAGAAGCTTGGGCTCCTGTTGCGGAGCAAGATATACTTATTTTTTTTTTGCACGGGAAATGATAGAATCTCTGTTGCCAAAGACAAAAGTAGAAATATTTTGTTTATATGTAATTGTAGATGTCTTATATTTTAATACCTATAGTGTGTTTACCTTATCTTTCATGTATGCTAAGACAACTAAGTATGTGTTGGCAAGTTTAGGTACAACACATCGACGAATTTGAAGTTTGTGGTTTGGAGGCGGAGAGGAATGAAATTTTTCCATGTATTTTTAAGATTAAAAAAAACTATGTACTTTAGAATTAGATTTCCTAAAGAGCCTTCTCCCTCACACTTAGAGTAAATATATTTCAACAAAACTTTTTTTCTAAATGCGGTATGCAGTCTGATATTACAGGCGATTTGCACGAAATGGCGGAATGACCCATAAACACTTCATATTAGGGTTGGTTGTAAGAGATTGTCGTATGATAATAAACCCGCCCATTGTGAAATTTCACAATAAAGAGTAGAAACAAACAAACAAACAAAACAAATTACTTTCTTGTATGTATTTATAATATATTACGATGTTCGGGGTAGTCCAAAACAACTAAATGAACTTAGCACGTAAACCATAAGAGATTCATTGCCAGTCCTGTAAATGCACCCTCAATAAAGGGAGTTACTCTCTGGAAGGGTTTCAAATGTTACGTATCTCCTGTCCAAATAATCTAATAATCTCCTGTCCAAAAAGTCTTCTAATATCCAAAGCGTGAAACGATGGTTGGTGTGAAATATCGTATCTACTTTTTAAAAATTAAACAGTTTTTTTTTATTTTGGAATATTGTTCAATATGAGAAATTGAGTTTAAAGTTATACATGACTTTTTTTGTTGAGGTCAAGGTTACCGACAAAAAGCGGGTTTTATTTTTAAAATTCAGGTCTTCAAGTTTTTTTTTCTTAGTAACAAAGGCCTATATGAAAAAAAGTTTCAGATAAGTTTTAACTTGGTTTCCATGTTGAATAATCTCCTGTACAAAAAGTCTTCCAATATCCAAAGCTTGAAACGATGGTTGGAGTGAAATATCTTATCTACGAATTTTCACATTTTACACAAATTCGGTTGATTACGTAATCTTGGGGGGGGGGGGGTAAGGCCGCAGATTACGTCTGTAAACATGTGGGAGGGAGGGGGGGGTAGAAAATCCCAAAAACGTGATTACGTAATATGTGGACGGCCCCGCCTCATAACCGCACAATCAGAGACCTGTATTCAAATTATTATGATATCGTTTATATAAATTACTGTGATATAGTTAAATATAAATATAATATAAGACGAAATAGTTAACAATGACTCAGTTTTCTGCTTTTTCTGTAAAATATCTAATTTTGACTTACACTGTACTTTTGTTTAGGCGACGATATTCGGCGCGCCATATCGTCGCGACGATTGGCGCCAACCGGTGTGCTGCGTTAAATACCTATTTAGGGCACGTGAATTATGGTCGGCGCAGTCTTAATAAAATAGATAAATAATTATAATTGCATAAGTTGTTGAAAATGCTATGCAATAGCTTTACCGCGGCAGTCCCCGAGTGCCACACGTATTTTATTTAAAGTTGCCAGACTTATTTCAAATGATAATCTGTGATAATATCAATTTGTGTTATAAGTTTTAAACGTGTAAAAATAAGGGCGATGTATCCGTAAGACAGACAGATATCTTTGATATCTAGATATCTATCTTTGATTTGATATCTTTTGTACATCCCTTTGGCAGCTGAAAAGGCAACTCCCTACTATCTCATGTTTATCATAATCTGTCTTTTATATAGTTTTATATTGTTATGTTTTTTTCTTGTTCAATGTTAGCATTAATTTAGTTATGTAGTAATTTATTTTTAGACTTACACTCTAGCTTTAATATTCAAGGGCGAATTGGATTCATCTGTAATGCCCTTGAATACTATTTGAAACTAATAAAAAAAAATACGTGTGGCACTCTGGGACTGCCACGGTAAAGCTATTGCATAGCATTTTTAACAACTTATGCAATTATAATTATTTATTTATTTTATTTTTTCTGATATCAGATAACTGCTCTCTATCGGAAAACGTTGAAATTATTCCGAATCATTTGCGGCTGCGGAAGCAAATGATTCGGAATAATTTAAACGTCTTTCGATAGAGCGCCGCGCACGAATTTTTTATTCAATAAAGCAAAAAAAAACGAATTATTCGAAAAAATTCGTAGATAAAAAGATAGATAATTAAATTATCTTTAAAATGGTGCAGGTTTCATAATAATACGCCAGATAGTATTTGCGTAGTAGTCGTGTTTGTGTTCGGTTAGACCTAATTTCACAAATTAATTACACTATGTAATATAAACAAAATCTAAAATATTCAAAGCTAAGAATATTAGAAAAATGTTCTTGTTTAACATATATTTTTTTTCGAATCGTAAGCAGTACTCGTTTAAACGTGATTATCAGTTTAAAATCATTAATTTTCGTTAAGAAATTTCTTCATTCGGTCGCCGCGCTGGCCTAGGCCCGCGATAAAAGCTATGCAATAGCTTAATAAATAAATAAATAAATAAATAGAGTTTTTCAGTTTTAAAAAAACTCCCGCTAGACTGACTACCTTCGTGCCACTGTAAATAAGCCAGATTGCTATTTTTGGGCATTTAGTGGTGAACTCTAAGGAAGTGGAATAGATTTATAACTGGGAACAACCCCCCCCCCCCCCGATCACCCACCCGCCGCCGCATAATCTTTGCCAGACTCAGAATTTCTTGATAAGCATCAATAAGAGGCGAGATTTAATTACATTCACAAACTGGGAAAAATAAGTCCTGAAAATATTCACTACCTCCCAGACTATAATCTGGGCGTTTGAATATTTTGAATTTTATATTATATTGTATCATTTTTAAGCTATTGCATAGCTTTTATCGCGGGCCTAGCTAGGCCAGCGCGGCGACCGAATGAAGAAATTTCTTAACGAAAATTAATGATTTTAAACTGATAATTACGTCTAAACGAGTTCTGCTTACGATTCGAAAAAAATATATGTTAAACAAGAACATTGTTCTAATATTCCTACCTTTCAATATTTTAGATTTTGTTTATATTACATAGTGTAATTAATTTGTGAAATTAGGTCTAACCGAATACAAAAACGACTACTACGCAAATACTATCTGGCGTATTATTATGAAACCTGCACCATTTAAAAGATAATTTAATTATCTATCTTTTTATCTACGATTTTTTTCGAAAAGTCGTGTTTTTTTGCTTTGTTGAATAAAAAATTTGTGCGCGGCGCTCTATCGGAAGACGTTTCCGAATCATTTGCTACCACAGCCGCAAATGATTCGGAATAATTTCAACGTTTTCCGATAGAGCGCAGTTATCTGATATCAGAAAAAATAAAATAAATAAATAATTATGATTGCATAGGTTGTTAAAAATGCTATGCAATAGCTTTACCGTGGCAGTCCCGAATGCCACACGTATTTTGTTTATTTTACATTATATTAAAAGGTGTTTGTTTCATTTTAGCGCGACGTTAGAGGATTAAGCAGTCAATATAATGTAATTAAAATAAAACACGCTCACCGCTCACATTGTAGGAGTAATCGTGCCTGAAAGTTTTAGAAATCAGTTTGAAGCCTTAATATCCAACGCAATAAACACCTCTTTTGCATCTAAATTGTAAATTGGTTCCTTATCGAGGGATTCGCCTATTTTTGTTTTCAAATTAATGCTTATATTTTCAAAATGATCATAAAACTAAAGTTCTTTAGATATGGTCGTTGCCAGGTATCATGTCACCTTGACTCGTAGATTTTTACGAAGCTGCGGGTACAGCTTCTGTCTTTATATAGGTATGGGGTTCAGGGATAGGTAAGTTGGTTGTTAGATAGGCGATGCGGTCAGCCGAGCGGTCAGCCGTGCGGTCAGCACGGGCCAGTGGTCATACTCTTCTCCAGCGATCAAAGTGATCGCTTCATTAGACGGCTACTACATAATCGGCTCCCAGCTAACGAGACACATGCCTATTAGGCTTATACAGGCCGGTTGCGTCATCCGTGCGTTTACCCATCCACTCTGGCGGTTTTAATTTTCACACATCTCTAGGCAGTTGAAGTCACCCGACCGGCAGAATGCCCCACCTGTATAATCGCCAAGCGAGCGATAGTAGCAAACGGGGAGGAGACATATCTATACTAATATTATAAAGAAGTAATGTTTGTAACTTTGTATGTAAGGGATAATCTCCGAAACTACTTCTCCGATTAAATAAAATTACTAATGGAAAGCATCATTATCGGCGAGCGCTATAGGCTATTTAATATTCCAAATTAAAATTCATAGTAACAGCATATTTTAATAATAAAGTACTGGAACATCCTCCATACTCGCCAGACTATAGTATATGATAAAATCCATACCATATCAGAGATAAAATCCAGACCATAGTGATTTTAAGCTATTGCATAGCTTTTATCGCGGGCCTCCAGGCCAGCGCGGCGACCGAATGAAGAAATTTCTTAACGAAAATAAATATTTTAAACTGATAATTACGTCTAAACGAGTACTGCTTACGATTCGACAAAAATATATGTTAAACAAGAACATTTTCCTAATATTCTTAGCTTTGAATATTTCAGATTTTGTTTATATTACATAGTGTAATTAATTTGTGAAATTAGATCTAACCGAACACAAAAGCGACTACTACGCAAATACTATCTGGCGTATTATTATGAAACCTGCACCATTTTAAAGATAATTTAATTATCTATCTTTTTATCTACGATTTTTTTCAAATAATCCGGTTTTTTGCTTTATCGAATAAAAAATTCGTGCGCGGCGCTCTATCGGAAGACGTTTGAATTATTCCGAATCATTTGCTACCGCAGCCGCAAATGATTCGGAATAATTTCAACGTTTTCCGATAGAGCGCAGTTATCTGATATCAGAAAAAATAAAATAAATAAATTATTATAATTGCTCAAGTTATTAAAAATGCTATGCAATAGCTTTACCGCGGCAGTCCCCGAGTGCTACACGTATTTTTTTTATTTATGATATTTCCAATATTAAAGGAACATCTGAGAGGCGTAAAATATGAACAGGATGACTCGGTAGTAGCCGCAGTGCAGATTTTTTTAGGTGATCGGGAGTTTTGTAGGAAGGTTTAGGAAAAATGTATATAAGGTGTATAAACTTAAAAGGCGACGGTGTCGGAAAATAAAGAACATTTAATAAAAGGTAACTTTATCACATTCATTGTCTTTTTTTTTTGAACGCTAAAATAAACTCGAGAAAACATGCATGCATTGCGATCGAGATCAATTGTAATATTCAACAGTTCACTACAACAGTATATTATTAACCTTCATACGGCCCTCGGGTCTTTTTTGACCCAAATCATGACAAAAAGTGTAATATCTCAGGAAGTTTATATCTATTTTTAAAAATATTTTATGACTTTTCATAAATAAACCAAATAAACACATTTTGGGCAAATTCGAACCGAGTACTAGTTTACATTTTTGTCTATACTTTTTTTAAGCTATAGCATAGCTTTTATCGCGGGCCTAGGCCAGCGCGGCGACCGAATGAAGAAATTTCTTAACGAAAATTAATTATTTTAAACTGATAATTACGTCTAAACGAGTACTGCTTACGAGTTGAAAAAAATATATGTTAAACAAGAACATTTTCGTTATATTCGTAGCTTTGAATATTTTAGATTTTGTTTATATTACATAGTGTAATTAATTTGTGAAATTAGGTCTAACCGAATACAAAAACGACTACTACGCAAATACTATCTGGCGTATTATTATAAAACCTGCACCATTTTAAAGATAATTTAATTATCTATCTTTTTATCTACGTTTTTTTTTCGAAAAATCCGTTTTTTATGCTCTATCGAATAAAAAATTCGTGCGCGGCGCTCTATCGGAAGACGTTTAAATTATTCCGGATCATTTGCTACCGCACGCAGCCGCAAATGATTCGGAATAATTTCAACGTTTTCCGATTGAGCGCAGTTATCTGATATCAGAAAAAATAAAATAAATAAAATAAATTTATAACTTTAATTGCATAAGTTTTTAAAAATGCTATGTAATAGCTTTACCGCGGCAGTCCCCGAGTGCCACACGTATTTTTTTCTTAAACGTCCTTTGGGTCAACACTGACCCGGCACACATTTTAGTATGTTATTTTATTTACACGTCACATTATTATTGTAATAACCAAAGTAATAGTGACAGCATATTTTAAAAAATTCTCAACAATAAATATTAATTATAATTATTAAATGTAACGAATAAAGTGCAATTATGCAGTCTAGATCAACCTGCGGTTGACACAGGACGCGTCTCGAATGTGCTCGATCGCCGTTTGCATATCGGTACTTACACGCCCTTACTTCCAATTGTGACCAGATTACTCCAGTCTCTCGATTGGTTACGAGTTCGAGGTCGCTTGCGCGGTCCTCTCCCTTACGAAGCGCTGGAACGGTGTTTACCGAATCTATCGCGGACCACAGCGTCCTTTGCCGATCGGGTAGCCGATGGTCGTTTCAAGAGCAGTCGCCGTAAGGTCCGCAACCACCCCCGCTCTACCTATAGGAAACAGTACTGCTTCCAGACTCCCCCGACTGTTAGTCAGAGTGCACAGTCGATTGGCTTACGCCGCACGGTGCGCAGACCATTCAGGAGCGCCAGAAGGTTGATTCCCAGGGGAAACTAACCATACGGCCAGAGTCCTACCCAGGCTCCCATTTCATGCGTGGAGGCCTTCGGATAGGTGTTGACCCGTGAGTGTGACCAACCCTGAACAGAATGGGTCGTCGTGGCCAACTCAGCAAGGGCCCATTAACTTATTTTTTACAGAAAACATGTTGTTGCTTGGCCTGGTCTTCCCTTTATGATGCTGTGCGAATACCAGGTTCCCAATCTTGAGTCGGTTTTACATCAGCCGGACAGAGAGTAGATAAACACAAACATTACTATTTAAACAATTTATTAGAAACGCTTACCATTGAGTTGAATCGAGTAAAGAGAGAGAGAGAGAGAGAGAGAGAAAGAGAGAGAGAGAGAGAGAGAGAGAGAGAGAGAGAGAGAGAGAGAGAGAGAGAGAGAGAGAGAGAGAGAGAGAGAGAGAGAGAGAGATTTCATACAAGGAAAATCGTTGTTTATATAGCCAACATTTTGACGTTGAAATGTTCAAAATAACTTCGGAATTACATTCGTGGTATTGAAAGACGCAAATAATTTATTGCTGATGCCGAAAGACACGAAATACGAATTCTGGTTAGAATTCTATTTCTAAATACGATTACGAACTCTGGTTAATTCTGGTTAAAAATAAAATACGTGTGGCACTCGGGGACTGCCGCGGTAAAGCTATTGCATAGCATTTTTAACAAGTTATGCAATTATAATTATTTATTTATTTTATTTATTCTATTTTTTCTGATATCAGATAACTGCGCTCTATAGGAAAACATTGAAATTATTCCGAATCATTTGCGGCTGCGGAAGTAAATGATTTGGAATAATTCAAACGTCTTCCAATAGAGCGCCGCGCACGATTTTTTTATTCGATAAAGCAAAAAAACCGGATTATTCGAAAAAAATCGTAGATAAAAAGATAGATAATTAAATTATCTTTAAAATGGTGCAGGTTTCATAATAATACGCCAGATAGTATTTGCGTAGTAGTCGTTTTTGTGTTCGGTTGGACCTAATTTCACAAATTAATTACACTATGTAATATAAACAAAATCTAAAATATTCAAAGCTAAGAATATTAGGAAAATGTTCTTGTTTAACATATATTTTTTTCGAATCGTAAGCAGTACTCGTTTACACGTAATTATCGGTTTAAAATCATTAATTTTCGTTAAGAAATTTCTTTATTCGGTCGCCGCGCTGGCCTAGGCCCGCGATAAAAGCTATGTAATAGTTTAAAAATACGAATTCTGGTTAATTCTGTTGTTAATGAGGTCAGGAAACATTCGTGAGGAAAAAATGTTACACGTGTTATATTAAAAGTAGTCGCAAAATTATGCATGTTGCTAACCGTTAAAATGTTGTTCCATTTTTTTGCCTTATTTTAACAGAAAACATGTTTTTCAATTTAGTCGCCTTATTTTTACAGAAAACATATTTTTCAATTTTGTTAGGATAAGCCGTAAGATATTCTTTCAACGCAATAACCACCACACCATAACTTCTAAACGCTTGAACCGATTAAAAATGTGTGGTATTGTTAGTACGCTCCTGGGTGGTTTGAGCTCCGCGCGGCGTCTGCCAATCGATTGTGCATGTATTCCGACAACCGGGGGAGTCTGGAAATAGTACTGCCTCCTTTAGAGCGGGGGTACTGTTAACCTTATGGCAACTGCTCTTGAAACGAATAATCGGCCGGGCAAAGGCTGCCATTTTATTTATTTTATTTATTTATTTCCCTAAACATAATTAACCTTACAGATGATTCCAAATCGTTAATTATTTTTCTAGGCTATTATTTTAGATTATAACTATTATTCTACTATAGACTATTATTATAATTCTACTGTTAATATTATAATGATTACTCTACTCCATTACTATTACTATCATTATTATTCTAATATATAAATCATTATTCTAGACTATAGCAAACGAGACGGAGACATCCGTTAGAGTGTAATATTAAACGATTATACTTACATATGTATATCTAATGTTTATCTAACCCTTCTTATTATACTAGTTACTCCTTTTTAACAATTTTAATACTACATATTTATCTAATTACTTGATTGCTAAGAAATGCCATTACCATACTTTGCAGTTGTGCTAAGTTCACCGTCCAAATGTCCAATTCTGGCTCAGTCGAACATAGTGCATTTAGGGTACGAAGCGTCCGCACTGTGAAGCAGTGTTGAACGATGTTAGTTCTAGCTCGCGGTAGTTCTAGCCATGGTTCGTGATAGAGTCGCTAGACACCGTATCACCGCTACGTAAGGGAGAGAATCGAGCAAGCGACCTAGAACCTGTAACCAATCGCTAGACCGGAGTAATCTGGTTGCAACTGGAAGTAAGGGCGCGAGTGTAGGCCCGTTGGTGATTACTCGCGGTAAGGCGTTGCCTTCTTACGGGCGAGTGGCATAACTAGACAGTGGACTGTTTTCATCCCAAGTATTCTACGCTCACCTCACGAAAGACAGAATGATCTAATATCGTTAAAAGTTCCTGAGGTGACAGGTTCGTTCGTTGTAGTTCACAGCTCTAGTTGGTCGGTTAATGAGCTAGGTAAGTATCAAGAAATATGTTTACAGAAGCGCTCGAATCTCATTTCTTCCTAGTCCAAGACCTATGGTACTGCAATGCCTAACAGTCGTAAAACAAATAAAATCAGTTAATTAAATCTAAATTAAAAATAAGAAATGGCAATGTTTAATCAATTAATTTCTGAAATTCGTCATTTAACCGCTGCACATTTTGACGTGGCAACGTCTTATAAATCGATGGAGCCTGCTGCACGCACGAAAAAACATGACTCATGCGGCGTTACCTCGCTCTGAGGCGTTCCATTTATTGTATTTATTATTCAATATAAATGCTGCCATCTACCGGTTGCGAAAGAATTATTTACTAACATCAGTCTAAAATAGTACGAATGAAAATCACTAGATTGATTGAAATTCTTGACATAATTTTATATGTATTCTTGATATACGGAATGTCATTACTGAACGGACAATTTTCTTGTGGGTGCAACGAAGTAAGCAACTTTTATCAAAAAAAAAAAAGTATGAAAAGCTGTCATTACGATGCGCTATCTAGCGGTTGGTAAAATGTCGCTAGATGGCGCAGCGTGCTCAAACGCTTCTCAAACCGTTATTTAACAGTTTGAGATTTCAAACTTTCAAATTAAAAAAAACAATAAACTTTAAACAATAAACAATAATACAATTATATTGCTATACAATAATACATTTACATGTTGTAGTCAAATCGGTGAGTATAAAAGCATATATTTTTGGGTGTTTGTAATAAACAATATCAGAATCTTAAATGAAACTGCTTCAAATGCAACCATTCCATCAGTAATTTCTTATGACGTCACGTTCAACTATCGTCAGTAAACCGACTTTACAGACAACCGATTTTTTTTGGTCAATTTTGTATAGAAATACTAACAGTATCGTTTTTTAATTCTTCTCTCTTAGTGCCTAATAATTAATATTGTTAATATATGCAGTATCTATTTATATAATACACAGGATGTCCCAGCAACGGGTGATAGGGCAAGTCATACTGGTTAACTAAATCTTAAAAATGATTTGGATGCCCTAAAAGCAATAAAGAAGTAACTGTATGTACGTGGTGATAAATTTAAATATTGTAAAAACGAACTAATATACTGTATTAATTACTGAACTAATATACTAAAAGCAATAAAGAAGTAACTGTATGTACGTGGTGATAAATTTAAATATTGTAAAAACGAACTAATATACTGTAATTTAAATGTACCTAAATATTAAGTTTCTACAATCTGTTAAGATTTTTTGGAAATAAATTGAAATTGAAAAAAAAAAAAAATAAAAAAAAAATAAAAAAAATAACAGAAGTGACTTTTTTTAAGCTATTGCATAGCTTTTATCGCGGGCCTAGCTAGGCCAGCGCGGCGACCGAATGAAGAATTTTCTTAACGAAAATTAATGATTTTAAACTGATAATTACGTCTAAACGAGTACTGCTTACGATTCGAAAAAAATATATGTTAAATAAGAACAATTTTCTAATGTTCTTAGCTTTGAATATTTTAGATTTTGTTAATATTACATAGTGTAATTAATTTGTGAAATTAGGTCTAACCGAACACAAAAACGACTACTACACAAATACTATCTGGCATATTATTATGAAATCTGCACCATTTTAAAGATAATTTTATTATCTATCTTTTTATATACGAAATGTTTCGAATAGTCAAAGAATAATTTCCGTTTTTTTTGCTTTATCGAATAAAATTCGTGCGCTCTATCGGAAGACGCTTAAATTATTCCGAATCGATTCGGAATAATTTCTACGTTTTCCGATAGAGCGCAGTTATCTGATATCAGAAAAAAAATTCTTCATACTGCATAAATAAAATAAATAAATAATTATAATTGCATAAGTTGTTAAAAAATGCTATGCAATAGCTTTACCGCGGCAGTCCCCGAGTGCCACACGTATTTTTTCTAAGCTGGAACAGTTAGCTTTAAATTTTAAGCAACAATTTATCGAACTATTATTCAGGATTACATAATACAGGTGACAGGTTCGTTCGTTGTAGTTGACAGCTCTAGTTGGTCTGTTAATGGGCTAGGTAAGTATCAAGAAATATGTTTACAGAAGCGCTCGAATCTCATTTCTACCTAGTCCAAGACCTATCGTAATGCAATGCCTAACAGTCCTAAAACAACGAACAAAGAAAGCTCGTAAACAAACAATTCTCGGAGAGATATTTTTATAAGAGAGAGTACCTACATATTTCGTTGTGCCGAAATTGCTTTGTTGCGCAGCGAGGCGTGAAATGTATACCACTGGGTCAACCCGACGACCCACCCACCCCAAAGGCAATCGTGTTGAAAATTCCTGTCCGCCTTCTGCGTAGTAATCAAAGGATTCTTTCGGAGGAAACATAATCGACCCCCACGAGAGACCATTATTGATCAATAAACACCTCGTTGGGATATTAAGCCGTCCGGTCGTCGTATCGCTACCCGGTCCACGCAACCGTCTGGAAAATTCACTATATCCTGGGCAATGTAAGTATGCATGAGGAGTATGAAAATATTTGGAAACCTCTTGTGAGTAATATTAATAATAATAATAATAATAAACTCTTTATTTGCACTTAATTAGTATACAAAAAGGGGAGTTTATTGCTACATGGCAATGTCTTACAACTAACCTAAACACAGTGGTACATGCGCGCATTGGGAAAATTAAGATTATTACATAGCATACAGACAAGTGGAAGAATTTAAAACTAATAATGCCCGAGGAGAGGAAATTGGGAGAGGAACAGGAGAGAAAGGGAAGAACCGGTTACTTCTTAGAAAGGTAGTAATCCTTAAGGTGAGACTTAAACGATGGTAAAGAAGGCGAGTTCCGTATATTTGCTGGGAGATCGTTCCAGAGTCTTGCACCATGGACACAGAAAGAATAGGAATAGAAATTACTATTATGACTCGGAATTTTTAATAAACTGCCAAAGGCTGACCAAAGTACGAGACCGTGAGAACTTAGTGGTTCAAAAAGCTCGTGGAGATAGAGGTGGTGTTAATTGGGAGAGTACACGATATAGGAGAGCAAGTATATGAACATTTCTTCTTTGGCGTACTGGCAACCACTTTAACTGTGCCCTATAGTCGGACACGTGATCATACTTACGTAGACCGAAGATGAATCGTATGCATACATTTACAAACGTTCAAGTTAGTCATGTATGTTATCTATTTACAATAACTCGGGGTTGTCGACTACAGAGGGCGAGCCCGTCACCTCAGGAAGTTTTAACGATTAGTCGTTCTATCTCCCTGGAGTGAGCGCAGAAGACTTAGGACAAAAACAGTCCACCGTCTAGCTCCGCCACAAACCCGTAAGAGGCCAACGCCTTAACCGCGAGATAGCCAGGAGTGTTACCCAGCGGGCTTACACTCACGCCATTACTCCAGTCTCTCGATTGGTTACGAGTTCGAGGTCGCTTGCGCGGTCCTCTCCCTATACCGAATCTATCGCGGACCACGGCATCCTATGCCCGGCTGTTCACCCAGGATCGGGTAGCCGATGGTCGTTTAAAGAGCAGTCGTCGTAAGGTCCGCAACCACCTCCGCTCTATAGGACGCAGTACTGCTTCCAGACTCTCCGACTGTTAGTCAGAGTCAGGGAGCTAACGGGCCCATGATGAGGTGGCCACGATGACCCATGTGTTCAGGGTCGGTCACACTCACGGGTCAACACCCATCCGATAGCCTCCACGCATGGGGTGCGAGTCCTGGGTAGGACACTGGGTCAACCAGTCTCCCCTGGGAATCAAAACTCTGGCGCTCCTGGACGGTCTACGCACCGAGCGGCGCAAGCCAATCGATTGTGCTCTCCGACTAACAGTCGGGGGAGTCTGGGAACTGTATTGTTTCCTATAGATCGGGGGTGGTTGCCTACCTTACGGCGACTGCTCTTGAAATGACCATTGGCCATCCGATCCCGGTTCAGAGTCGGGCAAAGGACGCCTTGGTCCGCGATAGATTCGGTGCACACCGTTTCACCGCTTCGTAAGGGAGAGGACCGCGCAAGCGACCTCGAACTCGGAACCAATCGAGAGACCGGAGAAATCTGGTCACAATTGGAAGCAATTGCGCGAGGGTCGGCCCGCCAGGTAATCATACTGGCTATCTCGCGGTAAAGGCGTTGGCTTCTTGCGGGTTGTGACGTAGCTGGACGTTGGATTGTTCTGTCCAAGTCTTCTACGTTCACTGCAGGGCGACAAAACGAAAAATCGTTAAAACGTCCTGTGGTGACGGGCTCGCCCGTTGTAGTTGACACCGCAAGTTGTTAGTCAGAGTACGCAAGCGATTGCCTTATGCCGCACGGTGCGCAGACCGTCCAGAAGCGCCAGAAGGTTGATTCCCAGGGGAAACTAACCATAAGGTCAGAGTCCTACCCAGGCTGAGGCTGGAGGCCGTCGGATGGGAGTTGACCCGCGAGTGTGACCAACCCTGAGCAGAATAGGTTTCGGAATGGGTTTCGGAACACCCATTTGGCGCCCTCCATACATGAAGTGCGAGCCCAAGCAGGACTCTGGCCTTAGGGCTAGTGTCCCCTAGGAATCAACCTTCTGGCGCTCCTGGACGGTCTGCGCACCGTGCGGCGTGAGCCAATCGATTGTGCACTCTGACTAACAGTCGGGGGAGGCTAGAAGCAGTTATGTCTCCTATAGAGCGGGGGTGGTTGCGGACCTTACGGCGACTAATCTCGAAACGACCATCGGCTACTATATCCTGGGTGAACATCCGGGCAAAAGAATGCCGTGGTCCGCGATAGATTCGGTATACACTGTTTTACAGCTTCGTAAGGGAGAGAACCGCGCAATCCCTTGCGCAATCGAACTCGTAACCAATCGAGAAACCGGAGTAATCTGGTCGCAATTGGAAGTAAGGGCGTGAGTGTAAGCCCGCTGGGTAACACACCTAGTTATCTCGCCATTAAGGCGTTGGCCTCTTACGGGCATGTGGCGGAGCTTGACGGTGGACTGTTTTGTCCAAGTCTTTTGCGCTCACTGGAGATAGAACGGCTAATCGTTAAAACTTCCTGAGGTGACGGGTTCGCCCGTTGTAGTTGACAGCTCTATTTGATCGTTCTGTCTCCCAATATCGCTTAAATCTCCTGAGGGGACGGGTTCGCCAGTTATAGTCGACAGCTCTAGTAGTAATAGATATAGGTATGTACCTACGCTAACGAAGGAACGCGTGTTCTACGAACGCCGGCCCCTCAACCCCAGCTACCGCTTACATTTAGCTCAGTCCCCAACAGTAAATATACGACCTCTGAATATTACTTGCCAACACTATATTAACTTGAATTTTCAATCACGCTCAAAATCCTTGCATGAGTCCTGGGCTACTGCCGGTAAAGTTGTGTGGTGACACCACCGATTTTATTTTTGAACAAATTCTGTAAATAAAACTCATTATCCTGTTATGATATGGTATTTATTAATATGATCCTCTTACGCAAAAAGGAGGGAAAGTGTGCCGGCACCGCCCCTAACCGTTACATCACCGCATGAAAGGGGTGCGCCGTGTGGTGCGATCGCGCGAGGTTGAGCCTATGCCCACGCGCTCGAGCGATCACAGCGGCTCTCGGATGAGCGGTCGCACCAACCGAGCCGTGAAATCGCCAAAGGGCTGCTGAATTAGCCGCGGAGACAGGATTAGCATCGCGTCTTTCCGCTACCGTCGCTCGCTCCATCACACCGCCCTGCGTTCGCAGAGGGTGTGATGGAGTGCCACTCTCTAATGGCCGGCTTGACCGCCTCGCGCGGCGGACAAAAGCGACCCCCGCCATTAGCCATGCACCGATAACTACCTAACCTACCTACTTAACCAGCCACACCTGAAATATTAAAAATCCTTCTGTTCAGTGGTACCCCTGATTTTAACAGACCAACAGGGTTGTGCAAGAAAATAAAATAATAACCATATCCGCGTATTCGATAGAACTAATAAATTAATAGTTAAAAAAAAACACTAAAAACACGCTTTTATAAATGCACGTAAAAAACCAAAAAAAAGACTATTGTATCAGTACAACGACATCTTATCTTATTTATTTAATTTTATTTATTTGTATCAAACATAATTATAAAACGCATAAAAATGGTCATAACAAGTAATGGTGCGAAGAAACAACGGCCCACATTCACATGACCATGCTCAGCGTATACCCAACTAGGCCAAATATAGCCTGTATCTGGGCATACGACTTACTTTCTGACTTAGGTGGAGAAGCCTAACTGACGTAGGTACTCATATAGATACATATACACATACACACATACATATACATACATACACAAATATATAAATATAACGATCTAAATATATTATAGTATTATTATTTTGCATTATATTACAATATAGTACATTTTGTTTAATATCTTATATCATATTATATAGTATAATAGTAAAGTTATGCAGAAATATATATAATTTTTTTTAAGATATGACTTGCAGCAGTTCTTTCTCTGTCCTTGAACGACCTATGTCGTCAAGCCATTTTTTAATATTTTTTTGAATAAAATGGTATTTTCTATTTCCTTTATTTTGTCATCAAGGCGGTTGAATATTTTAGGTGCTATATAGTTGAATTGTCTTTGGGCAAATGAAGAATTAACTCGGGGAACGGCATAATTCAGACCTGCAGATGCTCTTGTAGTTCGGTGTTGCTGGCTTCGTAGTCGTTTATCTGAGGTTCGATAGAAGAACATGAGTGACTGTTTCACAAACAGCTGGCGTATGTCTAACACATTACTTTCTTTGAATAGCATGTTGGAGTCATATCGTGGGGGCCTTCTATTGATTACCCTCAACAAAAGCTTTTGGGCTTTCACTAGAGGATCCAAGACAGATTTTACACATGCTCCCCAAGCTATTATTCCGTGTACCCATAAACCCTGACACAGGGCTATATAAACCATATTTAGGGAGTTCTTAGAAAGGACGTTGCGTAATTCTCTAAAGACGAAAACTAGTTTCCGAGACCTCGAAGAGAGTTGTATTAGGATTTAGAGTCTATTAGGACACCCAGATACTTGACTTCGGTTTTTTCTTGGATATGGTAACAAGCGCAGGATGGTTGCCTATTACAGTGGTAAGAGTGGATTGTCAATGATGGAGGAGGTGTGATGACTACAGGACGTAATCCAAACACAATGAAATTGCTTTTTGAGGCATTCAGAGTTAGGACATGTCTATCAAGCCATGCTTTCACACTGTCCAGGCTATTTTGTGCCTTTACTAGTACCTCAGCCCATGTTTCTGCTTCAAGGAGGATAACCGTGTCATCAGCAAAGGAGACAATTCTTGCATAATCGCCAAGAGGCAATTCACACAAATCATTGACGTACATCAGAAAGAGAATAGGGCCAAGTACGCTGCCTTGAGGTACACCAAAGGATATTTCGGCACTGTCACTTTCTTTGCCGTCAATCACTAAAATCTGTGACCTGTCCTTCAAATAACTTTCTATCCATTTATTCGAGCATCCCTGTATACCATATCCAAAGAGCTTTTTTTTAAGTATCGCATGTGAAACAGTATCAAATGCTTTAGACAGATCGAGGAAAATTGCCATGGCTTTTTTCCCTTGGTCAATAGGTACTCTTAGCTACGGATTGAGTAACGAAATTAATGGCATCATTTGTCCCTCGACCTTGTCTAAAGCCGTATTGATGATCAGAAAAAAGTCCCTCTGAGTCAAAGAATTTAACAAGCCGTGACTTAGCAATTTTTTCGATGATTTTTGAAAACACGCTAAGCAAGGAGATAGGCCGATAGTTGCTAATATCATCACTACAAACGAATCATCATCACAAACGAATCTTTGCAAAACCATATAAACTATGAAAAGATTGTTGTTACAAGACCTGTTAGTTAGTTAGTTAGTTTGGCTGGGCTTTTTCCCGCACTTAGCCTCTTGATTGGGCCGTTGTGCGTGGCTCATGTTTCCATTTATGTTACTCCAGCCAACCCAGGCTGTCCCAGAAGGTTAGCAGCCTGTTTGGGTTGCTACAGGCCTCCGGGAGAGATGCTGGAGATTGCAGTATTTTTGCCCGTTGCTCTGCCACGCTCCTGCATTCCATGAGCACATGCTGTGGCGTTTCTTCTTCCTCCATGCATCCTCTGCATAGAGGGCTGTCTGTCACACCTATGGTAAACAGGTGTTTGTTTAGGGGACAGTGGCCTGTCATAGTACCTATGACTTTACGGATTTTGTCCCTTTTTAATCTGGTGAGGTTGCGGGCAAGTTTTTTGGACGCTTCCGGAACCGCGTTCTTTGTTTGCCTGCATCCTGCGTTTTTTTTCCATTCTGTAAGGTGGGTTTCTTCGGTGTTCCTGCGTAGCCATGTTTTTATTTGGGCCTGGGGAATGGGCATCAAGGGTTCCGGTCCATATACTATTTCCTTTGATCCCCTTTTGGCCAGTTCGTCCGCCGCGTCATTGCCCAGTGAGTCACTGTGCCCTTTAATCCATTGCAGGGTCACTTTATTTGACCCTGCAATGCATTGAAGCGCATTGTGGCATTCCAGTACGAGGACTGAGGTTATCGTATTATTTGCTAGCGCTTGTAGCACGGAGGCGCTGTCGGAGACAAATTTCAAACTTACGTCTCCGACATCTTTGGCTGCGACTGCCTGTGCTGCTCTGGTGATGCCAATGCATTCTGCTTGGAAGATCGTATTTAAGTTGCCTAGGGTAGTTGACATTTTGATGTTTAGATCATTTGAGAAGACGCCGGCTCCTGTACCTTGAGTGGTTTTGGAGCCGTCTGTGTATATCCTTACTTCATTCGTACCAGAGTGATCTGCTGGTTCTGGAATGAGTTGGATATTGTATCTACGATCAAAGACATGATGGCATATTATTCTGTCCATGGGTGCGTCCAGAAGAGGAATTTCTTCTAAAGCCCGTTTCAGAATTTTTGAGTGTGGTGTTTCTGTGTTTTGTTTCCACAGTCCATTTGCTCTTAGTCTTAGAGCGGCTGCCCTAGCCTCCTCTTGGATGACAAGGTCCAGAGGTCTCATGTTTAGGAGGTACTCTAGTGCGGCCGATGGTGTGGTTCTCATACATCCAGTGGCTGCTACACACGCTAAGCGTTGTAGTCTCTGGAGTCTTGCTTTTACTGTGGTCAGTTGTGTTCTGGGCCACCATACAACTGATCCATAAGTCAGCGAGGGCCTGATGACTGATGTGTATAGCCAGAGTGTGATTTTTGGGTTGAGACCCCATTTTTTCCCCATTAGTCTTTGACACTGCCAAAAAGTTAGGCAGGCCCTCTTTGCTTTGGCCTCGATATGACTCGCCCAGTTTAGTTTACTATCAAGGATGACTCCCAGATATTTCACTTGATTTGATAGGGAGAGTTTGGTGTTGAATAATTTTGGTACTTGTAGTTCTGGTAACTTCCTCTTGTTGGTGAAGAGGATAAGTTCTGTCTTTTTCGGATTTACTGACAATTGATGTTCGTCACACCATTTTTCTACTATCTGCAGAGCTGAGCGCATGACTTTACATAACATGTTTTCTGCGCTTCCATTTATCATTATTGTTAGGTCGTCGGCATAACCAATAGTAGTGTAGCCCCTTTCATTTAGTGTTTTTATGAGGCTGTCCACTACTATGTTCCATAGAAGTGGTGATAGGACCCCCCCTTGGGGGCATCCTTTAACTACCTTTGCTCTTGTGGTAGTATTCATCACTATCTGGACCGCCCTTTTGCTAACCAGCTCCGTAATCCATTTTATGGTGACTGGTTCCACCTTAAGTTCCTGTAGGGCGTGGTTTATGCTGTTGTGCATGGTTTTGTCAAAAGCGCCTTCTATGTCTATAAAGGCGGCGAGTGTTGACAGCTTATTTGTTAGAGCCGATTCTATTTTGTGCACCACCATGTGTAGTGCTGACTCTGTTGATTTGCCTTTTGTGTAGGCGTGTTGTTGTGGGTGTAGTTGTTTATTTCTTAGTGCCCCATCCCTTAGGTGACGGTCCATCAGTCTTTCTAAAGTCTTTAGTAAGAAAGACGTTAGGCTGATGGGTCTGAAGGATTTGGCGTGTGAGTAGTCCTCCTTTCCCGGTTTCGGTAAGAAGACTACTTTCGCCTCTCTCCATGCCTTTGGAATGTATTTGAAGGCTATGCAGGCCCTATAGATTGGTAGTAGGTATTTTGTTGCATGGTTTGGTTGCCATTGTAGTAGTGCTGGGAAAATGCCATCCAGCCCTGCGGATTTGAATGGTTTGAAGCTTTTCAGGGCCCATTTTATCTTGTCCGCAGTTACTATCTTGTTTGCGACTTCCCATTCTTGGGTTGTTGGTGTGCTGTGGTTTTCGTCCGGCCACTCAGGATCTTCTGTGATTTGACATCCAGGAAAGTGTGTTTCCAGGAGTACTGAGCTGGTTTCTATATCTGTGTTTGTGTAAGTGCCGTCTTCCTTTTTTAGGGAGCCTAGGAGGTTGGGCTCACCTTTAGCTAGGATTTTCTTTATTCTTCCGGCTTGGTTCGTTGAGTTTATGCTACTACAGAAGTTGTGCCAGGATTCTGTTCTCCGGAATCTGATCCGCTTCTTGTAGTGTTTTTGTGCCATTTTGTATTTATCCCAGTCCTCACTGGTTCTGGTATTTTTTGCTCGGTTAAAGAGTGTCCTGAGTCCTCGACGTAGCCTTTCCAGCTCTGGCCCCCACCATGAGCTTTTTCCTGGGTCTTTAGGTTTTACAACAGGACATGCCAGTTCAAAACTACTTACAAGGGTTGTAGTTAGGATCTGTACGTTTGTTTCTATGTTTTCTGTGCTAAGTGCTGCGTTAGTTAGTTGTTTGTCTCCTAGCGCTTTGTTTAGCAAGTTTGTGTACCCTGTAATATCTGTTTTACGGGGGTTACGATATGGGACAGGGTCTGTTAGCTTGTACCGTATTTGAAAACAGACGCGGCGGTGGTCTGCAAACGATGGCTCGTTTGATACGTGCCATCCCTCAATCAAACCAGCCGCCGCGTCCGTTGCCAAGGTAATGTCTATGATAGTTTGGTACCTAGAGTTTACAAATGTAGGTTCCCTACCTCTGTTTATAATGTTTAGGTTTGTTTGAAATAGATATTCTGCTAAGGACTCACCCCTTCTGTTGGTGTCTTTGCTTCCCCACAGAGAGTGATGGGCATTGGAGTCCGCAGATATGATCAGATCCCAGTCGTGTGCTTCACAATGCTGCACCAGTCTGGCTAGTTCTCCTGACGGGGTTTCGCTCTCGCTCGGCATGTACACTGAAGCTAGGACTAGGACAGTTTGTTTTTCTGTGGTGAGTTTCACTGCAGTTAGGTCTCTTGAACAGAATTGGTTAAGCAAAGTGGTTGCTAAAGATTTTGGCACGTATATGCATGTTCTTGGGTTTTCAACAGAGGTGTCTAACATTAACTTACCTCCGATGCTGTTTAGACCGCAGATCTTGTTGTTTCTGATCCAGGGTTCCTGGATCATGGCGACGGTCTGGTTGTTCGTCTCCAGCACTCTGCGTAGGGTGGCCGCCGCTATTTGTTTGTGCTGGAGGTTGGTTTGGATGACGTTAAGAGAGAGGGAGCTATGGGCTGCGCAGGAAGTCATCTTCGTCACTGGTGCATCCCTCAATCCGCAGTGGCGAATTCGTCCCCATTCCTCCGTCACTGCCCCTCCGTTGGGGGGCAGAGGTGGAGGGTTCCGGATTCGCCACTGCGGTTGCTGTCTCGGCCATTGTGGTCTCTTCTGTGGGGAAGAAACGGATATATCCACTTCCCGACATATGGGCTACTCGGCGGTCTCTGTCCAGGATCATTTGCCTCTGGTCTTCAGGGATTCCAAGAATTAGGTGCACCACCTTTTCTTCTGAATCACCCTCCTGAGACTTTTCATCCACAGACATGTCGTAACACTGCCACGAGTCAACTTTGTACCACGGGTTTTGGGCACGGAGGACTCTGTGTAGTGTGGTTGCGTCCGTAATACGGGTATGGATAAGAAGCCCTGCCTTGAGCCTCTTCTTCATCTCTGACTGCCTGATGACAGCCAGGGTGGTGTTGGGTATGGGTGATGCCATTGTCATGACTGCGTTTTCCAGCCAGCTGAGCGCGTTTTCGTCCTCACACCACATCGCTAATACCCCGTCCATCAGGAAGGGGCGTCCGCGGAAAGATGGGGCGTGCGCGCTCGGGGAGGGTGGAGACAGTACAGCTTGTAGGATGCTATCGTCGATAGTCTTCCTAAGCTGCTCTGCTTGAGCTTGTGACAGGTCTCTCGGCGGGACAGTGATGACCGCCACCTTCATGTGCGACTGAGCCGCATCTGCGTAACTCATCGCCCGTTTGGGTTTCGCTTCGGTTTTCGCGCGTTTGGACTCCCCTCTAGGAGACTGGGTCTCGTCCAGACGAGCCCGCTTCGAAGAAACTTTCTCGTCTGGCCCAGCCCCAGTCCCCGGTTGTTCCTTTTCAGGAGCAGTGGGAGCCCTCGCAGCGTTCCGCCTACTGCGATAACCTCTCGGGTTTTGCCGTCTCTTCGACTGGCTGGGTGGTGGTGGTGGTGTTGGTTGTGGTCCTGCCACTGTGGCCGGTACAGGTTCGCGCTGCGTTCTCGCTGCTGCGGTGCCTGTGTCGGTGTGTGGTGTGGTTACTTTGGGCTGGAAGTCTTTCCTTCTCGCGCGCCTATTAAGGCGACTGCGTTCCGGTTTGCCTTCCTGCCCTTTGCTTTTGGTATTTGCCGTTGTGTTAGTGGTCCCCCTTTTGCAAGGGCGCTTGTGAGCGATTAAGGTCCACTGTGACACAACGGCAGTGTCTGGTGTTGGCAGTGGTATTGCCTCTTTGAGGCTTGTCAGGTCCAGGCTTGAACCTGTTTTGTGGCACGAGTTGCCCCCCCCAGAATATGAGGGGCAGACCGAGCTGGGCTCGGTGAGGGATTCTCCACTATCCTTGGAAGGGATTGTGGTACCCTCCTGGGGTAAATTATCTTTTACTTGTGCTTCCATTTTTGTTTAGTTGAGCTGATGGGATAACACACACACTACCCGCCCTTGGTAGGTGTGGTACACTTTTGTGGGGGGGGTTTAGCGCCCCAGAGGCTGTGTGGGCCTGGTGTAGGTTGGTGCCGCCTGGTTCGGCACTGTGGGATTGGCTGAGGAGACTGGGATGTGACTGAGGGTTAGGATCTTGATGTGCCGGCCAGGGGTTTTTGTTATACCACTTGCCTAGGGCACTTGGTCAATAACAGGCGGCAACCTCGAGAAGGATAGTCCCCTGGCCTTGTTTAGGGGATCTGTGCGACCTGCGCTACTCCCTAAACCGTTCGCCAAACCCAGCATCGGACAGATGCTGGGAGTAGGGGAATAGTCAGACAATTTCAAAACTCAAATTGCCTGACCATGCCCCCGCCCGTTACAAGACCTGTTCCCGCTCCGAAGCGAGACGATCGGAATAGTTCGGGAAATTTCGGACACACTCGCAATGCAAAACGGACGGTACCGCGGCGAGTGGTCGGGCAGTACGATTTCGACACGACAACGGAACGTGACTGCGCGCGTCCGCCGGTTCGTGCTCAAGTGCTCGCGCAATTCGCGCAGTTCGTGTCAAATTGCAAAAGAACAATTATAGGGGTGCATCGATCATCACATCAGCAGAATAGGTCAATCTCCAGTCTCATCACCGCACAGATACAAGGTTAGAGTTCACCTATCTATACCATCTCACTTCCACTCCCATCTCTACGTTGATGACGTCACTTTCCGGCGAAATCAAGACCTTTCTTACAAGTCCAAACACGGCTACGATACGATATTCCATCATGGAATGCTAGTGCCTATCTTCCGGCTTCATCTTCAGACCTTGAAACCTAATCGTGGTCAAAGTTCATTCCAAGACTTTTCTAACAAGTCCAAACACAGCTATGATACGATGTTCCATCGTGAAGTTCCAGTTCATATCTTCCGACTCCATCATCAGGCCAGTTCGACAGTACCATATTATTGTATTGTCATCAGCTACATACAGCTGCCAATTTTCATGACGCTACGATCCTTGGAAGATGGTTAAATTAGTTACCTTATATTCCATTACATAGTTACATACAGGTCGACCTTATAAAAGCGTGTTAAAAATCAAAATGTTAAGGCTCTTTGCTATTATTCAGTCACTAAAGCAAATAACCATGACAAGTTACACGATTGAACAGCACGCGAAGGTGACGTAAATTGGCCACCAACATCGTGCGATTTGACCCCGAAACACTTTCCCTTGTGGGGTTTTCTGACGTCGCAGCTCTATACAATCGACCGATTTCCACAAAGTCAACATAACCCAGGCCATCGCTCAAATTCATCAGGATCTATGTCTAGTCTATCCATCTAAATCATATAAAATATGCAGAAACAGTCTGTTTCTGCATACGTCGTCATGCAAAACAGTCGCTATGAAAGCGATTAAAAACATCGATATTTTCAAGAGATCCATCCGAGTCTATCTGCTTAAAATCAACATGTATGCTCATAACGGCTTCCTAAAATATTTTGAAAATACATATCATCGTATCTACCCATTTAATCCTACCTACATACTAACCTACCTACTTAAGAAGCCACACCTAAAATATTAAAAATCATTCTGTTCAGTGGCACCCCTGATTTTAACAGACCAACAGGGTTATGCACGAAATAAATCAAAATGTTTAAGCGCTTTACTATTATTCAGTCACTGATGCAAATCACCACGACAAGTTACAAGATTTGGCAGCGTGGTTTGGAATCCACGTTATGAACAATATGTTTCAGACATTGAAAGAGTTCAGAAAACGGTTCTGAGGTGGATGCGTTTTAAATTCTTTCACGAAATAAAATTCGCCGATTACAACGCCCAAACTCACTTTTTTGAATGTCAGTCTCTGAAGACGAGACGTACTATTACAGATCATATCCTCATTAATTCACTCTTTACCCATAAGCTCGACTGCCCTGATCTGCTCAGTTGTTTCCCGCTGAACGTCACGTCGACCCACAAAACTCATCGTTGTAATGTCTTCCGCCCGCCGCATTGTTCAACTAATAACGCACTATTCTCGCCGGTGCCCCGTATAATGCACTCATATGTAAAAATTGTAAATTGCTTTGATGGTATGCTTCTAAGTAAATCACAATTCAAGCAACTCGCCTCTGCAAAAATAAGAGACAAAAAAAAACCAAACTGAAATTAAAATAAAATATTAGAAGACTATATCAATGTAGGTAAAATGTATGGATGTTTGTTACTCTTTCACGCAAAAACTACTGAATGGATTTTGATGCAACTTTACAATAATTTAGCTTACACATCAGAATAACACATAGGCTATAATTTATAAAGATACGAGTGGTATTACCCGGCGTTGCCCGTGTTATATCTTTTCTCAAATACCAATGTATACCAATTTTCTTGGCGATCGGTTGAGCAGTATAGAAGTTGGTGTGCTGCAGCGCCGTCTAGTTGAAAGTTGCAACAAAGCGGATATATATAAAAACCTTAACCATGAAAAAATACATATATATGCCAACTTTCATGGTGATCGGTCAAACGGTTTCGGAGTCTATTAAACTCGGACAGACGGGCATACAGATATACCAACATCCATTTTTATTTTATATTATTTTGGCCTGTTTTTAAAATTTAAACTTTGAATGCCTATATCTCGCTTATTTATAGCGACCGACACAATTTTCTTCCAGATTTAGCATTAAAATGAAAAAAAATGGAGAGAGGTTCCTCTACTGCAGTTATTCCACTTTTATAACTATGTGATAATACTTACATGTATATATTTTAATTAAAGAGTTTTGAACAATGAAGCACAAATAATTAAAAAGCAGGAATAATTTCACTGTATTACCTTCACAATATTTTGAATTTAGAATAACGCTTGGCCGACGACTATGACGTTTGTAGGTTTAACATAGCAGCGCCATCTATGGATTACTCAATAGATAAAGCCATCTGTTAAAATCGTTTGGAACTAACAGATAATTGCGAATGTCAAATAATAGACATTGCAATAAAATAATATCGCGACTATAAATTAAGACGTAAGCTATCCTATCTTTCAAGTTGGATCAAACTGCACATTGTGTGCAAATTTGATTCAAATCGGTTAAGTAGTTTAGGAGTCCATCGCGGACAAACAACGTGACACGTAATTTATATATATTAAGATAAGATATAGTTTTCTATCATCATTATCACAATTTTCCATCACCACGCGGATGAAACCGCGGGGCGCAGCTAGTTCTAGTTAATAATAAGTAGAAAACGTTTTTAGATTTACGTCAAAAAACTCAATGTAATATTATCTCTAGTACGTAAGGCTGATGTAAATCTGTTGTTTTCTCATATAAAGAGAAGAAAAAAAAAAGAAAAAAGTCAACATATCGCTCAAAGGCCATCGCTCAAATTCATCAGAATATATGTCTAGTCTATCTATCTAAATCGTATAAAGGATCTAAGTAAATATTCCAACGTCGTCATGCAGAAACAGTGGCTATGAAAGCGATTAAAAACATCGATATTTTCAAGAGATCCATCCGAGTCTATCTGCTTAAAATCAACATGTATGCTCATAATAGCTTCTTAAAATATTTTGAAAATACATAGCATCGCATCTACCCATTTAATCCTACCTACCTAATAACCTATTTACCAAGCCACAACTAAAATATTAAAAATCCTTCTGTTCAGTGGCACCCCTGATTTTAACAGACCAACAGGGTTGTGCACGAAATAAATCAAAATGTAAGGCTCTTTACTATTATTCAGTCACTGATGCAAATCACCATGACAAGTTACAAGATTGAGCAGCACGCGAAGGTGACGTAAATTTGCCACCGAGATCGTGCGATTTGACCCCGAAACACTTTTCCTTGTGGGGTTTTCTGACGTCTCATCTCTATGCAATCGACCGATTTCCACAAAGTCAACATAACCCAGGCCATCGCTCAAATTCAGCAGGATATATGTCTAGTCTATCTATCTAAATCGTATAAAGGATCTAAGTAAATACTTTAACGTCGTCATGCAGAAACAGTGGCTATGAAAGCGATTAAAAACATCGATATTTTCAAGAGATCCATCCGAGTCTATCTGCTTAAAGTCAACATGTATGCTCATAACGACTTCTTAAAATATTTTTTAAATATATAGCATCGCATCTACCCATTAAATCTAATACATATTATTTACTGTTACACAATAAATTCTTCAAAGAGCGGCTCGGTGTGCGCGTTGACCAGATTGCGTGGGTCAAGGGAAGATTAAAGGACACTTCACCAAAACTGCGTTTTATTCGGTCAAGGACAGTGCAGAGCGACACAAGGGATTCAAGAAGCAAACTGTCGTTCATTTCTCGATGAAACTGTGGCAAGTATAAGGAGTGCTGCTGATCCAACCTTATTATCAAGATTGCAACGGTGTACTCGGAGTTTAGACTGCTTTACGAGGACTGTAGAGTACAGCTTCGCGGTACAACATTACTCGATTATACAAGGTGTCTCAAATGAAAGTTTATATTTAGTGGAACGATTACAAAAAACGTAAGCCATCTATCGAAAAAATGGTTATTAATTATTAAAGTGCCTCGCTGTTATTCTCGAGGTAATTAGTCTCTCAGTGGCTCGTGCCAACAAGGGTTTGACAGTATCCTCCAAACCCCCAATACAGTTTGTGCGGGATGGCTCTAAAGGCAAAAAACATTTAACTACAAAACCTTTCTCAATAATCGAGAAAGCTACAGATTGGATTCTGGAGGTTAATTCGGTCTCTAAGCATTATAAATTCCCTGAAAGTCTCGGATGCACAGCCCTCCGTCCAGATATAACTCTTTACTCTGTATCTCGGAAGGTGGCTCTTATTGTAGAATTAACTGTTCCATGGGAATCAAATATCCCAAAAGACCACGAGTACAAATTAAATAAATACCATGATCTTGCAAATGCCGTAACCCGGAACGGCTTCACTGTTCACCTTCACGCGGTGGAAGTTGGCGCTCGTGGCCTGCCAGCTAAATCTCTATTTCACCTCTTTAAAGATCTTGGCCTTTCCAGAAAAATAATCAACTCTTTCTTAGAAAAATTATCTAAAACTGCGATTTGCGCATCTCAAATTCTATGGCTTCGAAGGGAGAGTGAATGGGTGGTAAGGTGAACGCTCACATGTGGCAAGACAGCTGTCCTAAACCTACCACAGCCGGTTCGTAAGTCCGGAATCCACTGCTCACCCCCCAGAAGTGTAAAAAATAGTATTATGATGGGCCCGATTCCGGTCGGTGAATTCCATGGCAGCTCCGTTTGTATTTATTTATTTGGGTATACAATGAGCTTCGTCTGAAAATAAGATGTTGTTAAACGTTGAAAAGTGCTCAATTGCCTGGTTTACGAAGTCAAGCCTCTAACTTGCATCCTGGGGCTTTAATTCTTTCAACAATTGAATTTTATAGGGGTGCGGCTTTAAGTCTTTGTGCAATAGACGGTGTAATGATGAACTCTGCACATTTAAAGCACTTGCGCACTTACGAATTGAAAGGTTAGGATCATCACGAATAGACTGAACACCCTCCAGGTTTTCTACCGTTATTGATGATCTTGGTCGCCCGGATTTTAGTTTTTCCAATGGTTTACTGGTCTCTTCAAACTTTTTGACCCATTTTCGAATAAGATGTTTGCTTGGCGGATCAAAAGTTTGTCGAAAACCTCGAATATTGCTGAATCTTCTATGTGCTACAGTCGCCGAGTTTTTGTAAAACTCTGGCACGCACAACGCGCGGTCCGCTCCCGAGAAGCGCTCCATAGCTACTAAATTCCTAAGAGCCAGGCTACCGATTGGCGTACCCACGAATGTATTTATTATTGTGTTTATTATTATTTTCATTATTAAGCTATTGCATAGCTTTTATCGCGGGCCTAGGCCAGCGCGGCGACCGAATGAAGAAATTTCGGTTTTTTGCTTTATTGAATAAAAAATTCGTGCGCGGCGCTCTATCGAAAGACGTTTAAATTATTCCGAATCATTTGCTTCCGCAGCCGCAAATGATTCGGAATAATTTCAACGTTTTCCGATAGAGCGCAGTTATCTGATATCAGAAAAAATAAAATAAATGAATAATTATAATTGCATAAGTTGTTAAAAATGCTATGCAATAGCTTTACCGTGGCAGTCCCCGAGTGCCACACGTATATTTTTTTATCTACGATTCTTTTCGAATAATCCGGTTTTTTTGCTTTATCGAATAAAAAATTCGTGCGCGGCGCTCTATCGGAAGACGTTGAAATTATTCCGAACCATTTGCTTTCGCAGCCGCAAATGATTCGGAATAATTTCAACGTTTTCCGATAGAGCGCAGTTATCTGATATCAGAAAAAAATAAATAAATAAATAATTATAATTGCATAGGTTGTTAAAAATGCTATGCAATAGCTTTACCGCGGCAGTCCCCGAGTGCCACACGTATGTTTTATTTATTATTAAGCTATTGCATAGCTTTTATCGCGGGCCTAGGCTAGCGCGGCGACCGAATGAAGAAATTTCTTAACGAAAAATAATGATTTTAAACTGATAATTACGTCTAAATGAGTACTGCTTACGATTCGAAAAAAATATATGTTAAACATAAACATTTTCCTAATATTCTTAGCTTTGAATATTTTAGATTTTGTTTATATTACATAGTGTACCTAATTAATTTGTGAAATTAGGTCTAACCGAACACAAAAACGACTACTACGCAAATACTATCTGGCGTATTATTATGAAACCTGCACCATTTTAAAGATAATTTAATTAGCTATCTTTTTATCTACGTTTTTTTTCGAATAATCCGTTTTTTTTGCTTTATCGAATAAAAAATTCGTGCGCGGCGCTCTATCGGAAGACGTTTAAATTATTCCGAATCATTTGCTTCCGCAGCCGCAAATGATTCGGAATAATTTCAGCGTTTTCCGATAGAGCGCAGTTATCTGATATCAGAAAAAAATAAAATAAATAAATAAATATAATTGCATAAGTTGTTAAAAATGCTATGCAATAGCTTTACCGCGGCAGTACCCGAGTGCCACACGATTTTTTTTTAATTTATTATTATTGTTAAAATAGTTTACTTAAAACAAATTGATCTTCAGTTGAAAAACTATGTCCTTCCTATAGGTAGTCTGCAAGTAATGTTTAAAAATAGTCATAAAAACATTCTAAAATTAACAGTTAAATAAATTTTAACAAGGTTAAGCAATAATTGTAGACCGAAAAATCATTGCTATTGATAGTTAAATAATGAAAAAGAAATAGTCATAGGATAAAATTATAAATTCGATATGCATGTCACAAAAATCCATTTTAAACAGTTATAATAATGTTGAATATAATAAAATTAAATAGAAATAAATCACAAGAACAGCAACAGGCACCCCTTCGGCCTAGGGCGTCTTTAGACTTACGAGTAGGTTGGCCGCAAAACAAATATAAAAATAAAACGATCTATATTATATCAACATAGCCTCGACTATTTCCAGTCTTGTAACTTATTTGTGTAAATGTATTTAAAAGCTTTCATAGTATTTAGAATACTTTTATTTATATATTAGGAAAGTATTTAAAATAATAGTAATGATAATAGAAATATATACGTGACCATAAATAAAAAGCTGTGTATTTTATGATATTTTTGGATATTTTGCACTAAATTTATTAAGTATTTATTATGTAAATGTTAAATCCCATGTGAACACTAGTTCTGAAACGGGTGTATCACAGTATAGCTACGAAGTTAATGTTTCACCATTAGTTAATTTTTATATAATGTAGCAATAAAAATATTTCTCGTCAGTCACAATAAAAAAATATGTAAAGATATTGCATAATATAATTTTGGCGCCCACCTGTCCCGCGCCCACTTGGCTCGCGCCCAGTTGTCCCTGCGCCCAGTTGGCCTAGCGCCCAGTCGGCGGCGACCAGTTAGCAGCGCCCAGTCGGCCGCCCCAGTTGGCCGCGCCCATTTGTCTTAGACCGAGCCCCGCGCCCCTCGGATTCGTTGCGTTTACGCAGTAAACTTAACAAATATAAACTTTCTTTAGAGACATCCATTATGTATCATTATTCGTACAGTTAAAACTTACTACTTTGTCAAATAAAATATTAGTGCGTAATGCTTACAGCCGTTTTCACAGTCGATAATTTTTCCATTGTTGGGTGGGAAATTTTTCAATTTCCACCGCTGTTGAGAGGACAGTGCGATACACGGTCTGTTGGCCGTGATTGGCATATGATTAAGTCGCCTGATCTTACATTGGGGAGCTAATGGGCCCTTGCTGAGTTGGCCACGAAGACACATTCTGTTCAGGGCTGGTCACACTCACGAATCAGCACCAATCCGGCGGCCTCCACGCATGAAGTGCGAGCCCGGCCAGGACTCAAGTAGCAGTACTGTTTCCTATAGAGCGGGGGTTTATATATTCCTATACTGTTTCCTATAGAGGGAGAGGACCTCGAACTCGTAACCAATCGAGAGACCGGAGTAATCTGGTCGCAATTGGAAGTAAGGGCGTGAGTGTAAGCCCGCTGGTTAACATACCTGGTTATCTCACAGATAAGGCGTTGGCCTCTTACGGGCACGTGGCGGAGCTTGACGGTGGACTGTTTTGTCCAAGTCCTCTGCGCTCACTTCACGGGAGATAGAACGAACAATCGTTAAAACTTCCTGAGGTGACGGGTTCGCCCGTCGTAGTTGACAACTCTATTTGATCTTATATTTTAACATTCCGAGTTCGATTCCCGGCTGGGTCACTATTTTTCGATGGGATAAAAGTAACGGAATTACATTTCAATTCTATCGATCGAATGCAATAACAAAACACACATACACGCATACATATAAACACTTCATAGTAGGTTTGGTGAAATTTGTGAAATTTCACAATAAGGAGTAAAAACAATCAAATAATCTGAAACATCGGGTGTCGGTGAAATATAACCAATATATTGATCTAAGCATCTATAATCTCGGAAATATTGGCGAATGGCTGGTGAACATTTTCTTCTTGGATTTGTCTGGAAGGTTTGCGATGTCTCCTGCCCTTACTTGCTTTTCTCTTTTTAAGATTCTTGCTTTTCTGACCTTTTGACTTATATTCGTTGGTCCTGGATCTGGCTTCCGGCGCTGGATATTCAGAACTATCGTAGTCAACCTGGAAAATAAATATATAGAAATTATATAGAAGCGTGATATATCAGCTTTGTTTCTGGCTATATACAGTAAAATAAATAAAGAATCGTTTTTTTTCAAAGCCGTTGTGCAATATGCTATTTTTTAATAATATTTTATTAATTAATTGTAGCAATGCAAATACGTACAGAGTACCGCAGGGTACAAGGTACCGCAGGGATCTTGTTTGGGTAACACTCTTTTCCTATTACATAACAAAATTGATAGCCCTCATTTGGTAAAGAAACTGTCGTTGGTGGTTCCGCCACGAAGGGTTCGCTCTCCTCGTACGTTCGAATCACCGCTTGATGATACAATAGTCGATTCGAAGATATCGACATTTTTTACTTGAATCAACCTAAATTCAGCGAGGCTGTCCTTAGCTCACTAGGCGTCTAGGAAGTGATTATATATAGAGTATACAAATTGTTTCAAAACACTCAGAGCGAAAATGAGAATAGCAAAGAGTATAATTTGAATACCTATCCTATCCTATATATATCCCATCCCTCTCCTTTCCTATCCTTGCAATAGTTCGATTGTATTTTAATTTAATTTAATTTAGTGCAATGCGACTTTTGATTTACCGTATAAGAAAATTATGTAGGAAGCAATTAATCGGCCAGCGAAACACTGTATTAGAATAATTAGTAATAATTAATGAAGCGCTGTATGCTTCCCGAAAATAAAATAACAACTTGTGTTGAATGAGTTAGATGCATGGTTTGACGCTAATAGCCTGATACTCAACATTATCAAAACTAATGTTATGTATTTCAGCCTTACAACTACTGAAACCAAAATACATGTGACCGTCAATAATGAAGAATTAACTCAAGTATCCTCAACAAAGTTCTTGGAGTTCGTAATCGATAATGTGTTACGATGGCACCTACATATTAATGCTTTATGTGATAAATTGGGGAGAGCGTTCTATGCACTCTATCGCATCGCTTCATTTCTCGATTTATCCGCGCTGCGCATGTGTTACTTTCCATACGTTCATACACTGCTAACGTACGGCGCGGAGTTATGAGGACGAGCAGCCGATAGGCAGAGAACCTTCGTTATGCAGAAGCGTGCAGTCCGCACAATAGCGCGTGTGGCGCTTGATACGCCAGCTAGACCTCTGTTTAGAGATCTCTGCATCATGACGCTGCCGTCCATTTATATAATGGAAGTAGCGCTGTTCGTTTGCAGAGACATAGCCGATTTTGAAGTGAATGATGTACATCACCACTATCCAACAAAATCTCGTAGCATGCTACGTTTGGTAAGTCATGCATTATCCAAATCGGAGAGGCTAGCCTATATCGCCGGCCCAGCGGTTTACAACAAACTCAGCGAGCACATTAGGCAGGCGCAATCTCTTGACGTGTTTAACCCCTAGAGCCCCAATTGGCCGATATCGGCCACAACACGATTCAGCGTGACGGCCCCGTTTTAATTTAATTTAAATTATTTTTGTTTTATTTTATTATGTTTTATTATGTTAATATGTTTCATTTTAATTATGGGTATAGTGAATGGGTAATTATGGGCAGTAATTAATATTTTGGTGAGACAGTATCATAATTCAATTTTTTTACTAATTTTTACTAAAATTTTTGGGACATCAACTTGTCAATCGGCTTAGGGGCTGAGGCCTGAAGGGTTAAGAGACGCCTTAAGAGGTACCTCAAAGATAAGGCATTTTACTCACTCGAGGAATATTACTCGAGTGAAGTCTAAAATGCTTTGGTGGCTAAAGTGTTTAATGATCTCTTTGCATTTTGTCTTGTATTTCCTCTTTTTACATTATTCTTGTGTTTTTTTCTTCTTTTGTTTTGTTTATTTTTATCTTTTCTTTACGATAAAAAAAATGTTTGTTTGCTAATATGTATGAATTTTTGCTAATTTGTATCTGACTTGTATACCAGTATACTAATAAAATGAATATGAATATGCATACAAATATTTTGAATATTGCGTCAAAACCAGAAAAAAATATTACATTGCATAGTTCAGTGACAGTGACACATTATAACTAGGCCGATTCTAATTTAAACATTTATTTTTGGTATGTCCTTGCTTAATATTGATCGCGTTAAGACCTCGCTAAACAGAACGCGTATTTAGCGCGCGTCAGAGCGCTACAGCGTAAATCCTGACGCCGCGTTATAGCGCCGAGTGGTGTTGTACTGTGACGGTATTATACTGTCAAACAGAGCGCGGGAGCTGGCAGTACGCGGCGCTCTGACGTCGCGCTAGGACGCCTTGACGCCGTACGTTGTATTTGTTTACAAATTTCCTTGAATGCGTCCGACGTACGCGTGAAAATACAAGCATTATGACTGAAAAACTGATAGAATATGTTCGGAGACACCCCTGCCTATATAATACGAACTAGCTGACCCGTGCCCACTTCGTTGGGCGGTAAAACTTTTTACCTGTGATGAAATTACGAGTGTGGTTCGGTTAGTACTGAGTGTTATGATTTATTTCCTGACTACCGAAAGAAGGGTTATATTTTTACTGCATATGTATGTATGTATTTGCATGCCAATTTGACTATATTACCGTTATTTGTGAGTGTCTTCTTGTGAGTGTCTTATTTGTGAGTGTCTTATCTCTTTAACCATTTATGCAGTAAAAGGGAAATTTTATGCAGTAAAAGGGAAAAGTCTTTTGTTTTAAACACTTGAGACGATAAATGTACTTATTTTGATATGAATTCATACTTAATTGTTGATAATATGACCAATAAACATGACCTAACGATTTCAATTATTTTTTTAATATAAAAAACTACTTTTTGTGACTTAAATATAAAAGTTAGACATATGCTGTCGCTGACTTTTTTTTAGGTATCATCAAGCCCTACAACTTTTCTCTAGAACTCAATCATATATCTCTCATCGTTAGTTAGAAACGTTTTCGTTCGACCGTTTTTTCCTACTTACTTTGGAAATCCGACTTCCACGAAAAAGTCTTTTTATTTTTCGGTTTAATATATAGCCTATGACAGTCACAAATAACGTGGCTTTCTATTGGTAAAAGAATTTTCAAAATCGGTTCAGTAGATCCAGAGATTACTTCCTACAACTTCACAAACTTTACGTCTTTATAATATTAGTATATATGATAATTCATATAAAAACATGGCGATAAAATCAAAATTGTGGGAAGAAATTGGAAAACAAATTAATATGACTGGTAAGTAATTTATCAGTCTGTTTATTGAATATTAAAATAAGTTACAATATTTTCAGGAATTTCATGTAATTCTTCGAATAAATCTTGCGACATACGAAAGTATATAAAAAAACGATCTTCATGTGATGAAATCTCCCGACACAAACAGTGATATTCTCCTAATTCCTTTCTCCTTTTATTAATGTCGTGTACCCATACTCTTTTTATCTGCGATCGTTATAAAGCAAACAAAAGTAAGAATTCTTCCACATCTGAATCACTTGAATCACTTAACATCTCAACAACAAAGAAACTTTTCAAAGACTTTTATCGATCTGCCGTACGCTCTGTGTGCGTCAATATCTAGTCGATTTCAGTGTGACATCCAAAGTACGCGACGTTAAAACGCGACGCTAGGTACGCGTTCTGTTTGGCGATGCCTTTAGATACAGCGATGATCGCGTACGAGAGATTCAAATATTCGAGTTTTACAATTATTCTGTTCGGCAGAACCTGGCAAAGTCTAAAATATTTTGTTCAATGGCACCCCTGATTTTATAAAATTAACAGGGCTGTGCACGAAATAAATACTTTTAAGCTATTGCATAGCTTTTATCGCGGGCCTAGGCCAGCGCGGCGACCGAATGAAGAAATTTCTTAACGAAAATTAATTATTTTAAACTGATAATTACGTATAAACGAGTACTGCTTACGATTCGAAAAAAATATATGTTAAAGAAGAACATTTTAATAATATTCTTAGCTTTAAATATTTTAGATTTTGTTTATATTACATAGTGTAATTAATTTGTGAAATTAAGTCTAACCGAACACAAAACCGACTACTACGCAAATACTATCTGGCGTATTATTATGAAACCTGCACTATTTTAAAGATAATTTAATTATCTATCTTTTTATCTACGATTTTTTTCGAATAGTCAAAGAATAATATCCGTTTTTTTTGCTTTATCGAATAAAATTCGTGCGCTCTATCGGAAGACGTTTAAATTATTCCGAATCGATTCAGAATAATTTCAACGTTTTCCGATAGAGCGCAGTTATCTGATATCAGAAAAACATTTCTTCATACTGCATAAATAAAATAAATAAATAATTATAATTGCATAAGTTGTTAAAAAATGCTATGCAATAGCTTTACCGCGGCAGTCCCCGAGTGCCACACGTATTTTTTTTTTACTAGTTGCGGCAAAAATCGATTTTATTTCTTAAAATCCTTAAAAATATATAAAAATGATAACTTTATATTATTCTTTTTAGTTCATCTACAAAATATTTATGTAATAATTAATATATACACTTTTTTGTTTCAGGCAAAATTACGCTTGCTATTACCGGCGCAAACAAATACAGTCATATCTCACAAACAGTTTTTTTTGTTATTAAAAGAATTAGTTTTATCTTTCAAATGTTAAGAGCCCTATCACATATTTTTTCCAGAAAGGCAAGAAAAGTGGATTTTTGGCGTTCTAATTCCAAGAAATGAAGAGATTTCTACAAACTTTAATTACTGAATTACCTGGACCATTTCTTGATGTTGACCATAGCGGCCTTTAATTTTAGATATAACGAATATTATTTACTTATTCAGCCCATTTTCCGAAAGTCGTTATTCGTAAAACGCTCGGAAGGCAAACTTTGAGCTCCTTAATACAGTAATATCACTACAACGAAAACCGTATACTATTTTTTTTTATGTCCGTCATGTATTCTTGATGTACACTACGGCTTTATTTTTTCGTTTTTTGACCACATATCCAAGGTATGCATTACTTACAATTACACAAAATTAAAAAAAAATCTTCCTGTATCATTCTAATTTTCTCAGAAATAAAATAAGATTCTTATATAATACTTATACTATATTAAAGTTCACTCTTTTAGCAATACGACATAATATAAATTATTGTCATTAGAAAGGAGAAAACACTGCAAAAAACAATTAGAAATTGTGTATATATTTGCTTGCGCAAGAGAAGAGCGCTCAGTGCCGCGGTTTTCTCCCAGGGTTGAATAGTTATTTATTTATTTATTTATTTATTTATCCTATCTTTTATAGTTACATCCAAAAAAAAATGCGTTCATTTTTTCAACTCATTTTAAAAGAATACCTACGCTATTTTGTAATAAGGCTCTTAATCAAACTAACATAAAAGAATCATGATCAGCTTTCAATTATGAGAGAAAAAAAATATGGAAAACGTGTTTTTTTTGGCCTTCTAAACCAGGCTCCCTTCCGAGTTGACGCGACTAAAAATTCAGATATTTTTGCAATGCCACGCGCCCGGGCGCTTTCGATATATACATAAAGATTTTTTTATTTTTATTTATTTTTGTTTATTCAATTATTACTAATCAACATAACAGTAAAACCAATGCATTGAAAAGTAAAATTAATAAAGATATTACCATAACTATACAAATAGAATGATACGTATAATACTAGCTATCATGTAAAAATAAATAATTAATAGCTTGCAATTTAAACAAGTGAGGGTTGGCGGTAAAAATATCGAAATCTGGTGCCATCGAGTGAATTTCATTTAAGCGCCGCAAAGCACGCGCCAACAAGTTCCACCTCGTAAGGTTAGTGCGCGAGAACGGCTCCGCGAAAAGATGGTGCGATCGAGTACGGAGATAATTATTTGGTATGAATAGATCCACCTTTGCTAGTAAGCTAGGGTTATCAGTTTTACCACGAATTAGATTGAAAACATAGGACATGGTCAGCATTTCTCTTCTGAGACAGAGAGAATTATAGCCAACCATGCCTGTGATAAATGCAGTCGGATACAAAAATGGATAATATCCGTACTGCTTGAAGTACAGAAATCTCAAAAAACACTTCTGTACCTTTTCCAGCATGAGGGTATAAGTATCTTCATGTGGATTCCAAATAGGTGCATTCGTTTCCATGCGACTTCTAACAATCGAGTTGTACAACGTGCGCATAACCCGAATATTATTGAAGTGTTTGGATTGCCGTATTACAAAACCTAGAAGCTTGAAAGAAGTTGTAGATAGTTGTCTAATATGTTCCTTGAAGTTTAACTTGGGGTCGAAAAAAACTCCCAAGTCCTTGACTTCAGTAACTCTGGGAAGCACACATCCAGCGATGGAGTAATCATACATCAGATGATCAGGCGACCTTGTGTATGTCATCAATGCACATTTGTTAATATTGAAGTGAAGGTTACGAGCTTGGCTCCATGCATAAACTGCATCAATATGTATAGGTATACCGCGGCGACAAGGGAATACGTCCCGCCGTTGGCAGAGGCCAATTACGAATGACAATTTCGGCTTCGCGCGTCGTCTAATATAGTCGATTTGGCTTTTCAATTATAATATAATAAATTATCAAATGAACAGTTTTTTATAAAGTACAAATTAGATGATTACTGTGTTATTTTTTACATCACTCAAAAGTATTTTTAATAAATAGAAAAAAAATAAAGTTTGGCCATAACATTTCTGGAAATTACGTAATTTCAAACATTTTTTTCTTATATTTTTTGTATTCAAGTTTGAAAAACTGTCTTGGTACTATACAAATAGACCATACGCTGGTGTAATTAGTATTCTTTAATATTAAGAATCATCTCTAGGTTTTTCAAAAACTTAAGACAAATCATGCTCGTTTTTTTTTTGGAAAACAGTAACATAATATAGATAATTTACAATTAATATGGAAATAGATTTAATTATTGTAGATTGCAGATTTTTTACTGTAAATTAATTGTAGATTGTAAATTAATTATAGATTATTTTAATATCATTTGCTGTTAAATGTTTTTGATTTTGTATATTTTGATTTGTGGATTAATTTGATTATGATTATTTTGATATTTTTTTTATATTAAGATTTTTTAGATTTTTTGGATTTGGTTATTTTATTTTAATACCATATGTATCAATAATTAATAGGTGTGTCCTGAAAACCAGGGTACGAGATATCCTGAGGATACTGCAGGATAATTGTATATTGGGTATGATGGATTGATATGAGGATAATTTGCAGCGTTTGTATTTTTATTATTATTGTATTTTATTATATTGTCTTTGTCTATTTACAGTTTTAATTTTTAATCTGTGTGCTTTTGATTTTTTGTACCTACCTATATGTTTTTTTTGTAACAACAGCTGCAAATAAACATTACTTTTTTTATTTTTTATTATTAAAAAATTTACCAATTTCGTCTTGGTGAAATGATAGCTTAAGGACCGGGTTTTTAACATCCGGCATAATTGTATTAACATTCTTTTTCATGTTCTCACAACCAGGCCACAAAAATATGCTTCATAGAGCTTTTGGCCGCCACGGCCGGCACGGCCTCTTAAGCTCTTGTATATCAAATAAAAATAATAATAATTTTATTTTTGAAATATAATAATTTTAGGTTTTTTGGCTAAGCAGTCGATATTTCGAGATTATTATTACGACCACATTATTTCCAGCAGCCGTATCCATATAAATGTCGGCCATTTTCCCTCCCTCGATACTCCAGTATTGCCTATGAATACAAAAATATCTGGAAGACTCGAGTGTACCTTTAAGGGAGACACCTTAAGGGCACACTCGAGTCGCCTCCTTGAGTGGCTACTTAAGTATGATTTCTGAATAGTAATCGGTCAAGTTAGGGCAGACTTGAAATGAGGGACTTTTCAAGTATTGACTGAATACGGCTGTAAGCATTACAAAGGAATATTTTATTTGATATAGCAGTATATACCTCACTTTTTTGGTTTATGTATTTCGAGATTGATTTGGCCTATTTTTACCCGACTCCAAAAAAAGAGGAAGTTTTCAATTCGGTTGTATCTTTTTTTAAATGTTTGTCACTTCAGAACTCTGCTATTTATGAACCGGTTTGGATTTTTTTTTTATTTGAAAGGATATACCTGCAGATTGAAAAATTCTGTTCTGATGATGGAATCCATGAGAAATTGAGGGAAATCCTCAAATATTAACATATGAAGTTGAAAATTGACATGTTAGTTCAATTCAGATGACAATGCATTTTTTTATGGTAAGCATGACCTGATTCTACACCCTGTGTTGGCTTCCGACGACGGGACTCCTCAACGGCCAACAGCACTGAGACGAAATTTTGTATACTCATTCAGTTGTGATAGCTCGTTTTAAGTTTCACCATGACATGGTTGCTGCACTCAGCGTTGGCTCCCGTCGAGGGAACTCCTCAAAGTTTAACAGCACAGACACGAAATTTTGTATATGCATTCAATTGCGACAGCCTGTTCTAATTAGTTTCACTAAGACAGGACTGCGGCACCCAGGGTTGGCTTCCAATGAGGGAACTCCTCAACGGTCAACAGCACAGATACAGAAACAAAATACGCATTCAATTATGATAGCCCGTTCTAAGTATCACCATGACATAGCTGCTACAATTATTGAAAAAATGGAGTTAGTTTTTTTGTAAAATGTTTGTCTTATGGTTATATGAGTTTAATTTTTTAAGACAATTCACATAATTATTCCGCGGTGAAGGTACCGCTTCGTTACGTCAGGGATTATTACAATCTCTACTGATAATGTGAGCTTTTAACCCATACACTTGTGAAGTGAAAACTCGGCCGAAACCTTTTGCATCCCGGAAGGGACGTTACACATTCTAGGGGCAACCCTTTGAAATGGAGACTACTGATCAAGTAACGTATACCGGTGAGCAAACGTCACAGACAGCTACCGCGTGGGGTTTTTCTTCAACCATAGGGCACAACTATTTTGTTTTGGGATCTAATAGGCCCTGTTGCAGTTAGACCACAAAGCCCATGTGTGTTAGGGTCTTACTACTTAAATTGGTTATCTCGCGGTAAGACGTTGGGGTCTTACGGGCGAGTGGCGTAACTAGACAGTGGATTACTTTCATCCGAAGTTTTCTACGCTCACGATCCAATATCTTAAAAACTTCCTGAAATGACAGGTTCGCCCGTTGTAGTGGACAGCTCTAGTAATCCCTACTGATAATACACAAAAAGTCGCTATTAAGAGTAATACACAAAAAACCCTTCCGGTATTCTTCTGAGAGCTTGTACAATGAATCTAAAGTCCTTGACGTTCGTCAAATATACGCTAAGGTAGTCCTACTCTACTACTATAATCATGACAATTATCATCTATATTCAACACACCATAAAGGAACACGAGTAACAACAACCAGACAGCACTTAATCCAAAAAAAGAGAACAAGTTTTGCACAAAAACACTTCTCTTACATTGCTCCTCGACTGTTCAACAAAATGAATAGTGTTTTTCCTGCAGGACTGAAATCTAGGAATAGTCACGGCGTAAAGAAAAACCTAACTAAGTCACTTTTGACTATGGGTCGACAAGAAACGGAGACATTAATAACATATATATTAAAATAGTGCACGATTTGTGAGATATATTATATATAGTATTATTTTATATTTATCTATAAAGTATATATGTATTTATATACATATATACTTTATAGATACATATATATATATATATATATATATATATATATATATATATATATATATATATATATATATATATATATATATATATATATATATATATATATATATATGTATGGGACATACATATATATATGTATGTCCCAAAATTTAATATTATTACGCTTTCTTATTCTATTTTTAACTTCTCAAATGTACCATAATAATATACAAAGATGTATTACAGCTAGTTACGTAAACCACTATACTTTTTTTTATATTAAGCCTACCTTAGTACAGGCGAGGCCTAGTTAGGATGGCTTTGAATTTTAAAAAATGATGTAATATTATTGATAAATAAAGAATTTTGAATTTGAATTTGAATTTGAATAATGTAAGCTTTTAATAATCCCATTCATCTTCTTCTTCTTGGTACTTTATAGCAATCACCGATAGTCGGTGCTTTTCTGCCAAGTCGTTTTCGGAGGGCATCTAAGTTAGTTTGTTCTACATATGTATAAGACGGCACAATACTGAAACAAGGGATACTTATTTATAGAAATTTAGGTACATATAGCATAAAACATGGTTATTGGCGATGATACAAACAAGGAAAGGATGTGAAATATGCTAGTACACTATACACAAATATTATTAAGGGAAATAAATTTACATATTACTTTATATATTTTTGGAGAGTTAAGGGATAACAAGTGGAGAACACATAGAGGGAGTTGGATGTTATACATTATAAGGTCTGGGATAAAACTCGGATAATTATTGAGGATGGGACAGTTAAAGAATAGATGGTCCAGCGTGCAATCCCCGTGTCCACAATCGCATTGCGAAGACGCGAGAACATTAATACGGTGGAGGTGCGATGGGGTGGAGCAATGTCCGATCCTTCATGCGGTACATTATTGAAATCTCTTTCCGACTAAATGGCTGGTGGTGGTACCATGGCTTCGAAGGGATTTCGGCCTGGATAAGTGAGAAAATAATCCCATTGAAATGACGACTACTGATCAGGTAACGTATACCGGCAAGCAAACGTCACAGACAGCTGACGCGTTTCTTCAACCATAGAGCACAACGATTTCGTTCAAAGACAACAAAAATTCTCTAGATTTGAACAAAGAATGAATCAGATTCAAGGAATAAACGAATCCAATAACTACGGTCCCTCGAGTGCGTACTCACTGAAGGGAGCGCCTAAGAAATGAATATGAATTGCAGTTTTGACGGTGGTACCTAAGTGTCACTCAGTGGAGGAATACCTTAAAGTGTTCCTACATAAGTATAGGCTGTGAATACGGCTGTTACTCTCTTAGTTTTAAAGTAAAAAGGAAAGAAAAAATCATAAACCTGGACGCTGTCAAAGTTCTTGGGTATTATAGTTTTCTTGTCTTTGCGGTTTTTATTACTGTAGTCTCCATAGTCATCCTCATCTCCTTCTGTACTATCTCCATGTGTCCCAGATTGTTTTTGCACTACTATACAACGTTTATTTCTGATGAGAGTGTCGGACACCTTTAACGAATTTGATACTGCCGAACCTGAATTTGTAAAAAAACAAAAAATATTTTTAAAATAGTTAAAAAACACGACTGCATAGTCACCGAAAGTGAACCATTGTATTTATAATAAGTTCTATTACGGTTTTTAGTTTATTATTTATTGTGATTAGTTTATTCTATCCAGACTGAATGAAGCTGTGATAGAAAACACATGATCTCATATTTGAAAATAATGCGAATTTTCAACTTTACCATGGTTGCACTAACGAAAATATTTGAGCAAAAACAAACGACGGAATGACAAAAAAAACGGTGATTCAAAAGATTTTTTTATTTTAAACCAGTTGATAGGAGTTCCTACACTTGGTTATGTCAAAAGTAATAAAAATAACAAGTATAATATAAATACCTATTAAAGTATAAGATATTTTTTTAATTTTTTTTATTTAATACCCATTTTTTTTTAAATACAGTTTTGTATACAATCCAGCCAAGCCTAAGGCTTACCTGCTGGAGATTATGATAGGGTGACTTTCAGTGCAACTTTAGTGGCCATTTTGACCATATTATAATATATCTGCTACATTAGTCAGGATTAGTCGGCACAGAAAGCCACCCCCTTGATAATGTTTACATAAAAAGATGAACGTACTTAATGCTAATAAAATAAAGTATAAATCTTATTCGTATCATTTACACGTGTGTTTCACTTTCACTTATTTTAAAGCTAACTATTTTTAATTCTTTTTTTGTTTTTTTGTACATTTTTTATAAGTTTTTAAATTTAGAGGAATTTGGTTGAATATATGAGGGATTATCCAATTCAATCTTCTTTTGCCATAAAGGTTGCGAAATGGAGGGACGAGTAGCCGTTCATTTTGTATCTGTCTAGTGCTGTGTGTTGGACATAAATTCGGAACTCGTCAGTCTCGAAATATTGAACTGTCAATCTATAAATAAATAATACATCAGCTGGTAATATGTCACAATAATTGAAAAGTCCTATCTGGTCGTTTCTGAATTTATTTCGAATCTTGTTTGGAACTATTATTTTTAAAATACGGTGTTGTAGAGATGTGATGCGCGAACGTCGGTATTTCAAGGTATATATATGGACGTTGAACATCCAAGCGCAGATTTTCTAGGTTATATATGTAGAGGAAACAACATTTTCCCATATTTTCAATTAAAATTCTTAAGTAATTTCGTAAAATTTTATATCTAATTTTCTATATAATCCTAAGTACTAAATAATCAAACAAATATTGGATAATTTCACAAATTATCATACGGGAAGATATTTCTAAGAAAAAACACAAATACAAAGAAATCAGTAATAATAATTATAGTCAATAAATAGTTAGAAGACGAAAAAAAAACGCAATTGTAAAATAATCGATAATAGAAAGAATAAGGAATAATAATAGTCAAGTAGGTTAATAGAGCTGCGAAAAATTGATATTGTCGAAATCCTCAATGCTATAAATGGGGTTTTTAGTCAAAATACCCTGTACCTTTTTCTTAAAGTGAACCTCCCCAAGGCCCCTGATGTGTAATGGAAGTTTGTTGTAGAATAAGTAAGATTGGCAGAGAAAGCTATTCCGAACCTTACTCAGACGCACCTTAAAATGACGCAAGTCCTCTTTATTTCGCGTATTATGCGAATGAATATTTGAGTTAGTTGAGGTAGTCTCGATATTTTTAAGCTATAGCATAGCTTTTATCGCGGGCCTAGGCCAGCGCGGCGATCGAATGAAGAAATTTCTTAACGAAAATTAATTATTTTAAACTGATAATTGTAGGAATTGGTAGGAATATTCCAAAGGAATGGGTATAAATCTTGCAATGGCTGATCTGAGTGAAGACCTGGATAGTTTTAGTCTTACAACCTGCAAACAGTTTGACTGCGCAAATACTCTTAAAAAATATGTGTATTCCGCTGATAATATCAATATTATGTCAATGAATATCCGTTCTATAAAAAGAAATTTCGATGATTTCCTTGTAACATTATATGCATTCGATAATATATTCGATATAATAATACTAACCGAATGTTGGCTAAAAAAAACTCAAGCTCCTCAAACTCTGCCAGGATATCGAGTCTTCTTCACCAACTCATTGCAATTACAAAATGACGGTGTAGTTGTGTACATTCGTTCTAACCTGAACCCAGTAGTAACAGAAAAACAGGTAAATGATGCCAACTGCTTACACATCATCTTAGAACACAGGATAAACATTATTGCAATATACAGATCACCCAGTCAAAGAAATATAAATAACTTCCTGCAATCGTTAGACGATATTCTACAAGTTATTCATTCTGACCACGACACTATTCTAATAGGCGACACAAATATTAATATTATTAATAATAAACACAATCAGGCAGATGATTATCTTAACTTACTGGCGCACCATGGCATTCATGCTGCCATAGACGTCCCGACAAGAATCGACGGCCAACATGAGACTTGTATTGATCACATTATGATCAAAACTAAACTAAAATGTAAACCGTATACCTACCACACGACAATTACCGACCATAGCATGATTGGAATTGCAATGACAACTAATAAAAGAACAAAAAATCTGGAAACGAAAACTAAATCGTCAATTGACCGTGTCCTCCTTCTAAACGAATTGAGTAAACAAAATTGGGATAGAATATTAGGTGAAAACGACGTCGAAAAAATTGCCCAACTAGTTTTAGAGACTCTATCTAGCTGTATCAAAAGTTCGACTAAAGTAAACACAATAAAAATTCCTAGATCAAAGAAAAAACTAACTCCCTGGGTAACAAATGGATTGTTAGCATGCCTTCGGAAAAGAGACAAAATCCACAAAGACACAAGAAAATACCCAAATAATACTCAGCTTCTCAAGTACTATAAATCTTACAGAAACATTTGCAAAAGGCTAATTCAAAAAAGCAAAGTTAATTACTACAGTCAGGAAATTAAAGAAGCAAGCGGGGACAGTAAAAAAACCTGGAGGTTAGTTTAAAATATCGCATTCGGTAATAAGCAACTGATGGAAGTAAAGGAGATCAAAATAAATAATGAAGTGAAATCATTAGAAGATAATTTCGAAGAAATCCTGGAACATTTTAATAAATATTTTGTAAATGTAGGAAAAACTTATGCCAACAATATTTTGAACAATCTAAATACTTCTGAAAAGATTCTAGGTGCATCAGTAAATACGCAGCCCAAGACGAAAACAAACCTCAAACTCTACCAAACATCTAAAGATGAAGTCGTCAAAACTATTACATCGCTAAAAAACTATTCTGCGCCAGGAAACGACGGCATCACAGCAGAAATACTGAAAATGTCAATTGATTACATTGCAGAACCTATTTGCCATCTTATCAATACTAGCTTTGAAAACGGAGTTTTTCCTCAATGGCTGAAGTTTGCAAAGGTTAGACCACTACACAAGGGTGGAGACGAAAATGACATTGGTAATTACCGTCCCATATCGCTCCTTAACATCTTGTCAAAAGTAGTAGAAAAAATTGCCAAAAAGCGTTTAATCTCGCACTTAGAGAATGAGAGTCTTCTATCCAGCAACCAATTTGGGTTTAGAAGCGGTTTAGGAACTAATGAAGCATTACTTACTTTCACACAATACGTTGTTGAAAACCTCGACAAGGGTAGTAAAGTTTTAGCGACATTTTTAGATTTATCGAAGGCTTTCGACACGGTGTCATATATATTTTTAATAAAAAAACTGGAACATTATGGAATAAATGACACAGCATTGCAGTGGTTCCAAAGCTACCTTGAGGGAAGGACGCAAACAACGTCGATACATGATCGACAAAGCGCGCCACTTAATGTATCTTTCGGTGTTCCCCAAGGTAGCGTCTTGGGACCCGTATTGTTCCTAATATACATAAATGATTTATGTGATCTACCAATAAAAGGAAAAATAGTGGCGTTCGCGGATGACACCGTGTTACTTACGTCTGCTAACAATTGGGAAGATGCATACCGCAAAGCTCAATCGAACCTAAATCTGACGAAGCAGTGGCTCGATAACCATATTCTCACTTTAAATATTTCTAAGACTAAAGTTATACAATTTCACATCAAGGCAACAATAAATAATTCAGAAACCGAAAACCAACTAACAATACACTCAACTTTTTGCTCTAGATCTGACGTCTGCAATTGTCAAACCATTGAAAGGACTAGGGAATATAAGTATCTGGTTGTCACTATGGATGCAACATTGACATGGAAGCAACATGTAAGCAACCTAGCCACAAGAACAAGGAAACTCGCCTACGTGTTTAGAGAGCTTCGAAATATTCTACCAAAGCCCCTTCTCAAAACTGTGTATATGGCGTTGTGCCAAAGCCTGTGGTCCTATGGCACAATTGCATGGGGTGGCTGTACCACACAAGTACTCCTTCCTTTGATCAATGCGCAGAAGCTGATTCTAAAGGTCATCAATAAAAAACCCCCTAGATACCCCTCAGCGAAACTCTTTACAGAATATGGAGTACTTGATGTGAGGCAATTATTTATAAAACAATTACTAATTGAGTTTCACAGAATCAAGGATCAGCAGACAAGAAGCCAACAAACTAAAAACACAAGGCAAGCTACTGGGTCGAATTATAATATTCCGATTGTAAAGTCCTCATTTGCCCAAAGGCATTTTTACTTCCTTGCGCCGAGATTTTATATTAATTTAAATGAGAGTTATAAGAATGAAAACAACTTAAATTCATTCAAAATACTTATAAAGAAGTACCTGCTTGAAAGGGGTCCAATGTATGCGGAGTCTCAATTGCTCTCGCTAATAATTTAAGTTGTTTTATTAAATTATATATTACTAACTAATATCAAATCTCGTGTATTATTTGCTATGTATATATATGTGTAGGTATGTATATATATATATATATATTTATGTATGTGTGTATGTATGCGTATGTATATATGTATATATTCTTATGTATCATGCAATACAACTTAAGTTCAGAATATCAAAAGAGTCAGCTCGTCGATACAACTAAACAAAAATCAGCATCCCTAGATACGGGTCTCTGACCTAGTTAGGAATGCGGATAAACATTTTCACCATAGGATGTGCTCAATCTCTCCCAACTCAACCATATTATGTAAATGGTGTTTATATGACATATTATATGAAGTTATTGTAAATTAATAAAATAAAAAAATAAAAAAAAAATAATTACGTCTAAACGAGTACTGCTTACGAGTCGAAAAAAATATATGTTAAACAAGAACATTTTCCTAATATTCTTAGCTTTGAATATTTTATATTTTGTTTATATTACATAGTGTAATTAATTTGTGAAATTAGGTCTAACCGAACACAAAAACGACTACTACGCAAATACTATCTGGCGTATTATTATAAAACCTGCACCATTTTAAAGATAATTTAATTATCTATCTTTTTATCTACGATTTTTTTCGAAAAATCCGTTTTTTATGCTTTATCGAATAAAAAATTCGTGCGCGGCGCTCTATCGGAAGACGTTTAAATTATTCCGAATCATTTGCTACCGCACGCAGCCGCAAATGATTCGGAATAATTTCAACGTTTTCCGATTGAGCGCAGTTATCTGATATCAGAAAAAATCAAATAAATAAAATAAATTTATAATTTTAATTGCATAAGTTTTTAAAAATGCTATGCAATAGCTTTACCGCGGCAGTCCCCGAGTGCCACACGTATTTTTTTCTCGTATACATTATGTTTTGGTATATATACGCGGCGTACAAAGTCAAGATGCCAGATTCGATGAAGTACTGCTTGCAAGATGTTAGCGAAGATATTGAGAACAGATTTCTAATCGCTCGTTTTTGTAGGCGAAAGATCCTTATAACATTTGCCGCCATTCCCCAGAACATGAGGCCATAATTTAATATGGAATGGAAATAGGCAAAGTAGACAGATTTGGAAGCTTCAAAGCAACATAACAATTTGATTTTTTGTACCTAATAACATGACCTTGAATTAAAATTAATTTAAATTTGAAATTCCAACTCAAAACTCATGTTATCCAAGTTCAAAGTGGCAAGTGTAAAAAAACAGCAATTAAATAGGTAAGGACCCAATATTAATTTTGTTTGATATATAGTATATATAGTAACTTTTAAAGGTAAAGTAAAAAACTGGCTTCTAGATATTGGGCGTTCAAAAACTAAAGACCTTATTAATACTGTAGGGTGAATATTTAAAAAAAAATATGTATTTGTAAAATTGTGCAATATTACATATCATTTTCTTAAACATATATACTAGAATGTAGTGTTTATTCATATATTTGTATATATTATTACTTATTTTCCACTTAAATTTATTGTATATAATGTAAAGTTTACTTTATTTTTAGCCCTTAATTGCATACATATATATTTATTTATTTTTTTTTTCTACTTTAAATTTTACTTTAATTTGTGTAACAACACATTTGTTAGATTTAGAAATATTTAAAATTGATCACCTTCGTCAGTTCGCGAGTTACAAAAATACAGTTACTGTTGGTATAACACAGCACAGCCAGAGACAGACCTTCTAGGTCTAGTTGGTTGTGCGATTTCGCCTCATTCGGATATGCTAGCATATTTATATCCATAGAGCTATGTTTTTCGCTATTATAATGTTTGTTCTTAATTATTCCTCATGTACAACAGTATGCATGTCCTTGTATTTTTTTGTTCTTGTACGTTATAAATAAATAAATAAATAAATAAATAATGCCACAGACATATATAGGGGGAATGCCACAGACAGTTCTAGGGTTTTCATTTTACAGAAAAGTGCACTAAGAGCAATTGCAGGAGTATCCCGTGACACGCACTGCGAACCATATTTTCTTAAGTACAAAATACTGACGTTTACGTCTCAATATATTTTACAATGTCTACTATATGCTAAATCAAATATTAACGAACAAGAGGTAAACGGGAATATGCACTCCCACAATACACGCAGACGTGATGACGTTATCCTGCCTAAAGTGCGCCTTACGCAGACACAAAAGTCCTTTGGATATTTGAGCTATAAGCTCTTTAACCAGCTACCACTCTCCACAAGAAAGATGGAAACAAAGGTGTTTAAAAGATTTATTAAACAAAAGCTACAATCCACACATGCTTTCTATAAGCTGGGTGATTTTTTTGAGCATGCCAATTCCTTCAAATGGGAATAACATTAATATGTAACTTTCAGGTACCTCATTTTAGTTCTTATTGTTTAATAATAATATTATGAATTTAATATTTAATATGTAGACTACAATGTGTAATGTAACATATCTGATCATATACATACGTTGTTTTTTCCAATTTTGTTTTGATACTTCCTATTGTGTGATTATTTTTTGTATAAAGTGCTTGATGACTATTAATATTCTTATAATAATTATCTATTTTATATGTATACTCATGTACATGGATTCAGCTCTATTTTTTTTTTATTTTATTTGTCTGCCGTGTAAAGCTGACTTTAGTCAACGCTATTGTCGAATTAATATTTATGCTTTAATCGTTTTATATCTACATTTAAACTGACGAATTCGAATATGCGACAATTAGCTTTAATTCATAATTCATGCTTTTATTGTATATTCTGAATAAATAAATTGAATACTGAATACTGAATACTGAGTATGACAAGGTGCTTTACCTGATATTTCGTATGCTGTGGTTATGTCGTAAAAAGCAAATAAAGATATAAAAAATATCACCAAATTCATAGTAGAAACAACGACTGGCTTCACTTTTTACAATAGTATGATATTCACTGAAAATAGTTTTCTTTTATATAGGAATACAGTGAAACGTGTGTTTTGCTTATCTTTGTCAATGGAAACGAGTCACGGGTATAATTATATATTTTAATTGGAAAGCAAGCAATCATTACTAGATTTGGGTCAAGATATTTCACTAATTTACGTTCAACGCTTAAAATCCTCGCCATTAGGAGACATTACTGCATATCTAGTGCTTTTCCTATTTCTTACTATGATACGGACGGGAAAGTCCAGAATTGCTGATATTTTCATAGTCCAATGTGGAGTTACTATGTATCTTACTGCTTGTTCTCTTGAAATATAATTTTAAAAAAACGTGTGGCACTCGGGGACTGCCACGGTAAAGCTATTGCATAGCATTTTTAACAACTTATACAATGGTAATTATTTATTTATTTTATTTTTTCTGATATCAAATAACTACGATCTATCGGAAAACGTTGAAATTATTCCGAATCATTTGCGGCTGCGGTATCAATGATTCGGAATATTTTTTCGCCGCGCACGAATTTTTTATTCGATAAAGCAAAAAAAAACTGATTATTCGAAAAAAATCGTAGATAAAAAGATAGATAATTAAATTATCTTTAAAATGGTGCAGGTTTCATAATAATACGCCAGATAGTATTTGCGTAGTAGTCGTTTTTGTGTTCGGTTAGACCTATTTCACAAATTAATTACACTATGTAATATAAACAAAATCTGAAATATTCAAAGTTAGGAATATTAGGAAAATGTTCTTGTTTAACATATATTTTTTTCGAATCGTAAGCAGTACTCGTTTAGACGTAATTATCAGTTTAAAATCATTAATTTTCGTTAAGAAATTTCTTCATTCGGTCGCCGCGCTGGCCTAGGCCCGCGATAAAAGCTATGCAATAGCTTAAAAATCGGATAGGCTACCGCAAGACTTCCCCGGCAAGTACACAAGCCCCCAACTGCCAATGTCCCCCTCTCCTTAACCGGCCGCCATTTTCGTACTGTATTTCTGGTTGGAAGCTATTGAGCCTTTGCTGAGTTGGCCACGAATACCCATTTGTTCAGAGTTGGTCACACTCATCCGAAGGCCTCCACGCATGAAGTGCGAGCCCGGGCAGGACTCTGGCCTTAGAGCTAGTTTCCCCTAGGAGTCAACCTTCTGGCGCTCCTGGACGGTCTGCGCACCGTGCGGCGTAAGCCAATCGAATATGAACTCTGACTAACAACTACGGTTGTCGACTACAGCGGGCGAGCCCGTCACCTCAGGAAGTTTTAACGATTAGTCGTTCTATCTACCTGGAGTGAGCGTAGAAGACTTGGGACAAAACAGCCCACCATCTAGCTACGTCACAAGCCCGTAAGAGGCCAAAGCCTTAACCGCGAGATAGCCAGGATGTTACCTGGCGGGCTGACGCTCACGCCCTTACTTCCAATTGTGACCAGATTACTCCGGTCTCTCGATTGGTTCCGAGTTCGAGGTCGCTTGCGCGGTCCTCTCCCTTACGAAGCGGTGAAACGGTGTATACCGAATCTATCGCGGACCAGGATCAGGTAACCGATGGTCGTTTCAAGAGCATTCGCCGTAAGGTCCGCAACCACCTTCGCTCTATAGGAAACAGTACTGCTTCCAGACTCCCACGACTGTCAGTCGGAGTGCACAGTCGATTGGCTTAAGCCGCACCGTGTGCAGATCGTCCAGGAACGCCAGAAGGTTGATTACTAAAGGAAACTAGCCCTAAGGCCAGAGTCCTACCCGGGCTCGCACTTCATGCGTGGAGGCCGCCGGATGGATGTTGACCCGTGAGTGTGACCAACCCTGAACAGAATGGGTCTTCGTGGCCAACTCAGCAAGGGCCCATTAGCTCCCATTTTTCTGGAAAGACCAAGATCTTTAAAGAGGAGAAAGAGAGATTTAGCTGGCAGGCCACGAGCGCCAACTTCTACCACTTGAAGGTGAACAGTGAAGCCGTCCCGAGAGACATCATTTGCGAGATCATGGTATTTATTTAATTTGTACTCGTAGTCTTTTGGGATATTTGTTTCCCATGGAACAGTTAATTCTACGATAAGGGCCATCTTCCGAGATAGAGAGTAAAGAGTTATATCTGGACGCAGGGCTGTGCATCCGAGACGTTCAGGGAATGTATACTGCTTAGAGACTGAATCGACCTCCAGAATCCAATCTGCAATTTTGTCGATTATTGAGAAAAGTTTTGCAGTGAAATGTTTTTGCTTTAGAGCCATCCCGCACAAACTGTATTGGGGGTTTGGAGGATACTGACAAACCCTTGTTGGCACGAGCCACTGCGAGGCTAATTACCTCGCGAATAACAGCAAGGACTTTGTCGTGGCGGTAAGTGTAGGTACTGTCCTTGATCTAAGGCCACCTTGCAGCCAGCTAGAATATGTCTAGCTGTGCAAGGGGTGTTGCTACAAAGGGGACATGAACTATCCTCGGCATAGCTCCAACGAGCGAGATTACTGTGGTCTGGAAGTGTATGCTGAAAGGCATGTAAATAAAATTGAAGCATTTCTGGCGTCCAGTCATACAACATTACTTTCCAGTCCATTGGAGGAGGTATGCAAAGGAATACTATCTATAAATGAAGGAATATATACTGTAAATGGAGGATAGCTATCCCGGCAGAGGGACCATATTGTGAACGCACTTCTGGTTTGCTGTGTGTTTGCGTGTGTGTGTGTGTGTGAGGGTGTGTGTGTGTGTGTGTGTGTGTGTGTGAGAGAGAGAGAGAGAGAGAGAGAGAGAGAGAGAGAGAGAGAGAGAGAGAGAGAGAGCGTGTGTCTGTTTGTATTCCTTAACGATAGCGCCCAAACGCTTCCTCCGATATTTTGGTAAAGGCAAGAGTTGGAAAGGTTGTTGTTGAAATCAGTCCATCAGGGCACAGTATACCGAGAGAACAGTAGACAAACTCTCAAGTTACAGAGGATTGCCACCTTCCGAGATAGAGAGTAAAGAGTTATATATATAAACTAGGGAAAAAACCTTGAATTTGTTTTTGAAACACTAATGCTCGCCCGTATCTAATCGATAAAAATATGCCTATTTTATAGCTCTTGAAGGATTAGTCAGATTATTGCGGGGACGATAGAGCCACCGCAGTGTGTACTTAATCATTTGTTCGAACAACAAATACGAGTAATTACCTAGTAATCTTTAAATACGTACTTAGGACTTCTCACACTTAGGTAATCATTTTATTATAACCTAGCTGTTGACCGCGGCTTCGATCGATTTGTTAATTTAAGTAGGGTAGCGTTTATTTGCCTTTTTAGACGTTACCATTAGATTAGATATATAGTGCAAGACGTTTCCCCTCAGATGCACGCTACCTATCTCGTAGACGTACGCGTCTTGTTCCTCGCGCCGACTTCCGCTGAACGCTGACCTTTCTGGGCCAGCAGCGGCGCCCGCCGCCTGCTAGGTATTTCGGGGTGCTTCGAAGGTGGAAATGGTTTTTTTTAATCAAAAACGGTATGCTATTCCGTCAATTTGTTGTTAATTGGTATCATTACACATAGTCACCAATTAAAACACTATCTATTATAATAATTACTGAAACAATTGTCTATTAATTATTTTGACACTAATGCGGAAAGAGTAATATTAATTAGAGGGAGTGCTATGACGTGCATTGAAATATCGTATTTTTATTAGACTTTTAGATTTCTCGACACTCAAGTCAGTTATGTCAGATAATTATTCTGGTATTATACACCCCCGCTCTATAGGAAACATCTTGCGGCGTCGACTACAACGGGCGAGCCCGTCACCACAGGACGTTTTAACGATTAGTCGTTCTGTCGCCCTGCAGTGAACGTAGAAGACTTTGGACAGTACAATCCTACGTCCAGCTACGTCACAGCCCGTGAGAGTCCAACGCCTTACCGCGAGTGAGCCAGGAATAAACCCGGCGGGCTCGAGATACTCGCGCCCTCACTTCCAATTATGACCAGATTTCTCCGGTCTCTCGATTGGTTCCGAGTTCGAGGTCGCTTGCGCGGTCCTCTCCCTTACGAAGCGGTGAAACGGAGTGCACCGAATCTGTCGCGGACCAAGGCGTCCTTTGCCCGACTCTGAACCGGGATCGGATGGCCAATGGTCATTTCAAGAGCAGTCGCCGTAAGGTAGACAACCACCCCCGCTCTATAGGAAACAATACAGTTCCCAGACTCCCCCGACTGTTAGTCGGAGAGCACAGTCGATTGGCTTGCGCCGCTCGGTGCGCAGACCGTCCAGGAGCGCCAGAGGTTTGAGTTCCAGGGGAGACTGGTTGACCCATTGTCCTACCCAGGATTCGCACCCCATGCGGGGAGGCCGTCGGATGGGTGTTGACCCGTGAGTGTGACCGACCCTGAACACATGGGTCATCGTGGCCAACTCATCATGGGCCCGTTAGCCACCTCTATAGGAAACAGTACTGCTTCCAGACTCCCCCGACTGTTAGTCAGAGTTCACAATCGATTGGCTAACACCGCACGGTGCGCAGACATCTTGCGGTGTCAACTACAACGGGCGAGCCCGTCACCACAGGACGTTTTAACGATTAGTCGTTCTGTCGCCCTGCAGTGAACGTAGAAGACTTTGGACAGTACATTCTACGTCCAGCTACGTCATAACCCGTGAGAGTCCAACGCCTTACCGCGAGTGAGCCAGGAATAAACCCGGCGGGCTCGAGATACTCGCGCCCTCACTTCCAATTGTGACCAGATTTCTCCGGTCTCTCGATTGGTTCCGAGTTCGAGGTCGCTTGCGCGGTCCTCTCCCTTACGAAGCGGTGAAACGGAGTGCACCGAATCTGTCGCGGACCAAGGCGTCCTTTGCCCGACTCTAACCGGGATCGGATGGCCAATGGTCATTTCAAGAGCAGTCGCCGTAAGGTAGACAACGCGGGTGCGCGGACAGTCCAGGAGCGCCAGAAGGTTGACTCCCAATGAAACTAGCCCTAAGGCAGGAGGTCTGCCCGGGCTCGCACTTCATGCGTGGAGGCCGCCGGATGAGTGTTCACCCATGCGTGTGACCAACCCTGACCAGAATGGGTCTTCGTGGCCATTTCAACAAGGGCCCATTAGCTCCCACACCAAGCCATCACACACATCCAGTGTGTGACGGTTTAGTGTGGTCAACAGCACACCAAGGTTGCGGCACCCAGGGTTGGCTTCCAATCAGGTAACTCCTCGACGGTCAACAGCACAGACACAAAATTTTGAATTTGCATTCATTTATGATAGCCCGTTATAAGTTTCACCATGACATGGTTTTTTCTATGTTTAAATTTTGTATATTATTTTAAATACAAGGTTTAAAGAAATGACGAACGTTCTCTTCCGCAATGAGCGATTCATAAAGGCATTTCTTATTATTCTGATGTGATGAATATCTACAGTCGGTATCATAATCAAATATTATAAAACTTTGACTAACAAACTAGGAATTTTAACAATAATTGGACCTATTCATACGTCGATTTGCTGAAATTAGAGGTGATAAGGCGATAGCATGTATTATTAAAGCGTTACAGTGCCATAATACGATAAAGATAGATCCTCGTTATCACTAGCCAGTGATAAGATGTTTTAATGGACGTAAAAAATATAAGTTGCATAAACACACATAGGACGGTGCAGTTCAGTGTCTCGTTAAGTGAAGTGTTTGTGAGTTTTACAAAATTATTTATTTTCAAAAAACTATTATTTATTTACCATTAATAAGTGAGAGACCCGATCCTCTCTTTGATAAAAAGATATCCATTCATCGTTCATTTGTTCATTTGGCAGTCCTTTCGTCGGCAGTATCATATTTCGAATACTTATATTCTCTTTCTTTCTCTATTTCTCGAATGGTCAATGTTTCTACGCAGTGTCGTGTAGTCGTTTGCTTTTAGGTCGGACCAACTCACGGTTTAGCTCCCGTCAACTGCAACGGGCGAACTCTTCACCTCAGGGAGTTTTAACGATATTAGATCGTTCCATATCCCGCTAGGTTCAACACTAACTATAGTTCCAATTCGTTATTGCCGCGCGTTATGCATGCATGCAATGTAGGCTTTAACGATATTGACATATTTAACCATCAAAATAGTCGATCGTTTGTTAAGGAGGTAGGTACGTGAAAAGCTGATTATCAGATCGGATTGAATTAGCATGCACATACAAGCACTCACAAGCACATTCGCACTACAGATACATACACCCACACACACATACATACACGCACACACACATACAAACACACACACACACACGCACACATACACGCTCTCCATCACACAAACACACACCAACACCCATACACTCCCAGATAGCGATTTTAACTGTAACTTTTAAATTCTTTTCGGTTTTCTTTGTATTTCTTTCTTTGTATTGTTTAGCATATTTTGTAATCCTTTTATAGCAAATAATTTAAAACATCATCATCATTTTATGGTGTGTGTTTGTTTTAACAAAAATAAAAATAAAAAGCTGTCATTAAGAAGCCAACGCCTTACCGCGAGATAACCAGGGTAATTAACCGGCGGGCCGACACTCTCGCCCTTACTTCAATACGAAATCAAATTACTCCGGTCTCCCGATTTCGAGGTCGCTTGCGCGGTCCTCTACCTTACTTAGCAGTGTCTACCGAATCTATCGCGGACCACGGCGTTTTTTACACGGCTGTTCACCCGGGATCGTGTAGCCGATTGGTCGTTTCAAGGGCAGTTGCCATAAGGTTAACAACTACCCCCGCTGTCGGTCGGAATGCACAATCGATTGGCTGACGCCTCACGGCGCGCAAACCTTCTAGGAGCGCCCGAATGTTGACTCCTAGGGAAAACCAGCCAGAAGGCCGCCGGATGGGTGTTGATCCGTGAGTTTGGCCGGCCCTACAAACAGGTCTTAGTGGCCAAACTGCAACAGGGCCCATTAGATCCATATAGTCCATTAGCTCCCTATAGTCATAAACAGCTGGGATCGGAGGTTCCAATCCATGGGAACACCTCGGGCGAAACTGGGCAGTTTGCACACCGTGCGGCGTTAGCCAATCGACTGTGCCATCCGGCGAATAACCGTGGTAGTCTGGAAACGTACGTTTTCTAAGCAGCGGGGTTAGTTGTCAACTTGAAGTCATATATCCTTAGAAACGATCCGGTGGCTACTCGATCCCGATTGACCTTGACAGGCAAAGGGCGCCACAGATGCGCGATAAATTCTTCATTTTCATATCTGGAATGCTTATTTTGCCAAGGACATCAACCTGCTTGAAAGTATACAACGTAGAGCTACAAAACTGCCAAAAACCCAAAGAAAAACACCCTATGAACATAGATTAAAAATCCTCAAACCGACAACTCTGGAGCAACGGAGACACAGAGGAGATCTCATAGAGACATACAAAATACTGAGGCAACACTACGACTGCCCAGAGTTGGAAAGCATGTTTGTGTTCAATTCAAACCATCACTTAAGGGGTCACAGCCTGAAACTCAACGTTACAAGCTTTTCAACTGAAGCAAGGAAGCACTTCTTGACAAACAGAATCGTGAACAGCTGGAATAAACTGCCCGAGGAAGTTATTGAAGCACCAACCATAAACGCATTCAAAAATGGGCTTGATATATATTATATAAAAAATGATATACAGGGTGTTCGGCAGACGGTTGTACATACGATTATGACGGACAAGTGAGGCCCTCACCTACATGCTTGGCCCCAAAAATTTAACCTAGGCCTCACGATTTTTTTAAATTTATTTTTTTGTAATATGGCGAAATTTTTCATTTCCATGGCTTTAAACTCCATTAACTTCATTTAAAACTGATTAAACAGTCAACATTTTTAGCAGAATATAAATTATTAGCAGAATAATAAAAAAAAAAATTGGTTCAGACAACCACCATTAAAAAAAATAGCCCTGTTTTTTTTTTCAGCAATTTACGTCAGTTTTGGTGAAATGATCAATACCTCCTGTTATTTTGAAATAAAATACGTAAATTGCATACCAATAGAAAGGGCATAACCTAGAGATGTTTTGATTAAATTTGAAGCGCTCTACCTCTTTTTTTTTTTTTTTAATGCAATGAGAAATTGACATTTAAGATTATTTTTAAAGTGTTTTTGTACTTTAGGGCAAATTTTTTTTAATGGTGATTATCTGAGCCAAATTTTTTTCATTAATAATCTGCTACTAATGTAGATACGAATAAAAAAAAATGTTGACTATTTTATTAGTTTTAAATGAAGTTAATGGAGTTTAAAGCCATGTAAATGAAAAATTTCGCCATATTACAAAAAAAATCATTAAAAAAAATTTGTGAGGCCTAGGTTAAATTTTTGGGGCCAAGCATGTAGGTGAGGGCCTCACTTGTCCGTCATAATCGTATGTACAACCGTCTGCCGAACACCCTGTATAAAAGAAGAAAAAAGGAAACAGCAACACCAGTGAATTATAAAGAAATGAACACATCAGCGTTAAGTTGCTAGTTCTTCAATAAATAATAATAATATTAATAAATTAAATATTGAATCACGGCTAACATCAGGTGAAGGCCGCGCAAGCGACTTCGAATCTGTGACCAGACTGGAGGATGGAGTATTCCGTATAAATCTGATGGTAAGAGGGTGAGGTCGGCCCACTGGTTTCTCGCTGCACTCTAACGGGCTTGTTGGCGTAGTTATATTATAGACTGTGTTTGTCCTTAAGAGCCGTATTACAAAATAGCGTAGGTATTCTTTTAAAATGAGTTGCAAAAATGAACGCTTTTTTTTTGGATGTAACTATAAAAGATAGGATAAATAAATAAATAAATAACTATTCAACCCTGGGAGAAAAACCGCGGCACTGAGCGCTCTTCTCTTGCGCAAGCAAATATATACACAATTTCTAATTGTTTTTTGCAGTGTTTTCTCCTTTCTAATGACAATAATTTATATTATGTCGTATTGCTAAAAGAGTGAACTTTAATATAGTATAAGTATTATATAAGAATCTTATTTTATTTCTGAGAAAATTAGAATGATTCAGGAAGATTTTTTTTTAATTTTGTGTAATTGTAAGTAATGTATACCTTGGATATGTGGTCAAAAAACGAAAAAATAAAGCCGTAGTGTACATCAAGAATACATGACGGACATAAAAAAAAATAGTATACGGTTTTCGTTGTAGTGATATTACTGTATTAAGGAGCTCAAAGTTTGCCTTCCGAGCGTTTTACGAATAACGACTTTCGGAAAATGGGCTGAATAAGTAAATAATATTCGTTATATCTAAAATTAAAGGCCGCTATGGTCAACATCAAGAAATGGTCCAGGTAATTCAGTAATTAAAGTTTGTAGAAATCTCTTCATTTCTTGGAATTAGAACGCCAAAAATCCACTTTTCTTGCCTTTCTGGAAAAAATATGTGATACGGCTCTTAAGTCAAAGTCTCTTCCTCTCTTTCTCTAAGTCTAAGACTTTGTCACTCCATGGGAGAAAGAATGATCAGATATCGTTTTAACTTCCTGGAGTGGCGGTTTAGTCCGTACAAGTTGACAACTCTGAAGCGTTCCTAAGTCTCTGGGTTCCCTTCCATGGTAGAGAAAATTACACGATATCGTTATAATTTCCTGCGGTGGCCGGTTTGCCCGTTGTAGAGTCAACTGCAATTGTTCAGGGTTCATCTATGTATATTTTCCGTTTCTTTATTCGACTATAACTTCTAAATGCTTGAACCGAATTATAAGTGTTTAGTATTGTTAGCGTCGTTATGTAATCCCGAGTATCATAGGGTACCTTAACTGTCCGAATATCACGTAAGTATTATAAATAGGATAGAAAACGAATTTACCGCGTGAAATTTGTAGCACCCGACGTTTCGGTGACGTTGCAGCCGCCGTTGTCCAGGGTAGACTGAAGAGCTGAAACGAAACGGCCCATAGCCACGCGACTGACAGAACCCATCAAAGCCGTTAAAAACGTTCAGCGAGAAAAATCGGCGATCTGCGAACATATATTGGATAGCGGAAGTAACCACTGGATGGAGTTTCAAGATCCCATTGTGCTATCCAAGGAACAATTCTACTTTCCTCGCATGATCCGGGAAGCCATTGAAATAAGAAGAACCACGAACTTCAATAAAGACGACGGTTACAAACTCTCTTCTACGTGGAACCCTCTTCTTAAAATGTACCCGCCGCCGAACGCCGAACGCAAAATCGTAAAACAGGATACAGTGAGTGTTGTGTGCAAGACGGATTTTCAAAATTCCCGCGCTCCGAGCCCGACCCCCCACTACCGTAATAACCTACGCAGTGGCGGCAGCGGTATGCGGCCTACCCGCAAAACAACGGATTGACAGCTCTTCAGTCTACCCTGGACAAAGGCGGCTGCAACGTCACCGAAACTTCGGATGCTACAAATTTCACGCGGTAAATTCGTTTTCTATCCTATTTATAATGTCAAACAACCGCGATAGTCTTCGAATTTATATCACGTAAGCAGTTGTCTAAATGTCAATAAAAATAATATAAATATGTCGTGTTTTGTTTCAAATGAAAGGTCTGATTGAGTATATTCCGGAAATGTACATGTATCTATATAGATAAATACATAAACCACAAATACCCCGAATACGACTGGCAAAAGTACTGAAAAGCCACTTGTACCTAAGCATTAAATTCTATAATCTACTCCCTACAAAATTTAAACAGCTGGAGGACATAAAATTCAAAAAAAACATCAAGGAGATGCTGATAGGCCACCCTTTCTATAATCTGGCCGAATTTGAGGGCCATGATTTTTCGAATTTTTTGCTCATTTAAATTACTTAAAAAAGTAGAGCCTTATTGTCTGATTATTTTATGTGGTCTTATATCTGTACTTTTAACCTAGATTTAATTTAATTATTTAACATTTTACTGACAATTTGAATATTACGATAAATAATTTTACTACGTACATATCTTTTCGAATTACTAACTACGTCAAATATTAGGCTCCTATTTTGATTATTTGTATTTATAGTTTGACAATCTATATGTAGTTAATTCTTGACTACCTATGTATGTTCAGTTAAGAGTAGTAGCGAAACTTACTACATAACCCAATTATTTTGACACGTCCAAGAACGGTTTTTTGCCGTCAATTGGACACGACGAAAATGTAAATAATAATAAATAAATACAAAGACCGGAGTCGGGCCCATCATAATACTAATTTTTTTTACACTTCTGGGGGGTGAGCAGTGGATTCCGGACTTACTAACCGGCTGTGGTAGGTATAGGACAGCTGTCTTGCCACATGTGAGCGTTCACCTTACCACCCATTCACTCCCCCTTCGAAGCCATAGAATTTGAGATGCGCAAATCGCAGTTTTAGATAATTTTTCTAAGAAAGAGTTGATTATTTTTCTGGAAAGGCCAAGATCTTTAAAGAGGTGAAATAGAGATTTAGCTGGCAGGCCACGAGCGCTAACTTCCACCGCGTGAAGGTGAACAGTGAAGCCGTTCCGGGCTACGGCGTTTGCAAGATCATGGTATTTATTTAATTTGTACTCGTGGTCTTTTGGGATATTTGATTCCCATGGAACAGTTAATTCTACAATAAGAGCCACCTTCCGAGATAGAGAGTAAAGAGTTATATCTGGACGGAGGGCTGTGCATCCGACACTTTCAGGGAATTTATACTGCTTAGAGACCGAATCAACCTCCAGAATCCAATATGTAGCTTTCTCGATTATTGAGAAAGGTTTTGTAGTTAAATGTTTTTTGCCTTTAGAGCCATCACATAAATATTTCATTTAAAAAACCGTAATAAGAATATCTATAAATATAATAGTTTAGTTTCTGTAACGGCAGTCGTGTTTATTTATTTTTTTAAACGTATTTACTAATCCTCCTGTTCTTTTAAATTGAATACAAGCAGGACCTTACAGAATGTCCGAGGAAGAGATAATACTGCAAGTTCGCAAGCTGGAAGACGACACCGCCTCGCCGATCAAAATAGCACACAACACTGAGCAGCTCCTGATATCAGAGAGGGAACACTCAGGATTGAACGGTGTGAGCCACAACACTGAAATTATCAATGGAGCTGGCAAAAATGAAAATGAAGATGAAGATCAAGAAAACGTCGAAGTTGTCGTGCAGAGCGCCGTTGTTGTTAATAGCGAAGAAATGGAAAGAGCGGAAACCATTGAAGATGCCAGTATTTCGGTTACGGAAGAACCTATTATTTCCGTGAATTACGAGCAAGTAAGTTCCGAGGCTGATGAAAGAGTTACCGCAAGCTACGGAGTAACGGTTACGGATTCCGAAGAGCCCATCGTCACTATAAATTACGATGAAGCTGTTATAAACGCTAAAGAACCGGTTATTGTAAATAATGAAGAAACTATTGTGGAACCCGAAAAACCTACTATTGTAATGAATGGTGAGTTACATATGTAAGTTTTGCTTACTATTCCTCTGTGCTGTATTTTTGATAGACCTTATAGGCCTTGGTGTAGTGGCGGCAGACTTCAGGAGGCGGCAGATTTTAGAAGACGCTCGCTTTAGTATACCTAGTAAAAGAAGTTATACTCAAGCAAGTTACTTGTCGACAAAATTTTCTATCTATTGAATCTAGTTAAGAGGCTACGCTCCCTTTGGCTAAGTAACGACCAAATTTGGTTGCACATCAGAACAGCGTTGACTACGTAACGACCAATATTGGCGGCTTGTTCCCAGAGCGCACAGTAATATTATTTTCTAATTCGAACGCATCCTAAAATCCATACCAAATATCTTATTATTACCATAAACTCCATTGTCAAAAAAAAAATTTTTTTTTTCGAGAAATCATCAAAAATTTTATTGGTTTTTATGAGCTATATTGGTTTATCCTAATATTTTTGTATGTAAATAAGCAAGACGAAATATTGCCTTTAATATAGAAGCTAATAAAGTTACGATAGTATTTACAATTTTTAAATAGGGTTCCGTATTTTTCCGTAAGACAAATACAAGTTAGAAATGCCGAGTTATTTTCACTTTTTCGATTTTCTCATATTTATTCATAATTATCTAATTGTTTTACAAGATGAGATTTTAATATTCTACATATGAAATTTCAATGCGATCATTGCACAGTTATTCTTTTAATGATTTCTATAGTAGTTCCACAGTTATAGTACTTTTTGTCGAGCGCGGCGATATTGCAAGAAATTCCAATAAATTGCCGCGGTCTGCCATGAACAAGACTGCAGAGAAACCTGAATTAACGCCATTACCCATTCTCTCAACAATTGTAAGAACCAGTGTCTGTGCAACGTTTACCCAGACTTGGATACAGCTCTCCGTATTGCGCTTTAAACTTTGGCCACTAATTGTTCTAGAGAATGGAGCTTTTTTATTGAAAACGAGTCTTCATCAGAGGCCTTCCATCAGAGGTCTTCATTATCTCAATAAAAACTCAACTCTTGAGCTCTACTATATTTAAAGGCAGATATAATGAACATCATAATCTGTGACGAGGTTATAGATGATTTAGCCAGTTAAAAAAACGTAAAAAGGTGTTATTTATTATCATTACAATTTTATTTTATGACTATTTGATTCATTCATTAGAATTGTCAGTGCCGAATGGGTATGTACATACTGTTATTCATCATAGTAACCAAAATAGTCAACAAAAAGAAGATATATATAGTCAACAAAATAGTCAACAATATAGTCAACAAAATAATCAAAATAGAAGCCTAATAATTGAAATAGTCAATAATTCGAATAATTCAAATATAGTTAAATGTTAAGCAATCAAATTAAAGCTGCATTATACTAATCGAAATCAGAAAAAAATGAAGTTGAAACATGTAAATTAGCTTTGCCTTAAAATGTAACAATTTTGTATTTAAAGTATTGAAGCAGCTATATGTTGCCTAAATTATATTATAATAAAAGATATTTATTTTAAAAAAAGTTGTAATAAACATTCTTCTCCCTACATACTCGTATACTTTATAAACTAATACAAATTGATTTTTGTAAAATTTTTAAAACTTTCGTTATACCCCTTCGGCTACGTAGCGACCAATTTGGTTGTACATCAGAACCCCGTTGACTACGTAACGACCAATATTGGCGGCTTGCTCCCGGAGCGCACAGTAATATTATATTCTAATTCGAACGCATCCTAAAATCCATACCAAAAATCTCATTATACATAGACGGCCGCTAGAATAATTTCGCGCGTCATTTCGCGGATAGTTTTAGTAAAATTCCATTGTCAAACATATATCTTTTTTTTTCGAGAAATCATCAAAAATTTTATTGTCTTTTATGATCTAATATCTAAATATTTTTGTATGTAAATAAGCAAAACAAAACATTAGTTTTTATAGAGAATCTAATAAAGATCACGATAGTATTTACAATTTATAAATATGGTTCTGTATTTTTCCGTAAGACAAGTACAAGTTAGAAATGCCAACTTTTTTTCACTTTTCGACTTTTTCATATTTATTCATAATTATTTAATTGTTTTACAAAATGAGATTTCAATATTCTATCTACGAAATTTCAATGCGATCATTACACAGTTAATTTTTATGATTGCTATAGTAGTTCCATAGTTATAGTACTTTTTGTCGAGCGCGGCGATATTGCAAGTAATTCCAATAAATTGCCGCGGTCTCCCATGAAATTATGCCGTGATAATTTCATCATCACAATATCGTCGCCTTACAAGTATAACTTAATAACTCGAATTTAGTAGTTCTGAGATAAACGCGTTTTATTGTTTTTTTTTAAGTTTCAATTCTTCCACCATTTTTGATTTGTGGAAACTACTAAGTGAACCTAAAGATTAACCTAAAACTAGATAAATGGAGATATCGTGTTTTTGCGCTACGATAGCAGACAGTGCTGCGAACTTTCAGCTAGATAAATCTACCTATCGATTTTTTTGTATTATATCTGGATCTGATTTTCAACTTATCAACCACCGTTAACTCCTAAGGGCGGGGGAGTTTCAGTTATCTGGTTTTAAGGAAGTCTGGTATACTTATCTCAAAAATGCCAATTTTCGAGTCCTTCTTCTCCGTCGTTCCCTCATTACTGAGGATCGTGGCCACTAGACCTACAAGGAACAGTTTGCCTACAAGGCTCCTCCACTTCGACCCGTCTTCTGCATGGCGGGCCGCAGATTGTATTGACCCTTTTGTAACTTCTTTGATGAGGTCGTTCCATCTGGCCGGTGATCTGCCTCTGCTTTTTCTTCCCTCCACTTGACCCCAGGAAAGCATTTTTTTCAGATTCTCTGGGTTTCTCCTGGTAACATAACCGAAGTACTGCAGGACCCTTCTCATGAATACGGTGGAGAGCCTCACTTTGATACTGAATTCTTCGAGGACAGATTTGTTGGTGCGGCGTGCTGTCCATGGGATTCCTATCAATTTACTTCAACACCACATCTCCGGTGCATCGATTTTGGTGCGTATCCGAGCCTTCAGGGCCCATCTCTCCGATGCATAGAGAAAGATAGAAAAAACCAGAGCTCGAACCAGCAAATTTTCGAGTTATTAAGTTATAATTGTACTAGTTTCTATGTTCTCTTATTTTACTATGAACAGATACGCATTAACATCAAATCGTTTGGTAATCATATAAAGTAGGTACATACAAGTTGTTTGATAATGTATATTTTTTACTTTTATTTTGTTTTTAGATCCTATTGTTGTTGGCTCAGTGGCAGTTGATATACCGATGTTCGAACTGCTAGATGGAAACAAAATACCTGCTATCGGTCTAGGCACGTGGTTTGTGAGTATCTATAAAGTAATTTAGATAATATCATTGTATATATAGCGTATTAGGATGCTTAACGGCGTACTACGACTTCGCAGCTAGGATTTTACTACGAATCGCAACGTGTAGATGGCACTCATAGTTCCAAACTTTCATTAATCTTCTCTTATGTTCAACTAGAGTTGTCATTTCCAACGGGCGAGCCCTTCCCCTCAGGAATTATTAACGATTAGTCGTTCTATCTCCCGTGAAGTGAGCGCAGAAGAATTGGACAAAACAGTCCACCGCCAAGCTCCAACACATGCCCGTAAGAGGCAAACGCCTTAACCGCGAGATAACCAGGAGTGTTACCCAGCGGGCTTACAGTCACGCGCTTACTTCCAGTTGCGACCAGATTACTCCGGTCTCTTGATTGTTTACGAGTTCGAGGTCGCTTGCGCGGTCTTCTCCCTTACGAAGCGGTGAAGCGGTGTATACCGAATATATCGCGGACCACGGCATCCTTTGCCTGGCTTTTTTATCCAGGATCAGTTCAGTTTCAGTTCAGTGCTTCCAGACTCCCCCAACTGTTAGTCATAGTGCACAATCGATTGGCTTACGCAGCACGGTGCGCAGACCGTCCAGGAGCGCCAGGAAATGGACTCCTAGGAGAAACTAGCCCTAAGGCCAGAGTCCTGCCCGGGCTCGCACTTCATGCTTGAAGGCCGCCGGATGGGTGATGAGCCGTGAGTGTGACCAACCCTGAACAGAATGGGTTTTCGTGGCCAACTCAGCAAACCCCCAAATCTCTTATGTTCAATATGGCAGCGTTCGTTGTATCGCAGTATGGTGGCGCACCATACAGTCCGCGCGCGAGCTCCGAAAAATCGGGGCTGGGAAAGTGGCCGGATTACGCTGCCCCCGACCGTCGCCTCATACCCCGCACTCACCCAGTTACTAGTACTGGGAGAGTACTAGTACTGAGAGAGCGCGGGGTGTGGAGCGACGGTCGGGGGCGTCGTAATCCGCCCTCTTCGCCAGCGCCCGATTCTTCGGAGCTCGCGCGCAAACTGTAGATAGAGCTCTAAACACGCCTACACGGTATACTACCTTGAAATAAGGCAATAATATAATACCAAAAATATTACGAATAAATATTACAATATAGGTAAATATTATTTATGAAAAATAAGATTAAATATCCCCTCTAGATAAAAAATAATCATAATCATAATCATAATCCTAATTTATTTTCCAAAAAAGACTAGATATCTACAACAAAGATACCTAATCTGATGAAATCGTCAAGAAAAAATACATATTAGATAAATTACATATTAGTTAAATTTCAAAATGAAAAACCATAGTAGGAATATAAATAGTGTCAAATTAAAAGACCTAACAAAATAAAATAAAAAATTATCGCATCAAAAAAATATAATAAAAAACAAAACAAAAAAATATATAAAAAAAATGTTAAATGATCCACTAATTAAATTTTACTAATATTATATAATTGTTTAGTCCGTAGCATACTTGAATATAACTCGGTCATCTGGTGTACAAGTGAAAACAAATACATTCAGATAGTAGAGCGTATTCAAAGAAAATTTTTAAGATATATTTATTACAGAAAATACAATATTTATCCATACTTATATCCGTCCGATTTTGTGCTAGGAATGGTAGGATACAACAGTCTTGAAACGCGTCGATATATTTCCCTAATTGTATTTGCATATAAATTAATTCAAGGAACTATTTATTTGCCAGAGATACTACGTAAGTTTGAATTGTACGTACCGGTAAATTACACAGCGAGGAGATCGCATCTATTGTTTAATGTGCCGTACCACAGTACAAATATTTTTTACAGGCCAGTGGGAAGGGTTATAGCTCTTCTTAATTCCTTACCCACAGAAATAAATATCTTTTGTATATCCCTTTGGCAGCTCAAAAGGCAACGCCCTGCTATCTCATGTTTATCATAATCTGTCTTTTATTTAGTTTTATATTTTTATGTTTTTTTCTTGTTCAATGTTAGCATTAATTTAGTTATGTAGTCATTTATTTTTAGACTTACACTCTAGCTTTAATATTCAAGGGCGAATTGGATTCATCTGAAATGCCCTTGAATACTATTTGAAACTAATAAATAAATAAACTAATAAAAAAAACAGAATTCAAGCTTTTGTCTATAAATTTCAGGCGGAAGATTCGGATGTCGAAGGCATTGTAGGTGCTGCGATCGACATGGGATACAGGCATTTCGACTGCGCTCAAGTTTATCAGAACGAATCGTCGGTGGGGAACGCTATTGCTAGAAAAATTGAACAAGGAGTTGTGACAAGGTGACTTAATTTCGCGGTTAATTGTTTATTTATTTATTTATTAAGAAAACAAACAACGTTGCTAAACTATTTTAAAAATACAATCGAAACAATCAATTTGAGGCCGTTTACTTGTTTTCAAGGTTTTACCATAATCGTTTAGGAATTTTATTAAACTTTCGTTAATTTAAATTATCCAATCCGGATAGTAGGGACAGAAGGGGAATGGTTTGCAGTTTATACATACATACACACATACTCATTCTTAAATACATATACATACATACATAAACATAAACATTAATAAATACATACATACAATTGTGAACTATTTTCGATTATAAGTGGACATTGGGCTCGATTGCGTTTCTTCGTGAACTAAAATCGGAAATTAGTCCGTGTGAACGAGACAGGGCAATACGCTAGAGCGAAATGTAAGATGACCGGTTATCACTTTTTCAAATCAAATCAAATCTTACACCGCACGAAATATGCTCGAATTTATTCGGACGAGTATAAATTCGACAGGTAGTATTTATCGACGATCGTTCGTTTCATATTCCGTTTTAACGTATTGCTCTGTCTCGTTCGTTGGACTAATTTTAGTTTTAGTTCACAAAGAAACGCAATCGGGCCCATTCTACGTGTAATTTCAAACAGCAATATCTCAGCTTTGCTGCAAAACATCGAGCTGAAAACCCGAGCTGTCTTAGAAGCTCATTTTCAACCCTACTGATTAGTAAATTCTTTTCTCCTCTGAGATTTCAAAATCATAACATTTTCAAAAATACTAAAAAAGTTAATGAATTTTTTGTTTTTTTTTTAAATTAATATTTTAATTGTTTAATTATTTAGCGCAATGAATATTTAAGATCATATCCGTCTTCATCTCAAAAATATTTTTTGCACGCTCACAATACTTTACTTCCTCGTCGGTGGGTAGGTCAGTAAAGTAATATAACAAACGTGCCTGTATTAAATATTCATTATTAATATGGTAATTATTTAATAAGCCAGCACTCTTAGTTTCCGAGATTTCATGCATTGATATTAGTGATCCAGATGAGTATACCGTGAATATGTACGATCGAGTAGTAGTAATAGTAGTAAACGGAGTGAGAAGCTTGTTTCCAGCCTTTGATGTCACCTGGATCTATAAGATCTTTTGTAACTACCCACTTTGTGGTTGGGTTCTAATAGCCCGGTACTGCTTACCAGTCCATGCAGAACACTGACCTTCAAGTTGGGCAGATCGCTGGGTTCGAGAAAGGCTCGTCCCAGTAAACTGTGTCCTTTTGCGGCAGCGACCAACGACGTGAATGCTGTCTTCAGGTTCGTTGCCACATATTTGTCAGTCCATGCTTTCGGTCAAGCCACGGTTGAATAGATGTGCTCTAAGGGTCGTGTGTCCGGTGAGGAGACCGATAGTGGTTCTAAGGTTCTTTTTGCTCGTGTCAATTAGGGCCTTGGTTTTCTTTGGAAGTGGTTGCTCCATCATGGCTTTTGCCTGGCGTAATTCTTGGCTCTGTTTCCAGGATGACCGATTTTCCTGCTCCAAGCAGTCCCTGATGATTTTCTTACCTATAGCGAAGGGGACCCCGACAACTGGCTCCACCGGGCATTCCAGTGTGGCCAGTTTTGCCAGTCTGTCAGCTTCTTCATTGCCGGGTATGCCTTGATAACCCGGTGTCCATATTAAAGTGATTTAGTTGGCTTTTCCTATTTTATTGAGCTTTTGCATACAGTCCCAGACCACAGAAGATTCTGTGGTGGCTTTAGCCAGAGCTTCCAATGCTGCTCTGCTGTCAGATCAGATGAGGATTCGTTTTTTTTACCTCAAGTCGACTTTGGAGTTTTATGCATTCTAATATGGCAAACAGCTCGGTTTGTCGGTTTGGAAAATCGTTGCATATTGTCCAAGGGGGATGCTGATTTTGTCTTTGGTTTTAGGTCCGTACACGCCTGCCCCAAAACGTCCATTTGTTCCTGATCCGTCGGTGAAGCAGGCGTCCGCGTCGTGGCTTTGGATCCAATGCGGATTCTTCCAGTCTTCCCTGGTGGGGATTAGAATTTTATAGGACTTCTCTACCATTTTTGTTTAGTATTCGATCCTGGGTCAGGGTGAAAGGGCTTTTGTAGAGGAGGTTTAGCTCAGGATGATTGGACCCTCTTCGCTTCCACTGGCACAAACACTTCAGTCTGTATGCTGTAAGTGTGGTGGAGTGAATTATGATCTTGTCCAGAGTGCCACATTTAATCCCTCTATTGGGGTGGTGGTCGTGACGCCCTCACGCAGTTACCTTGAAGGCTTTTCAGCATGTTTTTTTGTGTCGAGCTTCTTTAGCCTGGACTACCAAACTATTGCAGCATAGATTAGTCTAGCCCAGGCGTAGGCAGGATTAGTCTAGTAGAGCCATAAGGCGATTAGTTCGAGTAAATTTATGATTATTTTATTGCAGGGCAGATCTATTTGTGACGTCGAAGCTTTGGGCCAGTAGTCACAAAAGGGAATCAGTCGAAAAGGCTTGCAGGCAATCCTTAGAACACTTGGGATTAGACTACTTAGACTTATACCTGATGCATACTCCGTTTGGTTTCAAGGTATTTGTTTTTTCTCTGTTTGTTTTTTTGAAATCTTGTTTTTCATCACGACATGCCTTTATAGATTTGAGTGTTTTGATGTTGGCAAATAATTATGATGTGATGTAATATTGACATGCCAGGCAATCATATGTAATGTAATGTAATGCATACGTAATCTTAAGAATTACGGTAAAGAGCATCCATGCCAATGCGTCTCCCTGTCACCGTCCACTTAAGTTCTGACAACTAGAGCTGTCAACTACACCGGGCGAACCCGTCACCTCAGGAAGTTTTAACGATATTGATCGATCTGTCTTCCCCGAGGTGAGCGGAGAAAACTTGAGACGAAAAACAATCCACAGTCTAGTTACGCCGCACCTGCCCGTCAGAGGCATCGGAAAAGGTACCAGTTTGGAACGTTATCTCCGCCTGGAATAAACCATCAGGATACCTCCTACCTCCTGACTGGTTACAGGATCGAGGTCGCTTGCGCGGTCCTCGCTCTTTTGAAGCGGTGATACAGTGTCTACCGAATCTATCGCGGACCACGGCATCCTTTGCCCGGCTTATTCACCGGGGATCGCGTGGCCGAATGGTCGTTTCAAGAGCAGTTTCCATAAGGTTAACAACCACCCCCACTCTATAGGATACATTACTGTTCCCAGACTCTCCCGGCTGTTAGTCGGAGTGCATAATCGATTGGTTGGCGCCGCACGGTGCGCAAACAAAGCCTGCGAGAGATTTTCCCGCAGGCCATCGCTCTACACTGGCTCTCCCTTCTGCGTGGAGGCCGCCGGATGGGTGTTGGCCCGTCCTGAACGAATGGGGCTTCATGGCCAAACTGCAACAGGGTTTATAACTCCCACTAAAGCTCTGACAGATATTTCTGCAATCTTACGTGACATTAGACCATGTTTATCAGTATATTAAGTACTAGCTGTTGCCCGCGGCTTCGCTTGTCGGAAAGTATCGAATCGAGTTTTTAATTTAACTAGGTTGGCGTTTATTTTCCTTTTGAGATGCTACCTTTAGGTATATAGTGAAATGATTTCAGACGTCTTTCTCAGATGCTCGCTATCTTGTAGACGTAGGTACGCATCTTGTCCCTCGCCACCCGCCGCCTTCCGCTGAACGCTGCCTTGCTGGACCAGTCGCTAGATATTTTGATATGCTTGCACGCGTTACTAATTTCAAGATAACTCCTAAACTTTACCGCCTAAAAAATCACAGTAAATGGGTTTTTTTTCCATCAACCCCTCAAGACAGTAACGTCCCGAATCGGGTACGATGTATTGTAGTCAATGCTCAGTAACGTCCCAAAACGGGTACGATCGCGGCGCGACAAACCCCTCTTTGTCTGATAAATTCTTTATTGTACGATTATTCAATCGTGCTTCTCGCATCTATGTAGAATCCCTAATATAATTGTTTGTATTCTGGGGGGGGGGGGGTCCCATCAAACTTGCAGAAGGCAGATTTGCAGACGGCAATCTTGCAGACGGCATTCTTGCAGGCGGCAGTTTTGCAGAAGGCAATCTTGCAGAAGGCAGTTTTGCAAATGTCAAACTGACGTTTCGAGGGTCGGCATTTTTGCAGACGGCATTTTTGCAGAAAATGAAGTTAGAAGCAAAACATCGTATTTAAAATTTAGTGTTACCAGAGTAGACATCGACAAAAGCCGCGTTTTCATATGTCAGGGTAGGGAAACCAGTCCACTTCTTTGAGTGTCCTGTCCCGTTTTTTTCAGTTCTCTAACTTTCTAATAATCTAATGGTTTTACAAAATGAGGTTTAAATGCTACAGTGCTATATTTTTGACCTTCAACTCTCAGAAATGACAGTGACTGCAAGATTTACACCCGCCGCTTGAGGGGTTAAACACTCAACATGATGAAATAATTTATTTTGGCAAATGATTCATATATTATTGCTCATGTCATTAACTAAACATTGCCTCATTCTTTTTCTTATTGTTTTAAGGACGTAAAAGCGATTATTAAGACTTAAATATAAAAGTTGGATACATGCTGTCATATCTTTTTGAGGCCGACGTTTTTGTTGTACATTGTTTTGACATATATTAAACCGTTTCGTATAATCAGTGCGTGTTACCGGCTATGACGTATGCTTGTGAGACATGGACACTGACTGCTGGGATGATCCACGAGCTTAAGGTGGTGCAGCGTAACATGGAGCGAGTCATGCTCGGCATATCGTTGCGCGATCGAGGCCGAAACGAGCTCATCAGACAGCGCACGAAGGTAGTCGACGTGGGTCAAAGAGTGGCCAAGCTGAAATGGGCTTGGGCCGGCAAAGTGGCCCGACGACGCGTCGAACGGTGGAGCAAGCGCGTTTTGGAGTGGAGACCACGTCTAGGCAGAAGAAGCGTGGGCAGACCACCGGCCCGATGGTCCGATGACATCCAGGAGATAGCTGGACCTGTCTGGATGAGGGAAACGGACAACCGATCCGGATGGAGAGTGATTGGAGAGGCGTATGCCCAACGGTGAGCGAATGCGCGCTGATGATGAAGAAGACGACCGTTTCGTCAGTGCACGCCGACTCGCCAGCTCATTTTCCTCCGACTTGATTGACAAATATCCTGATTTTGTATTGAAAACCAACATCTTCCTACTAATATTATAAACGCGAAAGTTTGTATGTATGTATGGATGTTTGTTACTCTTTCACGCAAAATCTACTGAATGGATTTTGATGAAACTTTACAATAATATATCTTACACATCAGAATAACACATAGGCTATAATTTATAAAGATATAGAGTGAATTATCTAAAATATAACGATACCTGTCAAGTAAGTAGGAAAAAAATCTAAGAAATTGACATTCGAAATTTAAATTCTATCCTACTATCCTACTAATATTATAAACGCGAGAGTTTGTATGTATGTATGGATGTTTGTTACTCTTTCACGCAAAAACTACTGAATGGATTTTGATGAAACTTTACAATAATATAGCTTACACATCAGAATAACACGTAGGCTATAATTTATAAAGATATATGGTTTTCTATCATCATTATCACAATTTTCCATCACCACGCGGGTGAAACCGCTGGGCGCAGCTAGTATACAATAAAATGTAGCCTATAGCAGTCGTTGATAAACGGACTAGTAGTTTTGAGATTACCTCCTACATACAAACTTACAAACTTTACTTCTTTGTAATATTAATATAGATATGCAGGTATTTCATGACACTGTAGAACATTAGTCTATCAACAGAGTCGTAGGCAGAAGCAATTTCTTACAGCCAACCTACAATTTACTAACGATACGTTTGTAGCTATTTCATCAAAGAGTGGATGTGTTAAGTAGATATATAAAAGAAAAATGCATTGTGTCTAGGGAAGGAAAGGCAAGGGAAGAGACGTATAGCAGAGCTTAGACAGATGTAGGTGTACTTAAATTTAGACGTATAAAACGGTAATTTCTGGATTGTACACGATTTTTATTTTGTATTCTAGCATTTGAATGTAACAAATAAATAAACAAAATAAATAGTTTCTCACAACAAATAAATAAACAAAATAAATAGTACAAAATCATTTAAGGCACCGTCCCAAATTGTACAGCTGGCAACGTTCTTAAAATGCAAAATCAACTCGTCTCTTCTAGCAACAAACAAAAATCAACGTTCTCTTTCTAGCACTCTCTTACCAATCCGAGCTATGCATGAGTGTGAAAGCGGCTAAAATATAATATATACGAAAATATGTTGGCGCACTACTCCGTTGCAGGCTTTGCCCTTCGGCTACGTAACGACCAAATTTGGTTGCACATCAGGACACCGTTGACTACCTAACGACCAATATTGGCGGCTTGCTCCCGGAACGCACAGTAATATTATTTTCTAATTCGAACGCATCCTAAAATCCATACCAAATATCTCATTATTACCATAGGTACATAGACGGGCGCTAAAATAATTTCGAGCGTCATCGAACGGGTATTTCTGCTAAAATTTCATTGAAAAACATCGCTGTTCGGTCGTCATTGTCAAACGTCGGGTCGTGAACAGTTTTTTTTTTGTTACATTTTATTCCAATTTTACCTGTTTTTTTTTAGTTGAAAAATTGGGTGCGGTTTATCGCTTTGGCGTCATTATTAATTATTGAGTTTTCTTGCGATAAATAACTCTAAAAATGCATAATTCGTCAATAAAACTCAAAAATAACTCAAAAAATGCAAATGTCTGCATATATCGTTCACAAAATACACATTATTTTGTTTTTTGCTGCAATATATGAAGTTTTCGGCGTATTTGTAAATTAATTTCGGCGTATTCATATAAAAATCATTAATAAAAAAAATCTTTTGAGAAGTCGTAAAAATGTATATGTAAATAAGCAGAGAAATATTACCCTTGATAGAGAATCTAATAAAGATCACGATAGTATTTACAATTTCTAAATAGGATTCCGTATTTTTCCGTAAGACAAGTACAAGTTAGAAATGCCGAGTTTTTTCACTTTTTCGATTTACTCATATTTATTCATAATTATCTAATTGTTTTACAAAATGAGATTTCAATATTCTATATACCAAATTTCAATGCTATCATTGCACAGTTATTCTTTTTATGATTGCTATAGTAGTTCCATAGTTATAGTACTTTTTGTCGAGCGCAGCGATATTGCAAGAAATTCTAAGAAATTGCCGCGAGCTGCCATGAAATTATGCCGCTACTCGAAGGGTTAACGTTGTTGATTCAAGTGATAAGAAAATTAAGCGATTAAAACGTTAAGAGTATTTGACAGCGCGATTTAAAAAATCCTGACTGGCAACGCTGTCACGGAATGGGCGGAGCTACCGGTCAGCAGCACCGCGAAGCAGTCAGGCAGCCTTTATTAATCACTATTTCACAAATTAATTACCTCTCTTACCGCTTCTGATGAGGCCATCGTGGCTGATTCGGCGTGAAATTTGCCGCAGGGGGTCAACGGGCGCACATCCAGTGGTTTCAATAATCGTGAGTGCTATTTCCGAGGAGGAAATGGATTCGCAGGCGGCTGTGAGAGCTCAGATAGAGGTGACTTCCTGGGCGGACGTGAATTCAATCCAAACACAGCTCCTAATCTGTTAGAGGAGGGTTCCCAGAGATCCTTCCTAGTGTTCATCTATATTTTATTTTATTTTTATTTTAAAGCAAACTTACAGATAGTAAATATATGATACTAGTATCTTAAAAACATATTTATACAAAACAAATTTACTATCCTTTGAATAGTTTGCAATGTTTGCATTACATAGAAATAACATAAACACGTTGATAGTAGAAAAAATATAATAAAGCTAATAATAATATAAGGGTAAGAAAAGAAATAATTAAATAAGTTGTTAATAAGGTTATTTGGATACAGCAAAATAGACGTATTAGTAATTGGATAATAATATTTATTATATATAATATGATATAATACAATAGTATGTTATAATATAATAATCATATAATACAGTACATTAGGATGGCAGTTAGTGGCTAGGTATGATCGAATCTTTTATTATATTTATGAAATCATAAAATACATCTAATCCTTTACACGATTTATCAAAAACGCGACACATTCTGGCAAGAGGTCTATTCGATCCGATGTTGTTATTGCAAGCGACAACCGAAAATGTTTGAGAGTTCCCTGATAGCTCTAGTCGATTGTGAAAAAGCTTATGGAGACACGTTATCAGTTATAAGTCCTACGTGTTTTTAAGTCTATTAGGTTAAAGTGAGAAAGCCGCTTTACATAACCTTTCAGATTATTTCTGAGGCCCACATTTGTTCGGCAGCATACGAGTGAATTTCTTTTGGACTCGTTCAATTCTATCGCTGTGAACACTGTAAAGCGGATTCCAGATCACTGATCCATACTCCAGCACCACGGAGCAGTGGTTAGCTGCTCCGTGTCCAGCACCGATCTAATCAATGATGAATAGACGGATATTAGGGATTTCGGATGTCGAAATGGCTTCATTGTCCTATATTCTATACCAATATTATAAAGAAGTAATGTTTGTAAGTTTGTATGTAGGGGGTAATCTCCGAAACTACTTATCCGATTTCAAAATTCTTCCTCTAACAGAAAGCTTCAATATGAATGAGTGCTGTAGGCTATATTTTATTGCAATAAATATTGGTTTTCAATACAAAATCACGATATTTGTAAATTAAGATGGAGAAAAATAAACTGGTGAGTTGTTTATCGGAGTGTGCTAACGAAACGGTTTAAAATAGGTGAAAACAATATACGATAACAATATCGACCTCAAAGAGATATACAATAGGGAATTATTGCAGAATAGGAACCTTTCTCGAAAATCGAAAAATAAAAAAATACTACTAGATTCGATCATTGTAATGCTAAATTTGAAAGAAAAAAAGCGTCGAACGCGTACAATTTCAAGACAAAAAAAAACAATTTTACATACAAAAAAAATATTTTTTTAAAACTCAGTTTTTAGGATTTTTCAAAAAAAACTATCTAATCTACCGCCAAATAAGTGTTTACGTATTATCAAAAAAAACTAACTTTTGACTATGGGTCGAGAAGAAATGGAGACACTAATAACATATATACTAAAATATCGATTACCATGTACCTACCTACATATAATAAGAAATATACAAAGATTAACATTTATAGCAGAAACAAATACTGAATACTAAAAAATTTAAGTAAACCACTCTTTTACATTACGCCTTAGTACAAGCGAGGCCTAGTTAGGGTTCCTTTGCAACTGAAATATGTGTAACTTTATATATTTAATAAAGAATTTTGAATTTGAATTTGGTATTTACTCTCAGGATGGCGCAAAGCTCCTTCCGAAGATTGCTGGCGTGGTGCAGTACTCCCACAGCGACTACTTGGAGACTTGGTTCGCCATGGAAGACCTGGTGAAGAAAGGGCTCGTCAAGAGTATCGGAGTTGCCAATTTTAACTCTGAACAGATCAGTAAAGTGTGGGGAAAGGCGAAGATTAAGCCGGTTGTCAATCAGGTACAGTTTTTACAATTAACTTAACATTCCTTGTCATCTAGTTAGTTAGTTTGTCTGGGCTTTTTTCTCGCACTTGGTCTCTTGATTGGGCCGTTGTGCGTGGCTCATGTTTCTATTTGTTTATGTTACTCCAGCCAACCCAGGCTGTCCTAGAAAATTAGCAGCCTGTTTGGGTTGCTACAGGCCTCGGTGGGACAGATGCTGGAGATTGTAGTATTCTTGCCCGTTGCTCTGCCACGCTCCTGCATTCCATGAGTACATGCTGTGGCGTTTCTTCTTCCTCCATGCATCCTCTGCATAGAGGGCTGTCTGTCACACCTATGGTAAACAGGTGTTTGTTTAGGGGACAGTGGCCTGTCATAGTACCTATGACTTTTCGGATGTTGTCCCTTTTTAATCTGGTGAGGTTGCGGGAAAGTTTTTTAGACGCTTCAGGAACCGCGTTCTTTATTTGCCTGCATCCTGCGTTTTTTTTTTCATTCTGTAAGGTGGGTTTCGTCGGTGTTCCTGCGTAGCCATGTTTTTATTTGGGCCTGGGGTATGGGCATCAAGGGTTCCTGTCAATCCGGTTGTGAATCGATTCCGGTTGTGAATCAGGTACAGCTTATACAATTATTATTAACATAAAATGCCTTGTCATCTATTCTGTATACGTAAGCATGATCATGTGACCCAGTGGGTATAGGGCACGGTTAAAGTGGTGGCCAGTATGCCAAAGAAGAAATGTTCATATAGGTACTTGTTGTCTTCTATCATGTACTCTTCCAGTTATAACCATCCTATCTCCATGAGCTATTCAAACTGTTAAATTCCCACGATCCCGTACATCAGTCAACTACTGACAATTTAATTAAATTTTGTCGTCATCAAACTGATTTCCACTCCTACTCTTTCTTTGTCTATAATCTACCTCCGTACCACTGTTAAACAGTAGGGCGGTGTCGACTAAAACGGGCGAACCCGTCACCCCAGGCTGGTATTACGATATGTAATCGTTCTTTCAGCCGTGGGATGAGCGTAGAAGACTTAGAGACAAGACAATTTACTGTATAGCTCGCCAGCAGCCCGTTTAAGACCAATGCCTTACGGCAAGGCACCGGGAAAGGTAACCTGCAGGCAGCCTCGCCCCGTAACTACCAATTTCGGTAGGATATCTCCGTCTAGAGTTAACCTTCAGGATACCTCTATGCTCCCGACTGGTTACGGGTCCGAAGTCGCTTACGCAGCCTCTACTTGTTGTATTACAACGGTATTTCAATTTAAATTTATCGCGGACCTGGGCGTTCTTTGTCCGTAGTGCCACACGGGATCGAGTGGCCCAAGGTCATTTCAAGAGTGGCATGACAACAGGTGAACATCCACCCCCGCTGCTTAGAAAACAGTATATTTCCATAGTCTCCAGACCCCTTAAGAAATTATTCAGAATGCATAATCGATTGGCTTTGCCGACCGGTGCGCAAACCGTCCAGTGGCGCCGGGATGCAATCCCGCCGGGAGGATCTGCTCCACCAGCGTTGAGGCCTGAGACACGGGAGTCTTACCCGGGGTAGCCTTCCACTCGAGGAGGCTTCTGAATAGGAGTTGAGCCGATCCGAGAACGAAGTGGATTTTGTGGCCCAAGCGGCACGAAACCGTTCACCACCCCAGAATTAAGACAACTAGAGCTGTCAACTACAACGGGCGAACCCATCACCTCAGGAAGTTTTAGCGATTGGTCGTTCTATCTCCCGTGAAGTGAACGCAGAAGACATAGGACAAAAACAGTCAGCCACATGCCCGTAAGAGGCCAACGCCTTATTCGCGAGATAACCACTCACGCCCTTACTTTCAGTTGCGACCAGATTACTCCGGTCTCTCGACTGGTTCTGAGTTCGAGGTCGCTTGCGCGGTCCTCTCCCTTACGAAGCGGTAAAACAGTGTAAACCGAATCTTAGTCAGAATCGAGTCAGAATGCACAATCGATTGGCTTACGCTGCACGGTGCGTAGACCGTCCAGGAGCGCCAGAAGATTGACTCCTAGGGGAAACTGCCCCAAGGTCAGAGTCCTACCCTTCATGCGTGGAGGCCGCCGGATGGGTGTTGACCCGTGAGTGTGACCAACCCTGAACAAATGGGTCTTCGTGGCCAACTCAGCAAGGGCTCATCAGGTATTTTCTCCCTATTGAAATAGGGAGAAAATACCTATTGCCAAAAAGTTACATGATTTCAATTCATCTATGTATGTTTCCCGTTTCTTTTTTCCACCAAAACTTTTAAACGCTCGAATCGATTTAAAAGTACGCGGTATTGTTAGAATCGTTATGTCATCCCGAGTGAGATAGGGCGTATATTGACTGTCCAAATAAATATCAAGTAAATAGTTGTCTAAATGTCCAAATCTTCAAATGTCAATAAATTACCATAGATATATCGTGTTTGGTGACATTTGCAAGGACGTATCCACACCTGAGACCTTAATATTTTTTTTTTCTCAGGTGTGATCGTGATATATATTTATTTATATTTTATATATTATAACTCTATTTTATATATTATAACTCTATTTTATATACCTACTATCATATTATATGTATGAATTTATATATAATATTAGTATATATACGTTATTTAATATATATAATATATATTATAATAATATATATCTATATATGGTATATATCATATGTATATGTGTTTATATCTAATATATAAAAAATTATTATTTATAATTTTATTGATGTTTTTAAATTTAACTTTAAATTTTAAATTGTACTAGATAAGATTAGATAAGATAAGTATTAGATAAGATTTGCCCTCTCGTCTCAAAAGAATTCATCGATGTTAGTACCGCCTCAACACAGGTTCATACCTAGTGAAGTGGTAAACCGTTATGTCAAAAGATGAATTTCCTTTCTAAGCTAGGTATAATATATACACTTATTATAAATTGTTTTTTTGTTAGAATAAGGATTTTCTTTGTAATTTGTAACTTGAATTACGGAAATAAATAAATAAATAAATAAATAAATCCAGGGGGGGAAACACAGGGGAGGAAACACAGGGGACCCTACCCCGATTTTATTTTTGAGTAAAAAATAAAATCAATAAAAAAATGGGAACCAAGGAGAATCCGCGACTTATGTATCTAGCGGTGTAGTTAGTAAATAAAATAAAAAATAAAAAAATAGAAACGGACCTGCCATGGAATTCACCGACCGAAGTCGGACCATCATATAGTGTTATTACACTTCTGGGGGGCGAGCAGTGGATTCTAGACTAACGACCGGCTGTGGTAGGTTTAGGACAGCTGTCTTGCCACATATGAGCGTACATCTTACCACCCATTCACTCCTCCTTCGAAGCCATAGAATTCGAGATGCGGAAAACGCGGTTTTGGATAATTTTTCTAGTTATCTGTTGATTATTTTCCTGGAGAGACCAAGATCTTTAAAGAGGTGAAACAGAGATTTGGCTGGTAGGCCACGAGCGCCTACTTCCACCGCGTGAAGGTGAACAGTGAAGCCGTTCCTGGTGACGGCATTTGCGAGATCACGGTATTTATTTAATTTGTACTCGTGGTCTTTTGGGATATTTGATTCCCAAGGAACAGTTAATTCTACGATAAGGGCCATCTTCCGAGATAGAGAGTAAAGATATAAATCTGCGTCCAGATATAAATCTGGACGCAGGGCTGTGCATCCGAGACTTTCAGGGAATTTATACTGCTTAGAGACCGAACCCCAAGAAATCCGACGTATTTTCATTTCAATGTATAGGCAAATTAAAGTTTGGTGGGTGCAGCGCGCGTTGTTCAATGAATGTACCCCCCCCCCCCGAAACTGAAGTCTGGATACGTGCCTGGTCTAAAGATATATACGTGCCTGGACGTGCCTGGTCTAATAATAATAATACATAAACCACAAATATTTCATAAAACAAACGTAATAAAAATAATTATAAATACAGTAGTTCAGTTTTTGTAAGGGGCTCTCTGGACGATCAAGCATGCTTGTCAAGCATCGCGTCTCGGACTAGGAGGGGATCGTAAACCGCAGGAAATATGCAAATATTTTATTTTATTATTTACCAAAAATGCCTAATTTTGGAGGTTATACCAGGGTATCACGTCATTTATCAATCAATTACGTCTAATTAACTTGACTCCCTGCTATAAAACTACTAAATTAGGCATTTTCAATAAATGTATTTTTTTTTAATACATATTTTCTGCGGTTCACGATCCCCTCCCCGCCCTCGACGCGATGCTTGAAAAGCATGCTTGATCGTCTAGAGCAGTGATTCCCAAAGTGGTCTATATGGACCCCCAGGGGACGATTTCGATTCGCAGGGGGTCCATGTCAGCGAGAAATAAAAATCGGGGTGGACGAGATGTAAATGGGGGTTCAAGTTAGTGGACTCCATCTAGGCAGGTCACCATAAGCATTCAGGCGATCCGTTAATGTCGTATCACTTCTTAAACAGATTTTGTATACAGCATAGTATTTTAAAATTATAATAATAGCAATAAACAAACGCGCGCGTCACAAGTATCATGGATTAAATCAACACTCAACTCAAATTGCATCACTAGTCGATTGAAGAGGCCGGCGCACATGACTAACGAGGGAAGGTGCGAATGAGATAATGTGAAAAAATTACGCTTCAATGGGTATCCGTGCGAGCGAGTAGGATAAACGCGCCACATGAATGAGCAAGCGAGATAGTGCTACATGTGGACTTATGTGCGGCTTTCTCAAATGATTCGTACTTCAAGGTCGTGGACGCTTAGGAATAAACAAATAAAAATTGTACATATTTTTAATTTTTTACAACTGTCCACATTACCGGGAGTTAATGGGCCCTTGCTGAGTTGGCCACGAAGACCCATTCTGTTCAGGGTTGGTCACACTCACGGGTCAACACCCATCCGACGGCCTCCACGCATGAAGTGCGAGCCTGGGTAGGACTCTGGCTTTGGTCAGTTTCCCCTGGGAATCAAACTTCTGGCGCTCCTGGACGGTCTGCGCACCGTGCGGCGCAAGCCAATCGATTGTGCACTCCGACTAACATATTGAGATGTCAACCACAACGGGCGAACCCGTCACCGCAGGACGTTTTAACGATTCATCGTTCTATCGACCGTGCAGTGAGCGTAGAAGACTTTGGACATTACAAATCCGACGTCTAGCTACGCCACAACCCGCAATAGACCAACGCCTTTACCGCGAGATAGCCAGTAATGTTACCTGGCGGGCCGACACTCGCGCCCTTGCTTCCAATTGTGACCAGATTTCTCCGGTCTCTCGATTGGTTCCGAGTTCGAGGTCGCTTGCGCGGTCCTCTCCCTTACGAAGCTGTGAAACGGTGTACACCGAATCTATCGCGGACCAAGGCGTCCTTTGCCCAACTCTGAACCGGGATCGGATGGCCAATGGTCATTTCAAGAGCAGTCGCCGTAAGGTAGGCAACCACCCCCGCTCTATAGGAAACAATACAGTTCCCAGACTCCCCCGAATGTTAGTCGGAGAGCACAATCGATTGGCTTGCGCCGCTCGGTGCGCAGACCGTCCAGGAGCGCCAAAGGTTTGATTCCCAGGGGAGACTGGTTGACCCAGTGTCCTACCCAGGTTCGCACCCCATGCGTGGAGGCCATCGGATGGGTGTTGACCCGTGAGTGTGACCGACCCTGAACACATGGGTCATCGTGGCCACCTCATCATGGGCCCGTTAGCTCCCGACTCCGACTAACAGTCGGGGGAGTCTGGAAGCAGTACTGTTTCCTATAGAGCGGGGGTGGTTGCGGACCTTACGGCGACTATTCTTGAAACGACCATCGGCCATCCGATCCTGGGTGAACAGCCGGGCAAAGGACGCTATGGTCCGCGATAGATTCGGTATACACCGTTTCACCGCTTCGTAAGGGAGAGGACCGCGCAAGCGACCTCGAACTCGGAACCAATCGAGAGACCGGAGTAATCTGGTCACAATTGGAAGTAAGGGCGTGAGTGACGGCCCGCCAGGTAACATTCCTGGCTATCTCGCGGTTAAGGCTTTGGCCTCTTACGGGCTTGTGACGTAGCTAGATTGTGGACTGTTTTTGTCCCAAGTCTTCTGCGTTCACTTCACGGGAGATAGAACGACTAATCGTTAAAACTTCCTGAGGTGACGGGCTCGCCCGTTGTAGTCGACAACCCAAGTTGTCCACATTACCAAAAACCCTATGTAGGCGATAAGTACTGTTCCAGCTGTCAATAAACTTTTAATGTTAGTAAGTTCAGGAACATTCAGGCAGGGGTCTACGGAAAACAGCAAGTCTACAAGTCAAGAAAGTTTGGGTAGCTTTGGTCTAGAGAGCCCTTAACGGCAGTCGTGTTTTTTATTCTTGTTTTTATTCCGTTACTAGCTGCGCCCCGCGGTGTCACCCGCGTGGTGATGGAAAATTGTGATAATGATGATAGAAAGTATTTTATATTTTCGTCAATTTTTCAATGTTTTTATATTATTCTGCTATTCGGAACGGAGACAAATCCAACAAATTAAAAATCATGAAAACCATGGTTCACTATTTTGGCGATAATGGCTTACACAAAAAATATAGATATATGCTGTCGCGGGCTTTTTTGTGGGACTATTTAAAATAAACATTTCCATTATACATTATATAAGTGTAACTCCAACGGTTTTTGCGGCGCAGGCCAGAATAGCTCGCAGATGGCAGATTTTTTTCCTACTTACTTGACACTTATCGTTATATTTTGGATAATTCACACTATATCTTTATAATAAGTGTTATAGCCTATGTGTTATTCTGATGTGTAAGCTATATTATTGAAAAGTTTCATCAAAATCCATTTAGTAGTTTTTGCGTGAAAGAGTAACAAACATCCATACATACATTCTTACAAACTTTCGCGTTTATAATAGTAGTAGGATGGAACTCAGGAAACATATTTTCCAATATTTGATATGAAATTATTTTACAGGTGGAATGCCATCCGTATCTGAACCAGAAAAAGATCTCAGAAATTTGCAAGGCTAAAGGTATAATCGTGTGTGCTTATGGAGTGATGGGATCGGCTAGAAAGCCTAATGCGAAACAAGACTTAGACACGAAACTCTCCGAAGACGGAAAGATACTGAGGATCGCGGACAAATATCAAAAGAGCCTCGCGCAGATCCTACAAAGATACCAAATGGAAAAAGAGCACGTTTTCATACAGAGGACTACCAACTTGGAACATTTAAGAGAAAACTTGGAAGTTTTCAACTTTGCGCTTGAAGAGATCGATATGAGGGGGCTGGAAAGTATGAAGAAGGCCAAGAGATACATAGATTTTCATGGGTATGTGTCTATACACCTATTTTACGTGTAGTTTGTGTACCTTTGCTCGAAGACATTTGTATTTCATAGCCTCATTTTTTTTAAAATACCTTATAAGAGTCAATAAAAATTGTTCAAAATGGAAACCGATTTAAGACAAAAGTCAAAAAATAGCTCCTTGACCATGTAGGTCGTGTAAAGACTGAAATTAAATTGCTTCAATGAATAACCTAATACATGTGTGTATATGTATATAATGTCATATAAAAACAAAGGCGGCAATCTTCATAAAACCGTTATTTTCAGAAAACGAAAAAAACGTTTTAGAAAAAAACGAAAGAAACAGTACCTACGCGGATTTTATTTTATTTATTTATTTAGATACTTAGGATTAGGTATACAGTTCATTCATTGGTCATGTAATCTTATAATAATTATATAAATTATTTAATAATTAATATAGGGAGGTTTAACACATCTTACATGACCTTTACTGCCAATAGCAAATCTAACTAGGCGATAATTTGGCCCGTCTCTAGATGTGCATATTTTTATGCAATTTTAAGAAATGAAGTGTTTTTTTTTTTAAATAAATTATTTGGCCTTATAAAAGTGATATCCTAATTATACCATTCCGAAGTTAAAATTATACATATATAATATAATACAGAATATAAAATTACACCATTCCGAGCTTCGTATCGGAAGCTCCCACGGTCTCGTACTTCGGTCAGCCTCTGACAGTATTAAAAATTCCGAGTCATAATAGTGATTTCTAATCCTATTCTTTCTGTGTCCATGGTGCAAGACTCTGGAACGATCTCCCAGCAATTATACGAAACTCGCCTTCTTTACCATCGTTTAAGACCTCACCTTTCTAAGAAGTAACCAGTTCTTCCCTTTCTCTCCTGTTCCACTCCCAATTTCCTCTCCTCGGGCATTATTAGTTTTAAATTCTTCCACTTGTCTGTATGTTATGTAATAATCTTTATTTCACAATGCGCGCATGTACCACTGTGTTTAGGTTAGTCGTAAGACATTGCCATGTGGAAATAAGCTCGCCTTTTTGTATACTATTTAAGTGCAAATAAAGAGTTTATTATTATTATTAAAATTATGATAAAAGGCAAAATGTTTAACAAATGGTTGTAAATAAATAGTTATAAGCAATACGTTGTTGGAGATTTCCGCCTTTGAAAGGCACATGAGGAGATTGCCGTTTTTATTGTGACTCATAGTCTTCTTCTTCTTTCTTTTCCTTGTGGCAATTCCACGCAGCTAGGGTGCTGGTGATTTTGTGCCAGTTTGTATGTATTGTTGACGGGAGGATGACTACTGTTAGTGTTAGTAGCTACAAAAAAAAAAGGAAGGGACATCACAATTGCATACACAGAGGACAACATAGAGACTAAAAACATAACAGAATATTAGGGGATTATTTTGGAGAAAGAAAAAGGAGAAGGGTCAGGGTAATAGAGAAGTGCTTCTGGGGGCAGCGCCGCTCCCCACCGCCCCCCGAGAGCAGGCCCCTCCCCCGGCATCGGCCGCACCGAGAATGTGTCGTCCATTGACTGAAAGTTACTGCCAAAAACTCGCCATATTCAGCGACTTTTTCCACAGCCAACCTCGACAACGGGGCCACATTTCCATCGGCCTGACGTCACAAGGCGGGTCCGATCCCGAGCAGCGAACGGAAGCGGCCACCCCCAGAAGGCATTTCGGAATATGGGTTAAATGGCTAAATGATTTAGGTTAATGAATTTAGCGATGACTCGATAAATTTTAATGGAATTGGACGCCAGAAGGATATCGATTTTGGTAGGGAGTTCGATTTTCAATTGAATGAGATTAGGAATGAACGAAGGAAAGTTGTTAAGGAGAGGGCAATTAAAGAAGAGGTGATCCACGGTGCAGATATCAAATCCACAATCACACTGTGGGGACGGAATTACGTTTATACAATATTTAAAAAAAAAAAAAAAAAAATAAAATATAAAAAAAAAAAAAAATAAATAAAAAAAAGGAATAAAAAAGAAAGGAGGGGCGAGTGAAAGAGCGTTGAAACTCTTATATACGTTAAGAGGCGGATGACAGTCCGCCCGCCACGGATTTTAAAGAGGGAAGATCAGTTACCGTTATAAAGGAGGAGGTATCGCTGCAGGATGAGGCTGCAGAATTTCCCTTATTTTGGGCGATTAGTAGCCGCAGGAGGGACGCAATCTCTTCCAGGGTCGTAGACTTAGGCTGTCTGTTAAGGCAGCTGCCATTCTCGACCCTGTCGGGGAAGTAGTCCCATCTCAGATCTGAGGTGGGGGCGGCTTGTGGACGAGGGTTGGAAGTGGGAGAAGAGAGTTTTCTCTTCTTGCCTTTCCCTTTTGTCTTACCCGACCTTAAAGGGTCTACAGTTATTATTCTAGGACGATAGCTGTTATTAGGGGTTAAGTTGAAAAAAGATGGAGGCTGGGGGGGGTTGATTGCAGTAACCGTTGCATACGAATTTCTAGAAATTTTGGGGAAGCGAGAGGACGCTTCATTAAAAGAGATGCCCTCTTTAGCCATAAGTTGTTTAATAGCCTTTTGTCTCATGAACTCTGGGCAGGAAGGGTCGTTTGCACTATGGTTACCGCGACAATTGACACAAACCAATGTTGCGGTATTTGTACAAGTTTCGCCCGAGTGGGCTTCTCCGCACCGGAAGCATCGTGGGGAATTAGCCCTGCAGGTTTTTATAAGGTGTCCAAAACGGAGGCATTTGCGACATTGTGTGACGGGGAAGGCGTAACTTTCCACTGGAAGAGAATTGTAAAAAATCATTATTCTTTCTGGTAACTTCTGGCCCTCGAAGGTTATAACCACCGTCCTGGATGGTTTCCAGACGGTGTTACCCTGGGGGTCGGAGGAGCGGAAGTTAAGACGGCGAATGCTTTTTGCTATACAAATATTGCTGTTGTTGATGGCCTCGATTATCTCCTCATCGCTGAGGTCATTATCTAAGCCCTTAACGAGTCCGAGCCGCACTGTGGAGAAAGAGGGGATGAACGCGTTAAAGTTCTTTTTTGTTAGGAAGTCAGCGGTCGCCAGCATATTGGCCGATTTGCCAGTCTTCAGGGTAACCTCGATACGGTTTCGTCCTGTTTTTTTAGTAAAAGAACGTCGGCTACTTTATTTTTCTGGATTAGTTTGCCTACTGAAAGGGGAAAAATGTTTAGGCTGGAGGGGTCACTCTCAGCCGTTTGATTCGGTTTATACTGGATAAACACTAAGAAGGGTCCTTGGGAACCCTCCCCGTACAAATTAGGGATTGTATTTGATTCGCGTTCGACTGAGGAAGCCACCTCTACGTTGGCTCCCACAGAGGCCCTAGAATCAATTACCCCATCGAAAATAGCACTGAGGTTTGATGGGGTCAACGGGTGTGCTCCCGTTGACCCCCCTGCGGCTAATTCCATGTCAATACAATCACGGATAACTCATCATAAACGTGGCTAAAAAATAGAAAAAAATGTATACCCTACAAAAAGTTAATTTGTGAAATAATGTTATAATTGCTCACCAAAATAGGCGGGCAACGCTAGAAAACACGCTCAGCAGGAGCACAGATAAAACACTGGACAGAACAAACACTAGGAAGAACAAGGAGAACACCGGAGACGGTCACGAAATTCACACGCAAAACGCGACCACCACCGTTAGTAATCCCTAATAGAATGGTGACTCATAGTGGACATTGCTGGATTTGTTATAGACTCGACTGTGTTCGCCATACTAAATGCTCTTTTCTGATTGGTTAATTCGGAGGTTGCCATGTTTGAAACAAACAACATTGAAGATTTCCGCCTTTGATGCGAACCTTGTTAGAAACACGGCAGAAAGTATTGAATTTAGCCGCTATTGTCGGGACCAATGTTATTCGTAAAATTTGTGGTCTACAGATAAATAATTTTGCATCATTATTTCAATTTACGCATGTTGTGGAGATTGCTATCTTTGTTTTTATATGACACATTTATGTATGTGTATGTGTGTGCATATGTAAATATACAGTATTTATTTTATTGTATAATTGTAATATATAACTTGTAAGTATTTGTTTCTTATATAACTAATCCTCATATATCTTATATATTTATATTAATACTAGCTGCGCCCAGCGGTTTCACCCGCGTGGTGATGGAAAATTGTGATAATGATGATAGAAAACCATATATCTTTATAAATTATAGCCTATGTGTTATTCTGATGTGTAAGCTATATTATTGTAAAGTTTCATCAAAATCCATTCAGTAGTTTTTGCGTGAAAGAGTAACAAACATCCATACATACATACAAACTTTCGCGTTTATAATATTAGTAGGATGTGTAATATTTTATATCATTATTTTACTATTAATATTGAAAGCAGTTTAGTTGTCAAGTAACGTCAGTATCTACTTCTTAAAAACCAAGGCAGTATATTACGTATTCCTAGATACTGACTACTCGTTTTATATAAAATCGAAGACTATCGCGGTTGTTTGACATTATAAATAGGATAGAAAACGAATTTACCGCGTGAAATTTGTAGGACCCGACGTTTCGGTGACGAACAACGGACTGACAGCTCTTCAGTCTACCCTAGACAACGGCGGCTGCAACGTCACCGAAACGTCGGGTCCTACAAATTTCACGCGGTAAATTCGTTTTCTATCCTATTTATAATGCTCGTTTTAGTTAGGCATTCATGTAGAATAATCTTATGGGTTGTGTTCATTTCTTTATTGCTTTATTATATGATCCAGCGAACACTTCAATAACATAAAAACCATAAAAAATCTCTATTGTGCTTACGTCATCTTGAATATGCATTCCAGTTATTGAACTCTTGTTACGAGGTGTATGCATCGAGAATAGAGGCCATCCAAAGAAAATTTCTGCACTACGTAGAATATAAATGTCGTATAAGTGATCCAGACTACTATTCTTGTTGTATCCGCCATCATTTGCTGCCATTGGCTTTGCGAAGAAACATAGCTGAAATCTCACTTTTATTACGAATTTTAAATGGCTCGATTGATTGTCCTGAACTACTATCTAAAATATCTCTCCGCACTCCTAGCCGGGCACTTAGAAATAGGGCACTCCTTCTTGTATGCCTTTAAAACCAAATACAGGCGTAATTCTTATTTTATAAGGGTATGCGAAACTTTCAACATCCTGAATGCTGACATTGATATTGACCCCTTTTTCACGAATATAGATAGGTACTATAAGGAAGCAGGTTGTAGGGCGATTTTGTGATGACCAGGCTTAGCATTTTCTTCTTTTATTACAGCTGTCAACATGTTTTCTACTGTACCTACAATTTAGTATCTTCTTGTTTAATATCTTCTTTATGCTTAATATCAGTTCTAAATTCACATTGTTATTATTGTCATTATCAGTGGTAACTTGTAAATGGCTCTAAGCTTCCTATTTTTGTTCACTACAAAATTATTGGCTGTAAGTTATCTTTAAGAAAATAAAAATAAATAAAATACAGCTATGTAGTTACAATTACAATGTATTAGGTCTTTGAATTGAAAAGTTCAATTTTTTGTGATATTGAACATTTATTTCGAAGCAAATTGGAAAGTGTTTATCATTCCATGTATTTTCCATCGCTAGCTATGACGTTCTCCCATCTTTCTGGCAAGAGACAGATTCCCCGGCGGAAGAAGTCTTTGTCCTTGTAGGCTATCCACGAATAAAGCCATTTTTCAATATCCTTGAAAGACTGAAAACGCTGTTCGGTAAGGCCATGGGCCATTGACCGGAGCAAATAGTAGTCGGATGACGCAATATCTGGGTTGCACGGTGGGTGAGGTAGGGTGTCCCAGCGAAGCGTTTCCAGGAAGTTCTTGATCTGCATCGCGACGTGCGGTCGAGCATGGACATGCTGGAAAATTATCTTGTCGTGCCTTTTAGCGTATTCCGGACGTTTTATCTTTACAGCATGGCTCAAACTCTTGAGCTGAGCTCGATAGCGATCGCCCGTGATGGTTTCTCCCGGTTTTAGCAGCTCGTAATAGATGACACCCTTGTGGTCCCACCGAATGCAAAGCATTACCTTGGATCCGTGGATGTCTCTCTTCGGCGTGGCTGTTGAGGTCTATGGAAGTGATTCACCGGGGTACGAGCGATATTTTTTGCATTTGGGGTTCTCGTAAAAGATCAACTTTTCGTCGCCGGTGATTATTCGGTGGAGAAAACCTTTTCTTTTTTGACGGCGAAGGAGCATTTCACAAGTCTTGAAACGTCTTTCGATGTCTCTCGGCTTCAACTCGCGAGGAACCCAATGCCCTTCCTTTTGAATGACTCCCATGGATTTTAAACGTCTCGAAACGGTTGAGGGATGAACATTACGCACTTCACTTATCTTTCCGCCCGTTCCACCGTTCACCCCTCAGAAGTGTAATAATAGTATATAATGAGCCCGATTTCGGTCGTTGAATTCCATGGCAGCTCCGTTTATATTTTATTTTCGTATTTTTTATTTATGCTTTTTTATTTTACTTATAACTCCACTATTATTAAATCCGTTATTTTTTCTTTTATTTTCCAGAATGGGAGACACACATAAGGATTATCCGTTTAATATTCCATATTGATGGCAATTTAGTAATTATTTTTTTCCTTATAACTGGCAAGACCGAATTTCGAGTTTTATAAAAGTTTGACAGGTTGATTTGACGTTTGAAACTTATTTCTTGTGTGCGCAATGTGTGTCGCTTCTGCGCGTGCGACTGATCATGTTACTAGCAAAGTAAACGATTTATTTTACAATAAGTTGATGTGTTTTTTTTTTTATTGTTTGTGTAACAACGATTTTGCGTTAAGTTGAAATGTCCTGACGGGTTTCGATCGTGTTATATCATGGACTAGCTGTGCCCGACCACCACGCGTTGCTGTGGCTCCGCATACGTGTGTTTAAATGAAAACACAGGTTTATACCTGTTACAGGTGTGACATCTATATAATATAAAAATATGCGCGGATTCGAATACAATGTACCTACCCATTAGGTACTTTTCGAGTTTAACGAGCCCAAACATATGCAGGTTAAATTTGTACATATAAAGATTTCAAGGCGGCGTAAACAGAAATGAACACGTGCGAGTTGTGCGTCCGCGCTTTCAAGGAAAAATCAGCCTTAAAACGCCACGTAAACAACGTTCATTGTAGTTCTAAGCAGTTTGTGTGTGATGAGTGCGACAGCGCGTTCACTCAAAGGTATCTCTTGAAAAACCATATCGAAACTGCGCATTTGTATATAAAATATGAATGTAGTGTGTGTAAACGCGGTTTCACACGAGCGAACAACTTGAAAATACACTTCGAAGCGTTTCACATGAACGTTAAACATTTTCAATGTGGGGAGTGTGACCACACATTCACGAGAAAAACCGGACTTATCCTGCACATCGAAAACGCTCATTTATTCAAGCTATTCGAGTGTGATTACTGCAAGAAGAAATACACGCAAAAGCTCACGTTGAAGAGTCATATTGAATCGGTTCACCTCAATATACGGAAGTATGTCTGTCGCGAATGTGAACGAGCGTTCAAGCAAAAGATTCACTTGATCAATCACCACGAATCGATCCACTTGAAGATAAAGCGCTTCAAGTGCGTTCGATGCGAGCATCAATTCGGGAGGAAGCACGACTTGAACGTCCACTACGAGACTGTACACTTGAAAAAAACGACCGTGAAATGTCCCGATTGCTCGAAGATCTTCAAGTTTAAATCGACGCTTAAAAAACACTTTGAGACGACGCATGAGAACAAACGATTCCCCTGCGTCACTTGTTTAAAGGTGTTCACGAGGCGGGATACTCTACAGAAACACATAGCGACCGTTCACGGAAATTATAAACCGTACGTCTGCGACTTGTGTTCGTGCTCGTTCGGTCAGAAGAAAAACTTGAATCTACACGTCGACACGAAGCATAGGAATATTCGGTACAGCTGCTCTTATTGCGACAAGGTCTATACGCAGAAAGGGCATTTAAACAAGCACGTTAATGCGTCTCACAGCGACACGAGAGAGAGATTTGTGGCTGGGGCCACTCTGGATATGGATGCCCCTCGCGATTTACTGTCGCCTCGGTCACCCGTGTCACAGCCCAGTACGCAAACCGCCCAGTTCCGTCCGACAAGTTCCCCCGGATCGGAACCTCTGATCCCAACTGTCTATGACTGCAGGTTACAGCCACAGACAGAGTTTAAAGTGACCCTTCCAAATTAAGTCCCTATTCGAGGAGACTACCGGATGGGTGCTGAACCGTGAGTTGGGCCGACCCAAGGAATCACAAACAGGCCATCAGGCCCAAGTTGCACAGAACCATTATTAACTATATACATATACATATTAATATAAATCGACAAGGTTTACAGTGATAATTATGAAGCAGTTTGGAAATTGTCTATATCTTGTACCAGATATTAGATACAGTAGGACCTTGCTTATCCGAGGTAATGTGGACCGAAGATACCTCGAATAATCGAAAATTTGGATAACATGGACTCAGTCATAAATCGAGGGGTGAACATACGGTTAAGTTCAAAATTAATGAAAGTGTAGTCAATAAAGTAAAGGAATACATCTATTACATATTTAAATGTAGTCATTTACATATGTTATACATATAGAGTTGTCAACTACAACGGGCGAACCCGTCACCTCAGGAAGTTTTAACGATTAGTCGTTCTCTCTCCCGTGAAGTGAACGCAGAAGACTTGGACAAAACAATCTACCGTCAAGCTCCGCCACATGCCCGTAAGAGGCCAACGCCTTAACCGCGAGATAGCCAGGAGTTTTACCCAGCGGGCTTACACTCACGCCCTTACTTCCAATTGCGACCAGATTACTCGGGTCCCTCGATTGGTTACGAGTTCAAGGTCGCTTGCGCGGTCCTCTCCCTTACGAAGTGGTGAGACGGTGTATACCGAATCTATCGCGGACCACGGCATCCTTTGCCCGGCTGTTCACCCAGGATTGGGTAGCCGTGGCTTATGCCGCACGGTGCGCAGACCGTCTAGGAGCGCCAGAAGGTTGATTCCCAGGGGAAACTAGCCGTAAGGCCAGAGTCCTACCCAGGCTCGCGCTTCATGCGTGGAGGCCGTCAGATAGTGTGACTAACCCTGAACAGAATGGGCCTTCGTGGCCAACTCAGCAAGGGCCCATTAACTCCCACATATGTTATACAATACATACATACATAAATTATACCATACAGTACAGCATAGAAAAATTAGAGCAGTGGCGTTGGGGGGTATATGGCCTGGCCGGAGCCTTTTTGACCTCAGTTAACCCGGAACTCGGTTAATGGTGGGTCAGATAACCGCGGTCCTACTGCGTTGCAATTTGATCCTGGGGTTACTTCTTCATACAATGCGAATACGCTCGACTCCTACCCCCCCCCCCTAATCTCACCTGAGATTTTTCAAAATGCATATTTTTTGGATTTGTGTTGTGTTTATTTAAATAAATTAATAGTAAAAACACATTTTTAAAAACAAGCTTTTATTAAAATGCTGTCCCGAATCAACCCTGTGCGCAGCAGCCATGTCATGGTGAAACTTAGAACGGGCTATCATAATTGAATCAGTGTTCATCGTCACAACTGTCAACTGTCAACGGTTGGTCGTGTAATTTCTCGTGATATTTTTTGGTTTCAAAATCGTTGAGGCTGAGTTGAGCCTTCGGCAGTGTTAATATTTCTTCAACTGCCGCAGTTCTTCGGACGCCAAACATCTTTGTTGAGTTTTATCAGATCTGAAACTCTCTGTCACTGGTGTGTGAGAACAGTAACCGGGCATCCGGAGAACTGTTCTCGTTTATCATTTTCTAAAGCTATTAATAACTGTGAACCCGACTGAGCCCTACTGGTGAAACTGGTCTACAATTTGTTAGAGTATTGAAGTCTCCGGGAAAAGTTATTAGTTACCTATTCTGCAAAAGTTTGTATGTAAGAAGTGCGACTGCGCGTTATAATGAAACAAGGAAATTTTTTATTGTAACTTTTGTGGATTGTTCAACGTCATCAAACCCTACTGGTGATACTTTTCTAAAACTTGGTAGTGATTTGCAAGTCGCCGGGAAAAGTTATTAATTATTCCTCAAAAAGTTTTTATGCGAGAAGTGCGACTGCGCGTTAAAAGAAGCAAGTGAATTTTTATATTGCAACTATTGTGAATTATTCAACGTCATCATGAGCTGCCATTCGTGCTCTTTCGAACTGGAAGGAACGGAAAATACGTTTTGCTGCCCTGATTGTAAAAATATGTACCATTTCGACTGCTGTGGCTTTCCAAGGGATACATATATTAGGAAACCCATCGCCAAGCGACCTCTCTTCAAATGCGCTGATTGTAAGAAGCGTACTTTGTTGGTGGAGAAGAAGATATCTTTGTCACCCTTGGATCCTACTGATTTGGCAGTCATTTCACCTTCGACTACGAGCAATGCTAGCAATGTTAAAATTCCTTCTGTTATTCTACCACATGAACAACTTGCCACTATACTAATGGAGATAAAAAACTTAAGATGTGATTTTTCATCATTTCAGACGGAATTTCGAGCAATTAAGTCCACCATTGCCGAGTTTGAAGCCATTATCAAACTCAATTCTTTGCAAATGGCGGAATTTAACAATAAATTTACTGCTATTGAGGCAAAAATTAAAATCTGCGATGATATCAACATTAAAGTCATGGAGACCAGGTCTGAATTGGAAGTCTTTAAAGCTTCAGAAAATGAGCGACATGAATTTCTAATAGAAACTGTGGATAGTCTAAGTAATAAAATTGAGGTTATGGAAAAAAAATGTGTCACCGAAACCAGGAAAAAAAGGGAATTCGAAAATCAACTTCAAGTCCTTGAAAATAAGCTGGATTACCAAGAGCAGTTACAAAAATCAGCTAATATGGAAATCAGAGGTATTCCTGAGTCACAAAATGAAAATCTTCTTAACATATTGGAGAAAATTGCCATGGTCACCAAATGCAGTTTTAATAGATCGGATGTATGTACTATTTATCGTATCCGGCACAAGAACTCTGAAAATAAACCGAAGCCGATCATTGCAAAATTCATTACAAACGAGCTAAAAAATTCCTTCATCTCTAATTTTAAAATGTATCTCAAGAAATGTAAAACAAATGGCGAAACCTTAACTCTTTTTGACATTAGTTATACTGGTAAAACAAATGCACCGGTTTTTATTTCTGATGATTTGACTAAACGCTCAAGAGAACTACTATGGAACGCAAAAAGAATTGCCAAAGAAAAATCATTTAAATACTGTTGGGTAAGTGCTGGGAGGATTTATTTAAGAAAAGGGGAAGGCGATAAACCAATCCTCATTAAAAATAATGCCTCTTTTTTAGATCTATAATTTCAGTTATTTTATCTAGATGTCCGCTTTTATCTTTAACTACTTATGGTTTAAACAAATTAACCCTTAATATTATATTAGTCTACACTTATTATGATTATTTGGAATTTAAGTTTAAATTTAATTATATTATAGATTTTATTATTTTTTATTTTTTAATTTTTAAAATTAGTAATGTATATATTATTCTATTTTTTAGCACACAAGTATTGCCGCAGTTTGGCATTGTCAGAGATATTTTGAATATTAGTTTAATCTTAACGACTATTTTAAAAACTACCTACTTATATTCATACCCTACATCGAAAATATTCTTGATCTGCATTGGTTGTGATATGATATCGCTCTACAAACTAACTAAAAGTCTTAACAAAATGTTGCTAAAACTGCTTATCAAAACTATAATGATTACTGTTGTATTGCAATGGATTACATGAATTTTTTGAATAATAGTACTGAAAACAGACACGTCACATCAAACGTATTGTTGTGCAGAGAGATTATGTCCGAGGGTGATACAGTCAAGTGTCTATGTCTAAATATTAGAAGTCTCAATAAAAATTACGATCAATTTATTATTCTATTAGAGCGTCTCCAAATTGACCTAGATATTCTAATACTCACCGAGACCTGGAATGGACACTACTTTAGGGATAAGCACATTCCTGGATATGAATGCTACCACACAACGCTAAACCACACTCAGAATGATGGTGTGGTAGTGTATATACGAGAAGGTTTTAGTTATATGTCTGTCCAAGAAATTAATCTCCCTGAAGCAAATTGTCTACAGGTTAACATTGATATTGATAGAACTCTACTCTGTGTATATAGGAGTCCATCCAATAACAATATCACAAATTTTATAAAAAAATTAGACGGGGTCTTAATTGAAAATCGAAGCGTAAAGAATTTAATACTTTGTGGGGATCTTAATATTTCAATAGAAGGGAAGGCAAACATCCAAGCTGACCAATATATCAATCTTCTAATGCTACATGGACTCCGCCCAGAGGTTGTCCAGCCAACGCGAGAATTCAATAATAGTAGTACTTGTATTGATCATGTTATGATTCGCTCTAAGAATACGATTTCCACGATCATCTTCCAAAACTCTATTACAGATCATTATACAATATTATTTAAAGTAGGGAAATGGAGGAAGGAGGCTGAACATAAACATGAATTCACAAAGAAAACTATTAACTACGATAATATATTAAAAGACATTAGCAGTCACGACTGGTCTCCTGTTCTCTCTCTGCATAGTACGGATGAAACATATCGGGCATTTATCACTTCGTTAGGTCAAATAGTAAATAAAAATACGTCAATTGAAACTTTTAAAATTAGACACAAACACAAAAAACTAAAGCCTTGGATCACTAAGGGTCTACTCTTTTGTATTCACAAACGCGATAAAATGCACGCTACCTTAAAAAAGCGACCGGATGACCTCATTTTAAAACAAAAATTTACGCGGTATAGAAATATATGTAAGAATTTAATTAAATTAACGAAGCAAAGATTCTACAAAACGCAAATTTCAAACTCGAAAGAAGACCCTCAGAAAATATGGGAAATAATAAAAGAAGCATCAAATTCAAAAAATAAAAAAACTTCGTCTTTGTCCAAAATCCAAATCGAGGATGAAGTTGTTACCCTGCAAAATAACACTAAAAAAGTGCTAAATCACATTAATAAACACTTTTGTGGCGTGGGTCCTATGTTAGCCAAAAAATTTGTCACGGATGAAGAAATTGATTCATGTAATGATACTGGTATCTACCAGGCCTCACTATATCTCAGACCGACTAATGCTGCTGAAGTCACGAAGATAATCGAAAGCCTAAAGAATAAGTCAGCAGCAGGAAATGATGAATTAGGGTCCCATATATTTAAAATTACTAAGTCATATATAAGCGTACCCATCAGTCATATAATCAACGTTAGCTTTAGAAGTGGTGTATTTCCGAGCGATTTGAAAACTGCTAGAGTAATACCAATTTTTAAGGGGGGTGACAAACTGCAGGTGAATAATTATCGACCTATTTCAATACTGAATACAATGTCGAAAATTATTGAAAAGGTGGCTAAATTAAGATTAATGAAATTCTTAGGAGAAAACGCTATTCTGTCAGACAATCAATTTGGCTTTAGAGAAGGCCTAGGGACATCAAACGCCATCTCAGCCTTAACAGATTTTCTTGTACAAGGCATAGACAAGGGAGAAAAGTGCCTGGCAGTATTTTTAGATTTGGCGAAAGCCTTTGATTCGGTGCCTCATAATAGGTTACTACAACAATTAAAAAAAATAGGCGTAGCGTCATCCAGTCTCCAATGGTTTCAGAGCTATTTAACTAACAGAGTCCAGTTTGTGTCGATTCTTAACCACTTTAGTGACGCTGAACCACTAACCTATGGGGTTCCGCAAGGAAGCGTCCTGGGACCCATACTTTTCCTCACTTATATAAATGATCTTTGCCAGTTACCGACAGCAAAAATAATTTCATATGCTGACGACACTGTAGTTATCTTTAAGGGATCAAATTGGGACAGTACTCTCACAAAAGCAAATTTGGGCATGAATGAGATTCGTGATTGGCTAGAAACTGCAAAACTAACACTAAATGTGAGTAAAACCAGTTATATGACTTTTAGCCCTACTAATAGGGGTCAGCCAACAGTAAATCACCACGTAACCATTCACAAATGTCACTCTGAAACCTCGTGTAATTGTGCACCACTAAAGAGATCCCCCACAGTCAAATATCTAGGCATTGTAGTTGACAATAAATTGCGATGGGAAGAGCAAGTCAATGCAGTGTCAAAGAAAGTGAGAACCCTTGGTTATACTTTCAAAGAGTTGAGGAGTGTTCTGGATCGCAGGACGCTAACCATAGTGTATTTTGCATTATGTGAAACCCTTATTAACTATGGTATAATTGGGTGGGGTGGGTGCTGCAAAACCCTCCTGACGCCACTTCTAACAGCGCAAAAATGTATTTTAAAAATCATGCATCGCAAACCATATCAATATTCTTCTAAGGAACTCTTTAAAGAAGCTCAGGTTTTGGATGCTAGGTTATTATTCATTAAAACTGCACTACGTTGGGTTTTCGTGGCCAAACAAAATAAATCTTTTATTATTACGCACACGAAACCCACTAGACAACTCCTGAGTGATAATTTAAATGTACCTAGGATGAAGACGACTTTCGGACAGCGACACTACTCTTTCATAGCTACAAGACTCTATAATAAATTAAGCAGTGACATTAAAACCAGCCCCAGTTGTCATGTGTTTAAAAGCAAAATAAATAAATGGCTGGTGCAAGAAGAGCGTTTATCTATCCATGCCATGATCGATGTAGTAGAATAATTTGAAGTTGACTTAACATATATTGTGTATATATGTATGTATGTGTGTATATGTATATTCTAATGTATTTAGTATTTCTATTTCCTATATAATATTGTAAACTTTATTATTATATTTATTTATTATTATTATATATATTTTAAAATTATTATTATTATTATTGTGTTTGGTTGGTTCAACGACCCTCGTTTTAAATGTAAAAATACAAATTGCTTGCCCTGGAACGGGTATATCCCAGTTGGGCAGCACTAGCCAGTGAATGAAAGAGGAAAGTTTTTGCCATTTGTTTTAATATTATATTTATTGTAAAATGGTTAATTTAATAATTCCAATAAATAAATAGAAAATAAATAAATAAAAATGCGAATACAAAATTGCGTGACTGTGCTGTTGACCGTTGAGAAATCCCCTCGTCGGGAGCCAATCCTGGGTGCAGAATCAGGTTACGCTTACTATAATAATGCATTGTCATTGGAACTGAGCCAACATGTAAAATTTCAACTTCTTAGAATAGGAAAAAGTGGTTCTAATTCTGCTTGCAAGATTTGACCTAAACAAACAGTTACAAACAATGCAAGGTAAATAAAAGCTTGTAAAACCTTAATTTGGTAACCCTGTTTTCTTGCAATTTTACACTGTTTCTGGCGGAAAATAAAATTGTGATATTCGGCGATATCCCAAGTGAGATTGGGTGACATTCGGCTGCGGTCCTCCCATAAATGCCACTTGTAATTAATAGATGCACCCTTACCCTCGAATAAAAGATCGCAGTTGCATGAAACTTAGCATATTGTTAGATCATAGTATCATCAACACAGTATACAGACAGTAGCTTCTCTTAGAACAAAATTAGAATCAAAGGGCTACCACAAGTCGTAATACGATTACTAGATATTGTACCACAAGTGTCGTCTATGGGGCTGCCGCTCCGCAGACGCAGATATACAGGGTGTCCAGTAGGAAAGTTCAAATTTAAAGTTCGAATTACGCAGTAAAGATTGATGCGGGAAGAGGGGAGAGGTCTCATTGATGCGCTAGACGCACGGGTTTTGCAGTCACGATGGAACATTGGACCGGAGCGCAACTAGAGTTGTTGACTGTCACCTTAGGAAGTTTTAACGATTAGTCGTTCTATCTCCCTGGAGTGAGCGCAGAAGACTTGAACAAAACAGTCCACATCAAGCTCCGCCACAAACCCGTAAGAGGCGTAATCATAATGCGTGGTAACAAATACCACCTCCAATTAATCCTGCAAGGAAAGATAAAAGGCCACCGAAGACCTGGCCGAAGAAGAACTCACTGGCTACAAAACCTCGATGAATGGTTCAAACTCAAGCAACACCGAGTTGTTCCGCTCCGCAACATCACGGGCCCAAGTGGCCATAATGACCGCCGACCTCCGATAGAAGATGGCACTATAAGAAAATTAAACAGTGTGTCAGTGTAAATTTACACCTATTTATAATCTATAACCATCTATCAATCAATCTTCAATTTCAGATTTGACCTTATTGCCAAGCTTGTCTCGGGTGTTCTCTCCAAGTGCCAGAGTCCAATCGAGCTCTTGATAATGATGATCATGACATGAGGAGATAGCCAATAGCTTCCCGCACTTAGCTAACACTCCTATTAGGGCCATTGTGTCTCACCCCCCCCCCCCCCCCCACCCATATATTGATCACCAGCTTATAGTTCAAGTTCTTAGTTCAGATTCTTTATTGTGTGAATTATTAAAAAACATACAATGGTTAAGTAACAAACTGCCCAGAGAGCATACAACATTTCGTTTTAGAAGAAACTTCATAAAGTAGAAGCTATAAAAGGCGTAATCAACTAGCAGTAAACTAAAACCATCAACAATTAAAATAATCAATATCAGAAATGATCAAACAAAAGCAATAATCATCAATAATCAGATTATCAATCAAACTAATTTAATAATGTTTTGTCCAAGAAGAATCTAAATACATTGTAATTACATTTAAATATAAGAAACCATATAACTAAAACAATCAATAAAACAATTAATTCAAGCTAAAACAATTATAGATCCATCACATATTATAGATCCATCAATTAGCTCAGCTATTGAATTATCATAATTGTTCTAGTAAAAGGTTCTAAACTAAATGTTACTTTCTAAATACTAAATGTTACGTTGTTAAATTTATTATTTATTTATTTATTTATTTAAAAATTAATTACTATAAAACATTGATTTGCTTACAAAAATAACAGGAACCGAATGGCAAAACAACCTTTTGCTTATTTGATTTTGTCACCCAACTGGGACTAGCCCATTCTAGGGTAGACAGGACTCTAATATTTCAATCAAGTTTGCTTGATTGCTTACAAATGTACAAGTTTTAGTAAAAAGCTAATAACACTAAATTGCCATAAAATGTGGTCTTCAAAAAAATAATAATAAGAAAAAAATATTAAAAGATAATATAATAAATAAAATGCAATTCTATTATATATTCGGCAATAATATAAAAAATCGATTAAATAATATAAGAGAAAAGAAAGAAACAGTCATTAACCTTTCAGAAGCCAGTCATCCCACGCAAAATTTTCAAAGCCCTCAAAAATTTGTTTGTAGGTGTGTACAAGCATACTAATATATACCGGTTGATTATAAAATGGCAGGCTTCAATGACAGGCAGTGGAGGAAGAAATGGAGCCGATAATGGCATAAGTAGAGATATAATACGGATATTACGAAAAACGCCGATCGGCGTGCGTGGCCACCCAGGGGTTAATATATAATATATGAGTAATATAGGACTTAATATAAAAATATCTAGTGAAAAAAAAATACAATTCATTGTCAAAATAATATATAACAAGTCAAATAATTTTTGGTAGTTCAATGTTAAAATATACTCAACATATATGTTTAAAAATATGTTAATAATTTGTGCCCCTAAGTTTTATTAAACTATTATTTCTAACATTTGATGTATGGTTAGTCTGTCATGATTCGATAACCATTTCTTTATTTTATTTTTGAATTCCCTAAATGTCAAATTAATTTTTATTTCCATATTGATCAGATTGTAAAATCTCGGTGCAATGAAAGAGTAATGTCTTTGTCCAAATTATGTTTTCATTCTGTGTATTATTAAGCTATTTTCTATAACTTGTCTCGTTGGTCTTCGGTTCTGAATTATTCCTAAATATGAGTTATTGTCCAAAAATAGCCATAAGAGGGAAGTTTTTAGAAAAAGTTGCCTACTGAAGAAGTCTCTCTTGCGGGGAGATTACGACAGAAATAGTATGGCTCACGCTATTGGCCTTCAATGCCAGAATGATTGGACAACAATTGGAGACTTTTGCATTCCTCCTCCAATGCACTAGAAAGTAATGTTGTATGATTGGACGCCAGAGATGCTGAAATTTTATTTAAATGCCTTTCAGCATACACTTCCAGACCCCAGTAACCTCGCTCGTTGGAGCTATGCCGAGGATAGTTCATGTCCCCTTTGTAGCAACAACCCTTGCATAGGTAGACATATTCTAGCTGGCTGCAAGGTGGCCTTGGATCAAGGACGGACCACTTACCGCCACGACAAAGTCCTTGCTCGTTAAATAGCCTCTCAGTGATTCGCGAGGTAATTACCCTCTCAGTGGCTCGTTTCAACAAGGGTTCCACAGTAATCGAGAAAGCTTCAGATTGGATTATGGAGGTCGATTCGGTCTCTAAGCAGTATAAATTCCCTGAAAGTCTCGGATGCACAGCCCTGCGTCCAGATATAACTCTTTACTCTCTATCTCGGAATACTGTTCCATGGGAATCAAATGTCCCAAAAGACCACGAGTACAAATTAAATAAATACCATGATCTCGCAAATGCCGTCACCCGGAACGGCTTCACTGTTCACCTTCACGCGGTGGAAGTTGGCGCTCCTGGCCTGCCAGCGAAATCAACAACTCTATACACAATAACCAACTCTTTCCTAGAAAAAATATCTAAAACTGCAATTTCCGCATCTCAAATTCTATGGCTTCGAAGGGGGAGTGAATGGATGGTAAGGTGAACGCTCACATGTGGCAAGACAGCTGTCCTAAACCTACCACAGCCGCTCGTTAGTCTGGAATCCACCGTTCTTCTCCCAGAAGTGTAATAATTGTATATGATGGGCCCGATTTTGGTCGGTGAATTCCATGGCTGCTCCGTTTGTATTTTATTTTTTATTTTATTTATCTGCGCAACTTGCAACGGCTCTAGCAGGGTTTTACCACATCCACCCATCCAAATCGTACACTATAAATCGTACTAAAAAACTTACATGGCTATAAGAATACAAACAACATAACTTTTAATACAGTTTATTTTTAAAGTACAATGTTTTTTATATATCAATATGTTGCCATATGAATTTCATTGTGATACTTTAACCTATTAAGTCCAGAATTCCCCAATCGCTCAGGACAAAGGTGTACAATCAGTGCGTGTTACCGGCTATGACGTATGCTTGTGAGACATGGACACTGACTGCTGGGATGATCCACGAGCTTAAGGTGGTGCAGCGTAGCATGGAGCGAGTCATGCTCGGCATATCGAGATCGATCATATTGCGCGATCGAGTCCGAAACGAGCTCATCAGACAGCGCACCAAGGTGGGCGACGTGGGTCAAAGAGTGGCCAAGCTGAAATGGGCTCGGGCCGGCCACGTGGCCCGACGACACGACAAACGGTGGAACAAGCGCGTTTTGGAGTGGAGACCACGGCTAGACAGAAGAAGTGCGGGCAGACCAACGGCCCGATGGTCCGATGACATCAAGGAGACAGCTGGACCAGTCTGGATGAGAGAAACGGACAACCGATCCGGATGGAGAGTGATTGGAGAGGCGTATGCCCAACGGTGGGCGAATGCGTTCGTCTGTGTAGTCGACACCGCTCTACTGCCCATGATGTCTGTGGGATGCACAATTATGATTATGTAAGAGCTACTACTGCTGATGGTACCACACAGCCTTGGCATGCGATTTCATGTGAGTCTTGAGGGCGGTCTTCTGCCCGTATCTGTGCCCGCACACCCCGCACTCGAAGTGCGCATCGTGCGAACGCATGTGCAGTTTGAGCGTCCGCTGTCGCCCGTACGACTTGAGGCAGACTTCGCACTGGTGGGAGCGTTCGCCGCTGTGCACCACGCTGTGCTCCCGGAAGGCCTTGCCGTCGAAAAAGGATTTCCCGCAGTGGTGACAGGTGTGGTTCTTCACTTTGAGGTGGACGCGCTTGCGGTGGTTTGTCAAGTTGCCGGACGTGGGGAAAACCTGCAAAAAATAAAAAGAGAGCTTAGTCTGTGAGATCATCGGCGAGAAGATAGGTACGCAAGAGGGTAGGCTGAAAAGTAATGCACACATGCTTGTAGAACACGAGCAAAAACAAACAGCAAGGTCGGGCAAAGGATACATTAAAGTACAATTCTACGGGTACGAGCGCGGCGCGGCAAACCACGCTCTCAACGAACTGAAATCACACCAAAATCACAGTGCAACCACCCCCTGTTAGATATGTGTGAGAAAGACGGATAAATTCTGTATTGTACGATTATTCAGTCGTGCTTCTCGCAGTCTAGAATCCCTAATATAATTGTTTGTATTTAGGGGCACTTAGTCGAGTGCTGCCATTGCTCGGATCTGTACTTCTCTTCGGATATTCTCTTCGGATATATGTATGAAAATAAATAAAACGAACTAATAGATTTGGTATAACATGTAATAACGTATATATATATATATATATATATATATATATATATATATATATATATATATATATATATATATATATATATATATATATATATATATATATATATTGAAATATTTGATAATTTTGTGTATATATTCTTTTTAGAATTGATCAATAAGATGATTATAAAGTAAATAATTATAAAAGCCACTTACATCGTGACGAAGGATTCCCTTGATCGGATTCGGGAATGCTTTAGGTGTTAACGAGAATGATGAATGCCTCTCACTTGCGGAAAGAGGAGTAGGTTTAAGTTGGGCCCATTTTTCAACTAGTAAACGCTCACCCTTCATCCAATTATCTCAAAAATTAAGCTACAATCCTTCTTTATACGTAAACTCACTCAATTTCCTATTATTTCAGGGGAAATAACAAGACAAGACGAGCTACTTGACAGATGGAAGAATTTAAAATTTCGAATTTCGTTTTTTTATTTTCTAAAGGTGCGATATAAAGAAGCTGCGATCAATATTCAGCTGAAAACTTAAAACTAAAAGCGTGACATGCCCTCATATCAATGAAAGGAAGCAGTCAGCTCTTTCCTATTAGTTGGAAAGATTACCTTTAACCTAAATGGATTATTTACAATGAACGAAACATAAAATATGTAAAAATTCAATATTTTGAAATATTTGATAGTTTTGTGTATATATTCTTTTTAGAATTGATCAATAAGATGATTATAAAGTAAATAATTATAAAAGCCACTTACATCGTGACGAAGGATTCCCTTGATCGGATTCGGGAATGCTTTAGGTGTTAACGAGAATGATGAATGCCTCTCACTTGCGGAAAGAGGAGTAGGTTTAAGTTGGGCCCATTTTTCAACTAGTAAACGCTCACCCTTCATCCAATTATCTCAAAAATTAAGCTACAATCCTTCTTTATACGTAAACTCACTCAATTTCCTATTATTTCAGGGGAAATAACAAGACAAGACGAGCTACTTGACAGATGGAAGAATTAAAAATTTCGAATTTCGTTTTTTTATTTTCTAAAGGTGCGATATAAAGAAGCTGCGATCAATATTCAGCTGAAAACTTAAAACTAAAAGCGTGACATGCCCTCATATCAATGAAAGGAAGCAGTCAGCTCTTTCCTATTAGTTGGAAAGATTACCTTTAACCTAAATGGATTATTTACAATGAACGAAACATAAAATATGTAAAAATTCAATATTTTGAAATATTTGATAGTTTTGTGTATATATTCTTTTTAGAATTGATCAATAAGATGATTATAAAGTAAATAAATTTTAAAATAATTACAAATTTTAAATTCTTCCATCTGTCAAGTAGCTCGTCTTGTCTTGTTATTTCCCCTGAAATAATAGGAAATTGAGTGAGTTTACGTATAAAGAAGGATTGTAGCTTAATTTTTGAGATAATTGGATGAAGGGTGAGCGTTTACTAGTTGAAAAATGGGCCCAACTTAAACCTACTCCTCTTTCCGCAAGTGAGAGGCATTCATCATTCTCGTTAACACCTAAAGCATTCCCGAATCCGATCAAGGGAATCCTTCGTCACGATGTAAGTGGCTTTTATAATTATTTACTTTATAATCATCTTATATATATATATATATATATATATATATATATATATATATATATATATATATATATATATATATATATATATATATATATATATATATATATATATATATATATATATATATATATATATATATATATATATATACGTTATTTATATATATATATATATTTATATACGGGATTTCCTTTGCTACTTTTTAAGTAGCTTTTACTAATTTTATTTTAAATAAAAACATGATCCTATAAACGGATTTCTTTACAAACCTTATCAAATATAACAAAACTATATATATATATATAAATATATATATATATATATATATATATATATATATATATATATATATATATATATATATATATATATATATATATATATATATATATATATATATATATATATATAAAATAAAATTAGTAAAAGCTACTTAAAAAGTAGCGAAGGAAATCCCAGCTTGTATTGGGAAACTTTTTAAGTAGCTTTTACTAATTTTATTTTAAATAAAAACATGATCCTATAAACGGATTTCTTTACAAACCTTATCAAATATATATATATATATATATATATATATATATATATATATATATATATATATATATATATATATATATATATATATATATATACAATCTGTGTTAGTTATACTGGGCGTTCCTCCGCAAGTCGACATCCAGTGTGCCTATTTTGCGTTATACAATCTGTGACCCGCCATGCAGAAGACGGGTTGAAGTGGAGGAGCCTCATAGGCAAACTGTTGTCTAGTGGCCATGATCCTAAGTAATGAGGGAACGACGGAAAAAAAGGATCTCTCACAACCAACCCTACTATGAAGAGTTTATATGTATGCGTCTATGTAACATGTTACCCAGTCGGGAATCGAACTCGGAACCTTACAATGTAAGACAGTGGCGTAGCGTGCCTTGTCGGGACTCCGTATAAAAATTTGTTTGGGGGCCCTTAGGAAGGGTAAAGATTTCTCACAAAAGAAAAAAAAATGTTTGCATAAAATTAACGGAAATATTTATTCATCATAATTATCATCTGTCACTTTTTCCAAAATTTTTACAAACAATTCAAATTAAATATACACTCTCCTTGGCTTTTTTTCGGAAAACTGATTTATTAAATCATTTATAGTTGATGATGACTTTAGTTTTTCTAAAGTTTCTGCCTCTGGACAATAGTGACAGGTCTGACAGGCGTTCATGTCCCATCGAAGTTCTTAGGTATTTTTTTGTCAGTTTTAATTTTGAAAAACTTCTTTCAGCAGTTGCAGTTGTAACTGGAAGGGTCAAGAATTAAAAGCATGCTGTTATTATCTCCGGAAAACTGGATGCAAGACTATTGAATTTTATCAGCAATAATTCAATGAGTTCCTTAATGGAATGAATTTTTTGAATTTCAGATTTTAAGCATGTTTTTAGAGCTTTTAATTGGTTATAAAGAATAACTGAGATGTCTTTACTGTATCTAGCCGACAGTTTTCCGGAAGCGTTTAATATCTCTTCGTTTGAAGAAGACAGGAATATCTCCGGTTGTAATATTTCAAACATACTACTCAGGTCGCCAGGTCAGGTCAGGTCAGGTTGGGGGCCCCCGTGGCCCGGGGGCCCCGTATAATTGATACGGCAGATACGGCGGTAGCTACGATGTAAGATCAGGTGAGCTAACCACTATTCCACCGAGTGTGCTCAAACAGGGCTTGTGTAATATTGTTATAAAATTAATTAAATAAATAAATTAAAATTAAAATACCTTGTCACAGTAATCACATTTATAGTTGTAAATATCACGGTTGTGAACCAACTGTAAGTGTCGTTGTCGCTTCAAGAATGTTGAGAATCTCTCCGGACACTCGGAGCACATGTGACGCAACGGAAGTATGTGAACAGCGCGATGATTCTCAAACTTGCTCTTCGTTTCAAAAGCCTGCAAATTATCAGGAAATTAACATACAGTCAACTATCGTAGTCAAGTACAACGGGCGCACCCGTCGGCTCAAGAAGTTTTAACGATAGTGATCATTCGCCACCTACTATAGTTCTGCGCTAAGCCTCGTGTCACTTAAGAACTGCAGCAGGCTTTTGGCGCCAGATTGTTTTACCTCCTCAGGTTGGAGGTAATGACCACCCAAGCGGGTGTATCTTTTACGCATCAGCGGGCCACACTCGCACATGAGCTGCAGGGGAGTTTCCTCGGTCCCTTGGCAGAACCTGAACAATTTTGTGTCTCGAAGCTTGAGGTTGTACATGTATCTGTTCAGGCTACAGTGCCCAGTGAGCGCCCTAACCAGTATGCGTAGATTGTTCCTATTTAGCGATAAGGCGTCACGGACCGTCTTACGGTCGTAAGTATTAATTAGCGCTTTGGAATGATTCAACCCTGGCGTGTTGTTCCAGTGGTTGACGGAATGTTCTGAACATATTTGTTTGAGCATTAGGTTTGCAAGGCTTTTTGGTACACCACAGCAAGGTTCAGGGCCATATAACGTTCCCTTTGCTCCCATCTTGGCAAGTTCGTCGGCTTTTTAATTTCCCTCGATTCCTGCATGACCAGGAACCCATCTTAGAATTACCCTGTTCTTTTCCCCCAGGGAATTCAGTAGTGATATGCAGTTTCGCAATAGCTTTGAATTATTGGTATTCGAGGCTAGTGCCATAAGAGCTGCCTTGCTATCCGAGTGGATATAGATACGGTATTTGGAGTAGTTCTCATGGAGGTTGATATCCGCACATTCAATAATGGCGTATACCTCCGCTTGGAATATGGAGGCGTATTTCCCCAAGTTTACACTTCTTTCGAAGTTTGGTCACTCTCCATATATACCGCAGCCTACGTCAAGTCCTGATTTGGACCCATCAGTATACCATTTAAGGCTACCGGCCTCCCAGTGCAGTTGGCTTTTTAGCCAGTCGTCTCTGGGCTACAGTTCCATTGTAAAAAGTTTTACAAAGTTTAGGAGTGGAAGAATGGTGTCTGATACCATGTTAAGGGTTGGAGTTTCACTAACTGAGTCAAGGACTGATCTTAGTGCTTGTGAGATCCAGTTTACCTTCTCCCGGGCAGACAGTCTGTACATGCTGGCTTTCGTCACCTGTTTCAAATGAATGTGTAGGGGCGGTAAGTTCAGCAGTGCATCTAGAACTGCTCCAGGAGTGGAGGACATTGCGCCAGTAGTAATGAGTGGTAACAAATACCACATTCTTCAATTAATCCTGCAAGGAAGGATAAAAGGCCGCCGAAGACCTGGCCGCAGAAGAACCCACTGGCTACAAAACCTCGTTAAATGGTTCAACTCAAGCACCACCGAGTTGTTCCGCACCGCAACATCACGGGCCCAAGTGACCATAATGACCGCCACCATCCGATAGGAGATGGTACTTTAAGAAGAAATAGTATTTTTTTTTACATCCTTCCCCGTCGTTCCCTCATTACTGAGGATCGTGGCCTCTAGACAACAGTTTGCCTATGAGGCTCCTCCACTTCGACCTGTCTTCTGCATGGCGGGTCGCAGATTATATAGACCCTTTTGTAACTTCTTTGATGAGGTCGTTCCATCTGGCCGGTGATCTGCCTCTGCTTCTTCTTCCCTCCACTTGACCCTCGGAAAGCATTTTCTCCAGATTCTCTGGGTTTCTCCTGGCAACATGACCGAAGAACTGCAGGGCCCTTCTCATGCATACGGTGGAGAGCCTCACTTGGATGCCGAGTTCTTCCAGGACAGATTTGTTGGTGCGGCGTGCTGTCCATGGGATTCCTAGCATTTTACGCTGACACCACATTTCCAGTGCATCGATTTTGGTGCGTATCCGAGCCTTCAGGTCCATGCATAAGAGATAATCTAACCGAAATTTCACAACTCAATTTCGGTTCAACTTCTAATTTCCAGTCTATCTGTAATATTTCAAGATTGAAGTATGACTAGGGCATCCTCTAGTGGACCAATTTCAACTATAACTCTTGCCATGATCGAATCATGCCTGTATACCAAATTTCAGCTCAATCGGATGAAGCGTTTAGGCGCTATCGTCGAGGAATACACACAGACACACAGAAGTACGTTCACAATACTGTCTTCTGCCAAAAAAGTAATAAACGGATTTAGCGGCATCAACCCGCACAAGCTCTACAGCAGTGATTCCCAAAGTGGTCTATATTGACCCCCAGGGGTCTAAGACAACCTGCAAGGGGTCTACGTCAGCGGAAAAAAAATGGGATAAATCCGTTTTTTTTTCAACCTTTTTTTTTCAACCCGCACAAGCTTTACACTGACATCATTCTTCCGGCCCTAGGAATTTATTTATTTATTTTTAGGAAAACCAACAGATAATTATAATTTAACAAAAAGAGGAGTAGTATAACAGAGAGCCAATTAAAGGTTTTCACGTTTAAGTAACATTGTAGAAACACATGTGACCTATCAATTAAAGCTATCGATTAAAAATACATCAAAATTATTCAACAATTAATGCTAAAGAATACACTGTTCAGCTGCTGCCTAGCTGAGTTAATACTCGCACAGAATAGATCAAAGTCAAAGCGTTTAATCGAATCATTGAAATTGTCACTTGTTCGCCACAGAAATGCATTTTGCCTATAGTTGGTACCAGCATGAGGAACATGAAAAGCAGGGTTAAATCTATTATGAAATACCAACCTTCCCGCACTCTTCGCAGGTGAAGTGTCCAGTGGCGTGTACGATTCTGTGCCTCCTCAAACGCAATTTAGTGGCGTGTCCCTTCCCGCAGGTCTCGCATATATGGTTAGGAAAATGGACGTTTATATGACGATTCAGGGAGTGGAAGCTCTTGAAGACCTCCAGGCAAATCTGACATAGAAATTATCTTAAATACAGCATGTCTCTAAAGTCATTCAAAACTTGCAAGGAGCTGCGTAAATGGCAGGTTCAAGGTTTGTGTTTGTTTCTACTGTTTATTCTGAAATTTCACAAAGGGCGTGTTTATTGTCATATGACAATCTTTTCTAACCAACCTTACTATGATGTGTTTATGTAAGCTGTAAGTGTGTCTTGTTATTGCATTCGATCGACAGAATTAAAATGCAATTCCGATAATTTTATCTTAACAGAACAGGGTGACTCAACTTGGGTTGTTGACTACAGCGGGCGAGCCCGTCACCTCAGGAAGTTTTAACGATTAGTCGTTCTATCTTCCTGGAGTGAGCGCAGAAGATTTGAGGACAAAACAGTCCACCATCTAGCTACGTCACAAGCCCGTAAGAGGCCAACGCCTTAACCGCGAGATAGCCAGGAGTGCTACCCGGCGGGCCTACACTCACGCCCTTACTTCCAATTGTGACCAGATTACAGAGCGGGGGTGGTTGCGTACCTTACGGCGACTGCTCTTGAAATGACCATTGGCCATCCGATCCCGGTTCAGAGCCGGGCAAAGGACGCCTTGGACCGCGATAGATTCGGTGTACTCCGCTTCACCGCTTCGTAAGGGAGAGGACCGCGCAAGCGACCTCGAACTCGGAACAAATCGAGAGACCGGAGAAATCTGGTCACAATTGGAAGTAAGGGCGCGAGTATCTCGAGCCCGCTGGGTTTATTCCTGGCTAACTCGCGGTAAGGCGTTGGTCTCTGACGGGTTGTGGCGTAGCTAGACGTTGGATTGTTTTTGTCCAAAGTCTTCTACGCTCACTGCAGGTCGATAGAACGACTAATCGTTAAAACGTCCTGTGGTGACGGGCTCGCCCGTTGTAGTCGACACCTTAAGATGTTAGTCAGAGTGCACAGTCGATTGGCTTACGCCGCACGGTGCGCAGACCGTCCAGGAGCGCCAGAAGGCTGATTCCCAGGGGAAACTGACAATAAGGCCAGAGTCCTACCCAGGCTCGCACTTCATGCGTGGAGGCCGTCGGATAGGTGTTGACCAGTGAGTGTGACCAACCCTGAACAGAATGGGTCTTCGTGGCCAACTCAGCAAGGGCCCATCAACTCCCAAAACAGGGTGACTCAGCCGGGAATCGAACCCGGAACCTTACAATATAAGATCAGGCAATCTAACCACTATGCCACCGGGCTGTATCCAGTATGATCAGTGTCCATATGACACAAAATACCTAAGTATTTCACAGCATTTATCAAAACATCACAGTATTTACTAAATTATTTACAAAACTCAACCAATTTAAAACATCACTTTAAGAGTTTTTTTTGAGTAAGCACTGTTACTAACACGTAGCTCAAAGGAAAACGTTTTATTTATAAGAAAATGTGTATTTTTTTTAATTTTCTTTTAAATGAAGTCTTCTGAATGATTGAGATTTTTGCCAGAGACAAGTAAATACATATATTAACTCCTCGAGCCTCAGAGGGATCGATCAGTCTCAAACGTCGGGATAAAACGAGGCACAGTTGCGCCTCGTTGGGACCGATCGGACTCTAAAGTTCTAATATGCAACAATTCCAAAGTGCAACAACGGTTTGGGAGAAATATATTGGTCGGCCACCCTAATAAATCTAAAATTTCCCTAATTATACATATTCTTTCAAAGACATGCGCTCGCGAATTCTTGCGGCTCGAGGGGTTAAAAGGAATAAAAAACATGACTGCCATGACTGACTTTATTCATAATTATTTTTATTGCGGTTTTTAATGAAATATTTGTGGTTTATGTATTTACTCATACAGTTACATATATATTTACAGAATGTACTTGATCAGGCCATTCATTTGACACTAAACGCGATATATTTATGTTAAACTATTGACATTTGGAGATTTAGACATTTAGATAACTATTTACTTGATATTTTGATAGTTAAGGTACCCAATGGCACTAGGGATGACAGTGATTCTAACGATACTACACAATTCTAAATCGGTTCAAGCGTTTAGAAGTTATAGTGGAATAAAGAAACATACATAGATGAACCCTGAACACATTACACTACTTTTTTGTTCGGCAGTTGTCAATTTTGCAAAAAGTCATTTGTACTTCTGTTTTAGCCTGTCATTCGGTTGATATTTAGCAATTTTCACTGGATTTAGTTCTTTCTGACGCCGCTGACAGCGGGTTTTTAGAGCTGGCACCACTGCCTAGGCACTGTTCAGTATTTTTGTCAATTTGATCTGGCAACCCTGTTCATCACACATTAGATTTGTCAATCAATCCATCGACTATGCATTCAGACTAGTCACACCCCATGCTTTTGCGACTGTCACAGGCCGAAAGACTGAAAAACTAATTTTACCTTATAAAATCGACCACTGTCGGAGTTGTTTGACATTATAAATAGGATAGAAAACGAATTTACCGCGTGGAATTTATAGCACCCGACGTTTCGGTGACGTTGCAGCCGCCGTTGTCCAGGATAGACTGAATATGGCCAAAATATAGCTCGATTCTCGAGGCCTGTAAAGGATGTAATACCACTGCAAACACCGGGTGTGTATAAAGTCGAACGCAGTTGCGGTCTAGCCTACGTTGGACAAACGAAATGGCCCATAGCCACGCGACTGACAGAACACATCAAAGCTGTTAAAAACGTTCAGCGAGAAAAATCGGCGATCTGCGAACATATATTGGATAGCGGAAGTAACCACTGGATGCAGTTTCAAAATCCCATTGTGCTATCCAAGGAACAATTATACCTTCCTCGCATGATCCGGGAAGCCATTGAAATAAGAAGAACCCCGAACTTCAATAGAGACGACGGTTACAAACTCTCGTCTACGTGAAACCCTCTTCTTAAAATGTTTCCGCCGCCGAACGTAAAGACGTAAGACAGGATACAGTGAGTGTTGGGTGCAAGACGGATTTTCGAAATTTGCGCGCTCCGAGCCCGGCCCACCACCACCATTATAACTTACGCAGTGGAGGCAGGGGTATGCGGCCTACCCGCAAAACAACGGATTGACAGCTCTTCAGTCTACCCTGGACAACGGCGGGTGCAACGTCACCGAAACGTCGGGTGCTACAAATTTCATGCGGTAAATTCGTTTTCTATCCTATTTATAATTTTACCTTGCATTGAAGGTTGGCCTTGTCCATTCCGAGTAAGAATGCCTTTTCTTCCAAAACATCGTCGGACTTCCTCTTCCCGAGGTTGTTGATCAGACGCTTCTTTTTTCTCTTGGCTTTAGGTAAGGGGATTTTAGCCTTAACGCGCTTCCTCAAGGAGTTCAATGAGTCTTGAGGAGGTTCGTAATCACTGTGAGAATCATCAGCCTCCGACTTGAATGATATATTGTCTATATTAAAATCCAATTCTGGAATAAAATAAATGAGTTGTGTAACAAGTAAATATATTAAAAAGAATAAAAAACACGCCTGCTGTTACAGAAAGTGAACTACTGTATGTTGAATTATTTTAATTACAGTGTAACGATCCTTTAGTATCGTTACATTCAGTCAACAAATGCATTGATTTCCAGTGAAATGCACTGACACAAAATCAGCCATTGTTCTACCTCGTGTAGCGATGAATCAGCACGATGAAACAACACTTTTACTCGGAATATTTTGGATTGCATCATTTTTTGGCCTATATAAACCGGCGAAAATACGACCAAAGTATCATTCCTCGAGTGATCACGTTCCCCAAGACAGCGACGGCATACCTCGGTACCCCGGCTTCTTGGTTACCTTTTCCTTCCTTTCCTTATCGAGGCAAGACGCATCAGTCTGCTCTACCACAGACTCGAGCCGTGCCCAGTACGAGATACTAGGAGCACAAGTACAATCCTTATCCACACACCCTCGTAACTTCAGGCAGATAGCCACTACATTCGTGTCAATATATATCCTATTCGGGAAGCGTTACATACTGGCAATATCGAACCCTTAATAAATACCTTCTGATACGCTTTAAATCGACTTTTAATACGGAGATAACCCGCAAGTTGACACCACCACCTCACACCGAATAACTTGGAGTCTAGTGAGGGGTGGTCCCTCACAACAGGTTTTTTATGAAATGCTTGTGGTTTATGAATTTATCCATATAGATACATGTATATTTCCGAAATAAACTCAATCAGACCTTTCATTTGACACTAAACACGATATATTTATGTTTAATTTATTGACATTTGGACATTTAGACAACTACTTGCTTGATATTTGAACAGTTTACCCTTCAGGCCTCGGCCCCTCAGCCGATTGACAAGTTGCTGCCCCAAAAAAATTTTGTAAAAATTTGTAAAAAAATTGAATTACGCCACTGTCTCACCAAAACATTAATTACTGCTAAACCACTGTACCCATAATTAAAATCAAACATATTAACATAATAAAACATAATAAAATCAAACATATTAAATTAAAATAAAATTAAAACGGGGCCGTCACGCTGAATCGTTTTGTGGCCGATATCGGCCAATCGGGGCTTGAGGGGTTAAGGTACCCTATGACACTCGATATGACATTGATTCTAACCGTACTACACACTTCTAAATCGGTTCAAGCATTTAGAAGTTATGGTGGAATAAAGAAACAGAAAACATATATAGATAAACCCTGGATACATGACACTCCTTTTTTGTTGGTCAGTCGTGTAAAAAAATATCTAATTTCAAGTTTAGGAACGATTTAAACAAAACAATATATCATCGCTCTATATGTGATACCTTGTACAAGCCAACAAGAAAGCTTTTCAGGGCATGAATAAAACTGAATAACTTTGTTCACAAGATGTTTATTAATTGTTTAAATTAGACAAAAAAAAAAAAAAAAATTGCTTTACTGTACTACTGCTGTACTAGTGCGTCACCCTTTTCCGTTGGGATATTAGGCCACTAAGACCCATGTGTGTAGGGTCAGCCAAACGCACGGGTCAACATCCATCCGGCAGCCTCCACTCAGAAGTGCAAACCCGGGTAGGACTCTGGCCTGCGGGCCAGTTTCCCCTAGAAGTCAACCTTCGGGCGCTCCTGGGCGGTTTGCGCACTGTGCGGCGTCAGTCAATCGATTATTGCATTACTTTGATTTGCATTACTCTCTTTGCATTACTTTGATTTCGATTATTTATTCTTTATTTAATAATTAAAAAAATATTATTTTTAGTAGGATATTCTTTTTTTTTGTTAATTTTTAAAAATTAGTATATTTATTTTTCAATTTCGATTTTTATAATTTGATAATTTTATTGGTTGTTTATTTTTTATTGATAGTTTTACCTTTAATAAATGTGGTTTCTTACTGTAGAACACTCTTTGAATGCTTTTTATTTCTATTTTTCTTTCCTTTTTTCTAGTTTTTTTATATTTTTGTTACTGAATTTCCACATTTTATTTTTGTTATTAATTAGGTTTTTGAATAGACTTCTTTATAATTTTACGCGTAATTGTAAAAATTATTTTATTTCTAAAAATATTATTGGAAATGTACTTACAGTCTTATTTATAAACGTAACTTAAAATTTGCGATGCGTCTCAGACACAGCCGAGCGAAAATCGTGATTTATAAGCGTTGCCTAACGCTAGGACACGGCTCAGTCGCATCCTATCTCAAACGTCACTTTACGCACCGGTGGGACCGTGTTTAGCGAATTAGGTACAGGTTTTGTGGCTGTGTTACTCAATAAAATGGACGATTTATCGGTTTATTCGGTATTTTCTGATAATCTGCGGATGTTAGGACAGAGGCGGACTACCAAAACATACAAAAAACATTTTGACCCGTTCACCGAGTTGACGGAAGACGAATTTCGATATAAGTATCGATTTTCTAAAGTGAACTTTACGAAAATAGGCATTAAACAGTATTAAAAATAAAACTAATCAGTCATACAAATTACTTTTTATTTCTTTCAGATTCCTGGTCTAAAATGGCCATTCTTTTTAAATAAATCGCCTCGTTATGCCGCATCATCTGCTCACGCAAAGCAATTTTCGCTCATACAAAGCAATTTCCCGCTTCTCTCTATTCTCCGACTGTTTCTTTTGCAGAAGAAATAGCTTGCTATTGCGAATTGCACCTCAACATACGCAACCGACGACCGAAAAGATCTGACAGTTCGATGAGCGTTGTGTACGCAAAACGCGAAAATAGCCGGTTACATCACTGTATTGCCAGGATTAAATTGACCGCCTAGTGCTCAGACACAGCGGAGCTCCGTAACGCTTATGTATCGTTTATAAATAAGCATCGTATGCGCTGTGTCCTAAGGAGATAAGTAGTGCTTAACTAAGACGGAGCTGAGACGTGTCCCAAGCAAATCTAATAAATAAGACTGTATATTTCTATACCAAGAAGACTGAAAAAATATATTTACAACTATATAAAATGCGATAGATGGCGCTAATAATTGAACGTTTTAATTTTAATAATCACTGGTTAAATTATTGGTTTATTATTATTACATTTGATATAATTACAGATGGCCAAATAAATTGCTATTACTTTCGCCAAACAATGTTATCAGTGCCACCTGCATGTCACCAACACAAAAGGGTTGCCAAAACGTACTATGACAATGAGCAATATAATACCATATATAATCAATGTTGTTACTAAAATAATATTATATAATGGCATAAACAAACCTTCTCTACTCCGGCAAAAATTCTTGAACGTTTGATCAAATGATTTTTGTGCATTAATCACTTGAAGCTTGAATATATATGATTCCTTAAGTTTTCCAATACATATATCACAGATCAAATATGACAAAGTTGAATCTGGATTCTCGTTTTGAATAATCTAAAAATACCGACAAAAAACAAAGACATTTCTTTCATGGTTCGTTAAAAAAAATATATACATAAATACAAACATTAAGAGCTGTCAACTACTACGAGTGAACCCGCCACCCCAGGAAGTTATAACAATATCAGATCATTCTTTCTCACATGGAGTGAACAACTAGGGTTGTCGACTACAGCGGGCGAGCCCGTCACCTCAGGAAGTTTTAACGATTAGTCGTTCTATCTCCCTGGAGTGAGCGCAGAAGACTTGGACAAAAACAGTCCACCGTCTAGCTCCACCACAAATCCGTAAGAGGCCAACGCCTTAACCGCGAGATAGCCAGGAGTGTTATCCGGCGGGCTTACACTCACGCCCTTACTTCCAATTGCGACCAGATTACTCCAGTCTCACGATTGGTTACGAGTTCGAGGTCGCTTGCGCGGTCCTCTCCCTTACGAAGCGGTGAAACGGTGTTTACCGAATCTATCGCGGACCACGGCGTCCTTTGCCCGGCTGTTCACACAGGATCGGGTAGTCGATTGTCGTTTCAAGAGCAGTCGCCGTAAGGTCCGCAACCACCCCCGCTCTATAGGAAACAGTACTGCTTCCAGACTACCCGACTGTTAGTCAGAGTGCACAGTCGATTGGCTTACGCCGCACGGTGCGCAGACCGTCCAGGAGCGCCAGATGGTTGATTCCCAGGGGAAACTAACCATAAGGTCAGAGTCCTACCCAGGCTCGCACTTCATGCGTGGAGGCCGTCGAATAGGTGTTGACCCGTGAGTGTGACCAACGCTGAATAGAATGGGTCTTCGTGGCCAACTCAGCAACTCAGCGTACTAAGAAATGTGTAATTTTAATTAGTACCCCCAAAGTGTTTTGGAAAAGCTGAACATTCATCAGTAGACAGTGGATGCAATACAGAACTCGAAACAAATGGTCACACTGCTTAACAATAGAATGCGTGGCATCAGCATTGCTCTATACATGTCACAAAAATGACAGGCGCGTAGCCTGCGAAGGTCGGCGAATTTCTCAAACGTTTGAACATCTCTTCTTGGCGGAGTAGAAGACATATGGCGGCCATATGCGAGCCCTTGGACTCGTGACGTAGTTCGCGTCGATTTCAATTTTGTTCTAAAAGACGCTAAGTACTGTCTGGTATACGTCTGGATAGGTAGAGAGAGGGAGGTCGAGGGCGGGACTGGTGGTTCTCCGCGTCCTAGTCATCGCAGACTAGCTGATGAGGGCTTGTAGCGAGCCGAAACGTCACGCGCGCTGGAGAACTGTAGAGCGGCCGCTCACTAGTCCCACCTCGTCCGACACCCTCCTTTATTGCCAATGGGCCCGGATATGTTCGGTGAAGCCATTGAAAGCTGAGTTCAACACCTTCCTGACGCAACTAACTTCAAACCTGTGATCAGACAGGAGGGTGGAGAATTCCAAATCAGGTAGTGAGGGCACGAGGCTGCCCGCTGAATTGAGAGGCGTTGGACTCTCACTGGCATGTCGGCATAGCTAGACTTTGGACTGATTCGCCCATAAGTCTCTACGTTCATCCCATGGTTGAAAGAACGATCAATATCATTTAACCTTCCTGGGGTGACGGGTTCGCCTATAGATAACGCCCGATAACAAACATGGTACTAAAGAAGAAAAAGATTATTCGCTTACACTTAAATCGTAGCAATCCCTTAGAATCTTCGCGTAATCCTCAGTAGAAGTTGGCAAAGTCCCTCCAAGCATATTCCTGAATAATCCGTTTTCTAAGCAACAGCGACATAGCCCGGGGTGTAGTTCGTCTTTCAGCATCATATCCAGATCGGGTAAAGTCGCTTTATCGTTGTTGTCATTCATAATTGTGGAATTATCAATAAAATTAATTGTAAACAAAATCCAAAACAATCCGAAGCTGATTTGACAGTTGATTGAGCGGTGAAGCGTGTAGTGCTGTGTAGTATATGTAAGTCATGGTTGCCAGACGATTGGAGTCGCTTTGTGACGGGCCATCCACGAATGAAATTTATTTTCATTTTATTGGGTTTTCCAATAAGGCCGAGCCGCTGTTGACAGTCTTTGCAATAAAACAAGCTGTGTGTGAGGTATTAAAGAAATTCTTTTTTTATTGATTGTATATTTACTTGATTGTAATATTAGAGTCCTGTCCACACTAGAACAAAAGGTTAAGGTTTTGCCATTCGGTTCCCGTTATTTTTGTAAGCTAATCAATGTTTTATAGTAATTAATTCTTAAATAAATAAATAAAAATACGTGTGGCACTCGGGGACTGCCGCGGTAAAGCTATTGCATAGCATTTTTAACAACTTATGCAATTATAATTATTTATTTATTTTATTTTTTCTGATATCAGATAACTGCGCTCTATCGGAAAACGTTAAAATTATTCCGAATCATTTGCGGCTGCGGTAGCAAATGATTCGGAATAATTTAAACGTCTTCCGATAGAGCGCCGCGCACAAATTTTTTATTCGATAAAGCAAAAAAACGTATTATTCGAAAAAAATCGTAGATAAAAAGATAGATAATTAAATTATCTTTGAAATGGTGCAGGTTTCATAATAATACGCCAGATAGTATTTGCGTAGTAGTCGTTTTTGTGTTCGGTTACACCTAATTTCACAAATTAATTACACTATCTAATATAAACAAAATCTAAAATATTCAAAGCTAAGAATATTAGGAAAATGTTCTTGTTTAACATATATTTTTTTCGAATCGTAAGCAGTACTCGTTTAGACGTAATTATCAGTTTAAAATCATTAATTTTCGTTAAGAAATTTCTTCATTCGGTCGCCGCGCTGGCCTAGGCCCGCGATAAAAGCTATGCAATAGCTTAAAAATTTGAAAGGCCCATGTATAGAATATGACCATTCAAATATCCGCCGCGGATTCGCACGGTTGCACGGATCTGTCTAATCTTCAATGACTCTCCAGTACAGATCCCGCTGAATCTGAGCGTCAGCCTAGGTTATGTTGACTTAAAGAGAATCGGTCGATTGCAACTTATTAGGTCGCGACTTCAGAAAACCCCACAACAAAAAGTCTAGTGTAGTCAAATCGCACGATCTTCGTGGCCAATTTACGTCATCCCCGCAAGAGATAACCATCACTAACGAACACTCATGCCGATAATACAGTTTTAACATGCTGCTCAAATTATGTGTAACTTGCTATGGTGATTTGGCATCTGTGACTGAATAACAAACAAGAGATTCAACAGACGCCGCCAAAACAACATAACCACCACACTGTCGACATCGATCGACCCGCCCTTATTGGAAAACACCTTATATGTACCTACTTGTAAGATACGCAGTACTAAATTTCAATAGCTATTGAAGGTCTAGGCCTAGGCACTAACCCTTCGAGATAGATATTGATCATTATTGCCCTAACCGTTAGGGGTATAATGATCAATAAAATCAATTTCATTTTTTTGGCTGGTAATTCCATTTTTAAAAATTCGTAAATTGTATACATTGAATCAAAGTTTGAGAATCGTTAAGCGCGCGTTGCTATATAGCGGTTGGCAAAATATCGCTAATAAACAATATTATCAATATTGTACTTACCGCTAGATAGCGCTTCGAGCCCATAGCTTTTAATACAAAAAAAAACTAATCTTAAAAAAAAAACAAAAAGAAGATTAACGTATTTAAACTGTGTGGCCAATGATATTTCTAAATCTCTGGGCCAGCGATTTGATCTTTTTAAATTATCTAATATCGCTCATTTCTAAGACATCATAAAAAGTTATTTGTTATTTATTTCTCTAGTCATTTTTAAATATACAGGGTATTGTTACTGCCAGGGTATTTTCTGTGGCTGAATCAGTACAACAAAATAAGCAACCTTTGATGAAAAACAAAATAAAAAATATATATTATATATGTGTATATTTTTCAATTTGTTTTTTTTTTCAATTAGTATGGAAAGCTATGATTGCTAATATTGTTTATTTACGACTAATATTGTTAAAAGCATATCACTAATATTGTTTATATACGACTTATTACCCTGCGCTAGATGGCGCAGCGCGCTCAACCGCTTGTCAATCCTTTATTTAACAGTCAACTTCTTTAAATTTTGCAATTTAAAAAACATGTATTTTAAAAAAAATAAAGTTTTTTGTTTTTTCTAAAAAAAAAATATCAAAAGTTTCTTACCTCGTTGTACTGATTCACCCACAAAAAAGAACCCGTGCAGTAATTATATTCTGGAGTGTACCAGCAAAATTGAGCTTGCAACGTATTTCCCCAAAAATGTCGACGTTTTTTTTTCCGCATGTTTCCAGTTTGAGTGATTCTGAAATAAATATGTTCCCTAATTAGTTAGTTTTTCGCTAGATTTACGTTACTTTTTACGCCTGTAATATTTATAACTCTCGTGCTGAGGGATAAATCGTTCAGCTTAGCGCTAAATGGTGCATGACTCTGTTCTCGTACAGTAGTTTAGTCTCTGGTAATCGGTAGTAGCCCTGCGCACGGGTTGTACGTTTGAAGTCGGCGTATTTTTAGAATGTTATCTTGTTGTTGTGTGCAGTACACCCAGTACAAAAATGTCACTAAATGAAAACACATTCGGTATAAAAAAAGATATTTGTTCAAAATGTTTTTGAGTGGAGACGGCACTAAAGGAGTCGTGTCGTTAAAGCTGCCGATCCTTAATTGATGACATTCATTATTAAAGTCTTCTAAAACGATTACCCAGTAAATTTGTTTTTAATTTAGGGTCCCATCAAACTTGCAGAAGGCAAATTTGCAGACGGCAATCTTGCAGACGCCATTCTTGCAGGCGGCAGTTTTGCAGAAGGCAATCTTGCAGAAAGCAGTTTTGCAAATGTCAAAATGACCTAACCTAACCTAACAGAAAAACTTAAAACATTTTTTTTAATGTTTAGTTTGATGTATAAAAGTCATCCACTACAAGGATGCCGGTAATTAATGTCACTTCGATTTTAGGGAAAGAAAAACCTAACCTAACCTAACCTAACAGAAAAACTTAAAAACTGTACTGAAGGTTGCCGCCTGCAAGGTTGCCGCCTGCAAGGTTGCCTCCTGCAAATCTGCCCTCAACAAATTTGGAACTGTCAAAAGTGACATTTGTGCAAACTTGCCGCATGCAAAACTGGCTCTCCCCTAAAATTCATTTTTTAAAAAACCTCTCGTTCGTGTGTGCGAACGTTAATATTCCCAAACGTCAGATGATTGGGTTATTTGTTTTTGTCCAATGCCGTGTTTTTGTTTGGTGTAAAGTGTTTTGAATTTTAGTGGAAAAAGCTGCAAATATGACTGAGGAAACGAGCGGTTTTGATATAGATTTGTTCGCAATGAAGGACGAAAGCTTTTACGGCGTTTGTCGTTGCTGTATGGCCACAGGAAATTCAACTAATATGCTTATTACTTTCGAATACTTGGGTCTGAAGGAAAACTGCGTGAAGATGCTGTATCTGTGCTTTGGTTTAAATGTGAGTCATGTTATAATAATATAATGAAGTCTAAGGTGGCTTCTGACCGCCGGGTAGCGTGCTGTTACAGTTAGCCGCCACGACCAGCGTTGCCACCCTTCCCGATTCTGACGATGATTTTGAGCACCTTACCCCGCATCCCGACTGTATATCAATTGGTGTGAGTTAATGGACCCTTGCTGAGTTGGCCACGAAGACCCATTCTGTTCAGGGTTGGTCACACTCACGGGTCAACACCTATCTGACGGCCTCCACGCATGAAGTGCGAGCCTGGGTAAGACTAGGCCTTATGGTTAGTTTCCTCTGGGAATCAACCTTCTGGCGCTCCTGGACGGTCTGCGCACCGTGCGGCGTTAGCCAGTCGACTGTGCACTCTGGACTAACAGTCGGGGGAGTCTGGAAGCAGTACTCTTTCCTATAGAGCGGGGGTGGTTGCGGACCTTACGGCGACTGCTCTTGAAATGACCATCGGCTACCCGATCCTGGGTGAACAGCCGGGCAAAGGACGCTGTGGTCCGCGATAGATTCGGTAAACACTGTTTCACCGCTTCGTAAGGGATAGGACCGTGCAAGCGACCTCGAACTCGTAACCAATCGAGAGACCGGAGTAATCTGGTCACAATTGGAAGTAAGGGCTTGAGTGTAGGCCCGCCGGGTAACACTCCTGGCTATCTCGCAGTTAAGGCGTTGGCCTCTTACGGACTTGTGGCGTAGCTAGACGGTGGACTGTTTTGTCCTCAAGTCTACTGCGCTCACTCCAGGGAGATAGAACGACTAATCGTTAAAACTTCCTGAGGTGACGGGCTCGCCCGCTGTAGTCGACAACCATAGTTGTATATCAATTTGGTAATACTGCATTAAGGTGGGTATCCATTAGGTTCGCGCATCAACTCTGCTCCGTGCATCTGCAACTGCTCCAGTAGTGGATACGCTCAAGCTCCTGGAGCGACAATGTTGCACGCTCCGCGGTGAGCTCTTCACACGGTGGCGGTAAATGCTGCCAACACAAAGTGGAGCGCAGTGTGTTCGTTGACGCAAGCAAAGTAAGACGTTAATGGGTACGTCTCGCGCATCAGGTTTGGCGTTCAGAAACTGCGAGTCCATCACTATGGCTTAAAAATAAATTCATGCTCAACATGTTTGCTCAACGTTCGAATGAAAACTGCGGACTCGTCGTTTTTGAGTTAATGCGCGCACCGTCTCCATTTGAGCAGTTGCAGACATGCGGAGCAGAGTTGATGCGCGAACTTAATGGATACTGTATATATGTCTACATTATAAATACAGTAGTTCACTTTTTGTAATGGCATTTGTGTTTTTTATTCATTTTAACCCTTGGAGTAAATGGGTATTTTCATGGATGCATCTGTCTCTTTTGCAGGATTTTCGGCGACATCGACTTAAAGTACTATAACTACGAAACTACTACACCAATCATAAAAAGAACAACTGCACAATGATTGCATTGAAATTTCGAATATAGAATATTGAAATATCATTTTGTAAAACAATTAGATAATTATGAATAAATATGAGAACGTCAAAGAAGTAAAAAAAACGCGCGACCAGATTTGGTCGACTCGTACTCAACGGATAATTGTTTTGCGACCAGATTTGGTTGACTCATACTCAACGGGTTAATAAAAAAGCTAGACATATTCTAGCTGGCTGCAAGGTGGCCTTAGATCAAGGCAGTCATATACTTACCGCCATGACAAAGTCCTTGCTGTTATTTACGAGGTAATTAGCCTCTCAGTGACTCGTGCCAACTAGCGTTTGACATTACCTCCAAATCCCCAAGACAGTTTGTGCGGGGGCTCAAAAAAAAATTGTGAGTGTCGTTCGGTAAGTACTGAGTGCTATGATTTATTTCCTGACTGCCAAAAGAAGAGTTATATTTTTACTGCATGTATATGTATGTATTTGCATGCCAATTTGTCTATAATACCGTTATTTTTGAGTGTCTTCTTGCAAGTGTCTTATTTGTGAGCGTATTATCTCTTTAACTATTTATGCAGTAAAAGGGAAATTATATGCAGTAAAAGGGAAAAGTCTTTTGTTTTAAACACTTAATACGATAAATTTACTTATTTTGATAAGAATTCATAATTGTTGATAATATGACCAATAAACATGACCTAACGATTTAAATTATTTTTTTAATATAACATACTACTTTTTGTGACTTAAATATAAAAGTTAGACATATGCTGTCGCTGACTTTTTTGTAGGCATTACCAAGCTCTACAACTTTTCTCTAGAACTTAATCTTATGTCTCTCATCATTAAGGCAGCGTTAGTTAGAAACGTTTTCGTTCGACAGTTTATTCTCCGACTTGCTTTGCAAATCCGACTACCACGAAAAAGTCTTTTCGATTTTCGGATTAATATATAGCCTATGACACTCACAAATAACGTGGCTTTCTGTTGGTAAGACTTTTTTCAAAATCGGTTCAGTAGATCCAGAGATTACTTCCTACGTCACAAAGTTTACCTCTTTATAATATTAGTATAGATTTAATTGTTTTTTTTTAATTTTAATTTATTATTGTTTTGTTTGTTTCAGCTGCTGGGATTCAGGCGAGAACCAATCGGAAAGGACACATTTTTGATATGCAACGCTTGCAAGTCCCAACTGAAGGACTCGTACGCTTTCCGCTGCCAAGTTATCGAAACCCAAAAGTCTTTCGAAAACTACGTAAAATTGGAGACTGAACAAGGTAACTCAAAGATCCTGGTTTATAGAGAAATTTGTCCAAATCTGGCGGCGAGGGCTTGAGGTCGGCCCGCTGTATTCACTTCAGGGTTGGCTTGATTTTCCCCAACCCGAAAAAACCCACTGGGTTAAATTGGGTAAAACCCACCTGAAAAAACCCAAGGGTTTTTGACGAATGTGGGTTTTTGAAAAAAATCTTGTTTATAATAATTAAATCAATTAATGGATATAGCATTTATATTATATTTTATCAAAAAAGGAAAAAAAAGGATGTATTTGTGACACACCCAGTCTGTTCCGTAATTTACTCCAGACCATTCCAAATGTTGAGAAGTCTTTCAATTGATGCAGAACTGACCGGACAAGTGTAATGCCGACTACTTTTGGCATGATTTATAAGATAACTTATGGATAATATTGTTACGTGGATAGGCAGCAGAAGATGCAAAAACAAGGTAGAACACTCAACTTGATTTATTACAAAACTATTACAATATTCTTCAAGCGACAAAGACCCTTATACACACTTCAATATACACTATTTAGTTCTAAAATCGTTTGCACTACTACTCAATACTTTCGCGCCGAAACAGCGCCACTAGCGGTTGTTAGTGTTAACTCTTATCCTGTTGTGAAAATAAAGGGGATCGCCCCGACAACTGACAATAACGATTTTCGGGGGAATTCCCTTCATGGTAGTGTTACAACTTTATTCAGTAGTAAATAGATTTGGATTTTGAGAAAAAAATGCAATAAAATGATAATAAAATAAAATAAAAATATATTAATTTAAAATTATCATTTACTCCGAAAAAACCCAAAATTGCCAAAAAAACCCAAAAATCCCCAAAAAAAACCCGAAATAACCCAGTAGGTAGATATTTTTTGATAAAACCTGGGTTTTTGCCAACCCTGATTCACTTCCCAATGCTTTGTGGCAAGGCGTTGGACTCTCATGGGCTTGTTGGCGTAGTTAGGTGGTGGACTGTGTTGTTTCTAAGTCTCTGCATTTACTCCATGGGAGAAAGAATGATCTAATATCAATATAACTTCCTGGGGTGGCAGATTCGCCCGTAATAATTGAAAAGTTTCTACTATTCAGAAACCATACTGAAGTAGCTACTCAGGTAGACCACTCGAGTGTGTTCTTAAGGGAGACGAGTGTGTTCTTAAGGGAGATAATGTATGCTCTATGTACGGAGGAGTGCAAGTAGAAATGGCTACTTTGATCAGGAGTCGAGAACAGTAGGTTGTCTTCTAAACTCAGAGGGCGCCCCTGAGCTGATAGACCATTCAACTAACTTTTGAGGTAGCTTGAAGCGGTCACCTCCAATATTCTGAAAAGCAAACCGAGGACTCTCGTATCTCCTTTTTGGGGTCGTCCGTCAGCCAGTGAAGGCTCATTCTGTACTCCGTAATAAAGTCATACTTTCTTAGGTTATAAATAAAGCGAATGCAGACTTTGCAGCCTTTTAACCCTGGTGGCTAGATCTTCCTTGATGTCAAGAAAGGCAACATCAACATCTCTGTTTTTTTTTCTTCTTTATAGATTTGAGACTAGTCATCTGACCATAGTCGAATTTGTTGAGTGATTAGTTTAGTTTAGTTTAGTTTATCTGGGCTTTTTCCTGCTCATGTTTCTATTTATGTTACTCCAGCCAACCCAGGCTGTCCCAGAAGGTTAGCAGCCTGTTTGGGTTGCTACAAGCCTCTGGGACAGATTCTGGAGATTGTAGTATTTTTGCCTGTTGCTCTGCCACGCTCCTGCATTCCATGAGCACATGCTGTGGCGTTTCTTCTTCCTCCATGCATCCTCCGCATAGAGGGCTGTCTGTCACACCTATGGTAAACAGGTGTTTGTTTAGGGGACAGTGGCCTGTCATAGTACCTATGACTTTACGGATTTTGTCCCTTTTTAATCTGGTGAGGTTGCTGACAAGTTTTTTAGACGCTTCCGAACCGCATTCTTTGTTTGCCTACATCCTGCGTTTTTTTTCATTCTGTAAGGTGTGTTTCGTCGGTGTTCCTGCGTAGCCACGTTTTAATTTGGGCCTGGGGATGGGCATCAAGGGTTCCGGTCCATTTACTATTTTCTTTGATCCCCTTCTGGACAGTTCGTCTGCCGCGTCGTTGCCCAGTGAGTCGCTGTGTTCTTTAATCCATTGCAGGGTCACTCTTTTTGACCTTGCAATGGATTGAAGCGCATTGTGGCATTCCAGTACAAGGACAGAGTTATAGTATTTTTTGCTAGCGCTTGCAGCACGGAGGCACTGTTGGAGACAAATTTCAAACTTAGGTTTCCGACATCTTTGGCTGCAACTGCCTGTGCTGCTCTGGTGATGCCAACTCATTCCGCTTGGAAGATCGTATTTAAGTTGCCTAGGGTAGTTGATATTTTGATGTTTAGTACAAGTTATCCATATGTTCGGCACCATTAATAAATAAAGTTGAGTAATGTTTAATATTGTTTAAGAGAAGAGGCCAATGCCTCGATTTCCCTTTCTATAGAACATGGTTTCTTTTTAATCTGTAAACCACATTGGATTGACTAAGCAGCTCAGCTGTGTGTGGATTTGGATGGGATACCAATCGTTCAGCATATTTGATTTTGTATCGCTCAATTTCTGCGACGATGCTGGGGACTTTTCAGACAGTCATGAGTTTCATCATTTCTTGCAAACCACGGTGCATTCGCAATATCTCGGAGGATACTATTCTGCAAGCTCTGTAGAGAGAGTATGCTACTTTTGCTTGCTACATCCCACAATTGAATGCCGTACAACCATATAGGCTTAAGTACAGAGTTATAGATGAGGAGTTTGTTGTTGTTAAAACAGAGATGTTCCCCTCGTCTCGCGAAGTAAAAACTCGCCCGTACCCTTTCGAACGTGAAACCGTCGAGCGTGAAATCGGCGTGAATCGACGGCCTTGAGATAAACGACCATAAGTCATAAACCACTATACGGATCATAAAAAGAAGAACTGTAAAATGATCGCATTGAAATTTGAAATATAAAACATTATAGCCTTATCTCGTAAAACCATTAAGATAATAATGAATAAATATTAGAAAGTTGGCAAACTGAAAAAACTCACTTATTCAATCATGTCGATGTTTTTATTACAAAATACGAAACTATATGCGGAAATTGTGAGAGCCGAGGCCATTATTCCTATCGCCATGATAAAGTCCTCCAAATCATCAGAGAGGCTATCAGCCTATCTATTGCACGGACCAGAAAAGGGCAAACGAGCAATGGCTTCAAGAAGGTCAACTTTGTAAAACCCGGAGCGAAGAAGCTGCCTAAAGATAGGACTAAACCGTCCTCAATTTTGGGAGCAGCAAAGGACTGGCAATTGCTGATGGACACACATGAGAAGCATTACCAAATGCCTTCAGAAATCTGCACCACAGCTTACAGACCGGATATTCTCATATTCTCAATGGCGACAAAGCATGTTGTACTTGTCGAACTTACAGTCCCATGGGAAAGCAACATACCGAAGGACCACAACTTCAAAGTAAACAAGTACTGCAATTTAGTAGACCGGATAGTGAGAAACGGATTTAAGACTGATCTCTTCGCCGTGGAAGTCGGAGCAAGAGGACTACCGGCGAAGTCACTCTACAGCCTCTTCAAGAATTTAGGCCTGCCAAGAGCGGCGCTGAGCTCATACATGGAGAGAGCCTCGAAAGCGGCACTGGAGGCATCCTACAGAATATGGATAGGTAGAGAGAGGGAGGCCGAGGGCGGGACTGGTGGTTCTCCGCGTCCTAGTCATCGCAGACTAGCTGATGAGGGCTTGTAGCGAGCCGAAACGTCACGCGCGCTGGAGAACTGTAGAGCGGCCGCTCACTAGTCCCACCTCGTCCGACACCCTCCTTTATTGCCAATGGGCCCGGATATGTTCGGTGAAGCCATTGAAAGCTGAGTTCAACACCTTCCCCTACAGTTATGTTCTTTATTAAATGCTTTACCAAAACTATTATTTTGTTTTACTTATTTGCATACAAAAATATTTAGTTATTCAGCCAAGAAAAAAATAATGTATTCTCGTAAAAAAAAATTTAAAAAAATTTAATATTTGTGACCACATACTAATTACTCCACTAATACTGTGACCACTTACGAATACTCCCATACTAATTACAAAAAAATAAACAATACGCGGGTTGTATTATGAAACAACATCTAATGAGCAAAATACGGCTAATTCTGTGATTATATACGATGTAAATGAAATAATAACTATTTTATAAGCGAATTAAACCAATATTACGTCATATTTTCCAATATTTCGGCCGTTTTACGACAAAAAAATACGGCCATTTTCTGCCACGCATATATTTGGCCGAAGCATTTTGCTTAAAAATACGTGAAAAAAAGCAGATCGACTATCTCAAATCACTAATGCTCATTCATAAACTCTTTTAGAATGCAATATACTCACGTTTCTGCAGTAAATCGCACTATAACACTTGAAAATCACAATTTTCGTCACTACGCCGCGGCACAAAATCGGTCGACGCAAAATGACAGCCGTCACGACAGCGGTGACGCCGAGACTGATTTTTGATAAATAAATTACTGGAGTAAGCGTTCAGCGGATGAAAAATATCAGTAGTGTTGTGTATTAGGCCATATTGTAGCACTCTCGGAAGCGCATAGAATTGCATTTCGATTTTTAAATGGCATTTTTCACAGCGCTGAGCGCCGCGACCCGATCCGGTCGTTCCGTAGTTGGCGGTTGGTAAGAGTGCGACCCGAGCCGGTCGCCCCGAATTGGAGGGGTTAAGTACAGAGTTATAGATGAGGAGTTTGTTGTTGTTAAAACAGAGATGTTCGTTAACAACAAACATCTCTGTTTTAACCAGATTTTTGGTATCCGTCACAACCACTATTCGGCGCATCACTAGTTATTATTTCTATTACGTTAAAATTCCTTATTTTCCTAGATGACAATACAAGTAATAAGGAAGATGTTGTGCATGACGCTGACTGGCTGTCAATGGACTATTCGGATGGTGAATCATTTAATGGCAACGTCGAGAATGAGAACAGTCAGAAGAGACGCAGGCGGAAAAGTAATTACAATTTCTATGAATTTAGCCCAGGTATCTCTTGATCCGATCGCTAATGCGATTTCTCCATTCGGTATTATCATTGATTATATAGCATATTAGGTTGCTCAATCCAGTACTACGTTTTGGCGGCTAGTTCCAAAACATTCTCATAATGATCTCTTATGCTCGCGACACACTTTTTTTGTTTTTGATTATAGCTACATTTATTTATTATTCATTTATTATATCCTTTTTATAAAGTATGTACTTTTTATAAATTAATATACCCATATAAATCTTTAGTTCTGATAACCCTGGCGATATGGTCGTAAGATATTGCCACTTAGCAATAGGTCTATTATACAATACAATACAATACAATCAACTACTAGATAGGCATTCCCACACTTGGATGCGTCACAAAATTAAATGCTTAAAATTTAATTATTAAAAACATAACTATCATGATAGTAACCTGTTGTCATGGCTGTAATATTATATTTAATATTACCTACTTACAAATAATCAAAATATACTGATGTCATTAAAAGTAAGAGAGAATAATGTATTAAAATAGAAATGCAAATTCTATGTAGAATAATCAACGTAAAATAATTTTATTGTCAATCCAGCAATATGCCTTCGTATTTTTTAACCCCTCAGGCCCCAATTGGCCAATATTGGCCACAACACGATTTAGTGTGACGGCCCCGTTTTAATTTTATTTGTTTTATTTTATTATGTTTTATTATGTTAATATGTTTTATTTTAATTATGGGTACAGTGGTTTGGCAGTAATTAATGTTTTGGTGAGACAGTCATAATTCAATTTTTTTTACTAATTTTTATTAAAATTTTTTGGGACATCAACTTGTTAATCGGCTGAGGGGCCGAGGCCTGAAGGGTTAAACATAAATAGATGTATACTAAATTATATGAGAATTAGAATGTCAGCTATCATAATACCGTTACGTTAAAATTTTACAAATTTTGCTAATTATCAACATGGAAAATAAACTCGGAATTTTCAAACTCCCTAATACCAAAAATTGGGTTTCTTACCAAATTATTTATAATTAATAGGTATTGTGTGTGCAATAAAGTTTTTCAAACAAACAAACAAATATACTTCGGATTGAAATACTGTTGCATCTCAGAAGGTCCCTTTAATCAGTTGGGTTTCTGTTGCCTAAGATTTGAGTAACAAAAGGAAAGTGAAAGAACAGCCGTGTGAGAATCTAATATCTAAACTATTCTTGCTTATCAATTGCCGAAAGCAATTGGATCGCGAAAGTTTTTGTAATCAAGGTGCAGGTCAAATATTATATTATGAAGCTGTTGAATGTGGCAATGTTTAGGATTGCTCAAGAAAACCAATATCATTTTTATTTTTTTTATGATGTTTCAGAAGATTCTTCTAATACGATGGATTTAGACGGTTCACAGTGGCTGGAGGCAGATATCTGTGATATTAAGCAGAAGACTGACTCAATCTTTAAGAAACAGAAGAAGAAGAAAGATTCAAAAGGTATTAATACTGAAATCAACTGCACTAGATCGTTAAGCCGCACTAGATCATCATCGTCATTTTTAAGATTCATTTATTACAGAAAATACAATATTTATCCATACTTATTTCCGTCCGATTTTGTGCTAGAAATGGTAAGGGATACAACAGTCTTGAAACGCGTCGATATATTTCCCTAATTATATTTGCATATATATTAATTCAAGGAACTATTTATTTGCCAGAGATACTATGTACGTTTCAATTGTACATACCGGTAAATTACACAGCGAGGAGATCGCATCTATTGTATAATCATAATTAAATTTTATTAAATTACAACTATAAATGTATATATTTATTACATAGCTATATTTTTTATAAAATTGGTATATTTATGTGTGTATACCGGTGGTATATTTATGTGTATAACAATGGTGGTGGATCCAAATAATTTATTTAAAAAAAACACTTCATTTCTTAAAATTGCATAAAAATATGCACATCTAGAGACGGGCCAAATTATCGCCTAGTTAGATGTGCTATTGGCAGTAAAGGTCATGTAAGATGTGTTAAACCTCCCTATATTAATTATTAAATAATTTATATAATTATTATAAGATTACATGACCAATGAATGAACTGTATACCTAATCCTATGTACCTAAATAAATAAATAAATAAAATGTGCCGTGCCATCGTACAAATATTTTTGTAGACCGGCCAGTGGGAAGGTTATAGCTCTTCTTAATTCCTTACCCACAGAAATAGACATCTTTTGTATATCCCTTTGGCAGCTAAAAAGGCAACTCCCTGCTATCTCATGTTTATCTAATCTGTCTTTTATTTTAGTTATATATTTTTATATTTTTTTGTCTTGTTCAATGTTAGCATTAATTTAGTTATGTAAGTCATTTATTTTTAGACTTACACTCTTACTTTAATATTCAAGGGCGAATTGGATTCATCTGTAATGCTCTTGAATAATATTTAAAACAAATAAATAAATAAATAAATCACATTAACAATTTCTTATCAAACAGTACAGAAAAAATACTTTATTAGCATTTTTAGCAGACTTCAAAAAAAGGGGGAGGTTATAGATTTGGTCCTATCTTTTTATTTCCTAATGTTTGTTGTTTCTTTTTTTATTTGAAAGGATAACCTTCCAGATTGGTTCCATTTCTATCAAAATCCTGTTCTGATGATGGGATCCATGAGGATTTGAGGGATTTCCTCAAATATTGTCATATGATGTTGGTTTAGTTCCGATGATCAGTGCCTTTTATACGCCAAAGAGAATCTTTTAAATAGGATAGAATCTTATAAATTCCCTGAAAGTCTGGGATGCACAGCCCTGCGTCCAGATATAACTCTTTACTCTCTATCTCGGACGATGGTCCTTATCGTAGAATTAACTGTTCCATGGGAATCAAATATCCCAAAAGACCACGCAAATGCCGTCACCCGGAACGGCTTCACTGTTCACCTTCACGCGGTGGAAGTAGGCGCTCGTGGCCTGCCAGCTAAATCTTTGTTTCACCTTTTTAAAGATCTTGGTCTCTCCAGGAAAATAATCAACTCCTTTCTAGAAAAAATATCTAAAACCGCGATTTCTGCATCTCAAATTCTATGGCTTCGAAGGGGGAGTGAATGGGTGGTAAGGTGAACGCTCACATGTGGCAAGACAGCTGTCCTAAACCTACCACAGCCGGTTCGTAAGTCCGGAATCCACTGCTCACCCCCAGAAGTGTAAAAATAAAATAGTATTATGATGGGCCCGACTCCGGTCGGTGAATTCCATGGCAGCTCCGTTTGTATTTTATTTTATTCGAGCTTCACTCCACTCTACATAGCCATAATACGCGACATAAAAACAATGTGTTATTGCCTAAAGTACGCTTGACTGAATATCAAAAAACATTTTTATATATTAGTTTTAAATTGTTCAATGCTTTGCCGTCATCGACGAGAAGACTTAAGATAGCAGCATATAAAATCTGCTCGAAAAATCAGTTAGTCAAACATGCCCTTTACAAACTGGACGACTTTTATGATATTGCGTCCACAATTGCTTGATTATAAATAACCTATAATGACTATACTTTCGCACTAAGTGTTAGATTTTATTGACATTGTTTTTAATTACGCATGTTTCAGAATTTTCTTTTTCATTGTATTGATTATTAGTTATTGTTTGATTATTGATTATTTTGTAAATTTGACTATTTTTAAGTAATCACCTCTGATTACAATAATTTTTTTTTCGTTTTAATTAATCAAAGCGGTTTTATCATCCGGTAAATTATGATTGTAAAATTTGACATGTTCCTCAGTATTGTGAAATGCTTTTATGGAATGAATAAATGATGATGATGATGATGATGATGGTGATGACAATGCATTTTTTATGGTGCATGACCTGATTCTTCACCCAGGGTTGGCTGCCTGCGTGGGGACTTCTCAACGGTCAACAGTACAGACACGAAATTTTGTATACGCATTCAATTATAATAGCCTGTTTTAAGTTTCATAATGAAATGAAAATCATAATTTAATTTTCCACTTCTAACTTGAATTTAATTATTTAATTTAATCAAGTATTTAGTCATTTTTAATATTGTTTTACAATTCCATTTTTGTGCATACATGGAATATATGCCACTCATATAAACACGGTATTTGTGCAAGCACATTAAAAAAATAAGGTTTACCTTAGAACAGGTCCCGGCCTAGTTAGGTGACGTTGCCACTAGACTATGCATTGTATTCTTTTTTCTGCTTTTGATTCAATTTCGTAAGTAGTCCTAAGCTGAAATTGTTTACTTTTTAATTATTTGCATTACTTATATAATTAAAAAATAAAATAAAAAATAAATGGCTGCCACTTGAGATATTTTTTTGAAGTTGAGGTGGAAAAAAATTGAAGTCGGTTTTTGAAAAAAAAAAAATTGTATTATAATCATAAATCGACAAGGAATAAGTTACTTTATATTCGTTCATCACAGGCTGCCACTTCCAACATACAACTGGAACTTGCTGCAGTTCCTATGTGTAACGACATATAGAAATTATGTTGAAAGATATCAAAACTTGAAAGATATCAAAAATTATGTTGAATTTAGAAAACGAACAAAACAGTATTTGTTGTCTAAACGTTTGTTCAAATTCAGTAAGTTTTAACTTAGAGATCTATGTTATTTTATTTAATGGTAACATTTTAATCATGTCTGTATTCTTTGAGATGGGTTCCCGGCCATGCAGGAGTCGAGGGAAATGAAAAAGCCGATGAACTTGCTAAGACGGGAGCAAAGGGAACGTTATACGGCCCTGAACCTTGGTGTGGCGTACCAAAAAGCCTTGCAAACCTAATGCTCAAACAAATATGTTTAAAACAATTCGTCAACCACTGGAACAACACGCCAGGGTTGAGTCAGTCCTGGGCGCTAATTAAGGCTTACGACCGTAAGACTGCCCGTGAGGCCTTATCGCTAAATAGGAACAATCTACGCATACTGGTGAGGGCCCTCATGGGGCATTGTGGCCTTAACAAACACATGTACAATACAACCTCAAGCTCCGAGACACAGAAATCTGCAGGTTCTGCCAAGAGGCAGAGAAAACTCCTCTGCACCTCATGTGCGAGTGTGGCCCGCTGATGCGTAAAAGATACATCCACTTGGGTGGTCGTTACTGTCAAGAATCTTGGAATAGTCATAGACGAATTTCTTTCGTGGCAGGCACACGCCAACCAAATCAGTCGTCGTATTTTCAATGGCCTTCATAGCCTCCGAAGGTTACAGAGATTCCTTCCAGCAGCAACTAAGCAAACTATAGTAAGAACACTGCTACTTCCAATTCTAGACTATGCTGATGTCGGTACTATAGATATTAAAGAGAAGATACTGGATAAATTCGAACGGCTACAAAATATCTGCATACGATATATATTCGACTTGCGTAAATTTGATCACGTAAGCGAATATCGCGATGGACTTCATTGGCTTCGAATTCGTGAGCGCAGAAATCTGCATGCCCTCTCACTCCTTTATAAAGTCCTAAATAGTCCCATAGCACCTCCTTACCTTAAAGACCTCTTTCTCCCGTTAGGAAGTCATGGTGTTCCACTCAGGTCAAGTCAGGACAACACCATAGCAATTCCACTACATCAGTCTTCTTTTTTCACTAACTCATTTAGCGTCCATTCTGCTCGACTTTGGAACCAGCTTCCGCATGCTATTCGTCATGCAACATCCTTGCCCTGTTTCAAGGCGTTACTGAAAAAACATTTTCTCCCTCAAAATATCAACTAAGAACCAACCCTCCCCCTATCCCCTCCCCCCTCCCCCTTTCGTTGGGTTGTTGACTGGATAGAAGCATAAGAACTTTGTAATATCTATCATTTTATATAAGCAGTTATTTTTATTATTATTTATCTGTAGTTTCTATGTATTTATTATTATAATATACATATATTATATTATAAATTATATTTTTTATGTATGTATGTATATTTGGATGTATGTATATGTATATTTATGTGTATATGTTTATGTATGTGAGCTGTATTGATACTTTTATTTAATATTACACGGTTGGCTGTAAGAAATCGTGAAACGATAAGCCCGCCGTTTGTACTAAGTTGAAATAGAATTTAAGTTTTCTTTACCCATGTATTTTTTTTTTTGTTAGTACAATAAAGGTATTTTTCATTTCATTTTCATTTCATTTCATTACCTCCAACCTGAGGAGGTAGAACAATCTAGCGCCAAAAGCTTGCTGCGGTTCTTAAATGACACGAGGCTTAGCGCAGAACTTATAGTAGGTGGCGAACACAATAGATCAGCAATGGTCGCAGTGTTACAAGGCTCATAAAGACCTCAGAAAAGCCCCACACAAAAAAATAAATAAAATGTCTATAGTATCACCGCTACTTAAGGGAGAAGACCGTGAAAGCCACCTCGAACCTGTAACCAGTCTAGATACCGGAGCAAACTAGTTGCGACTGGAAGTAAGGGCGCGAGTGTCAGCCTACCGTGTGATTAACCTGGTTATCTCGCGGTAAGGCATTGTCTTCTAAACGGGCGAGTGGCTTAACTAGACGGTGGACTCTTTTTGTCCTAAGTCTTCTGGGAGTTAATGGGCCCTTGCTGAGTTGGCCACGAAGACCCATTCTGTTCAGGGTTGGTCACACTCACGGGTCAACACCTATCCGACGGCCTCCACGCATGAAGTGCGAGCCTGGGTAGGACTCTGGCCTTATGGTCAGTTTCCCCTGGGAATCAACCTTCTGGCGCTCCTGGACAGTCTGCGCACCGTGCGGCGTAAGCCAATCGATTGTGCACTCTGACTAATAGTCGGGGGAGTCTGGAAGCAGTACTGTTTCCTATAGAGCGGGGGTGGTTGCGGACCTTACGGCGACTGCTCTTGAAACGACCATCGGCTACCCGATCCTGGGTGAACAGCCGGGCAAAGGACGCTGTGGTCCGCGATAGATTCGGTAAACACCGTTTCACCGCTTCGTAAGGGAGAGGACCGCGCAAGCGACCTCGAACTCGTAACCAATCGAGAGACTGGAGTAATCTGGTCGCAATTGGAAGTAAGGGCGTGAGTGTAAGCCCGCTGGGTAACACTCCTGGCTATCTCGCGGTTAAGGCGTTGGCCTCTTACGAGCTAGATGGTGGACTGTTTTGTCCTCAAGTCTTCTGCTCTCACTCCAGGGAGATAGAACGACTAATCGTTAAAACTTCCTGAGGTGACGGGCTCGCCCGCTGTAGTCGACAATCCTAGTTGTCCTAAGTCTTCTATGCTCACCTTACCGAAGACAGAATGATCTAATATCGTTAAAACTTCCTGAGGTGATGGGTTCGCCCGTTGTAGTTGGCAACTCTAGTTGTTTAAAGTACAGGAACCCCAGATAGCTTTTCTGAATACTCTTCAGTCTGGATATGTAGCTATTTTCACAAGGACTTCATATTGCCGCATTGACTTCTAATCTCCTCCAAATTGAAAAGGAGGCACTTGACAAATGTGTTGTTAAACTGCCTCTATGTTCCTCTTTACAAAAACTAGCAATTTGTAAAAATTATAAACTAGGGTGTAGATATTCTGTCTGTTTGATTCATTCCCGATAGTGCTTTGCCATCAATGTCATAACTACATACGAACAGAGAATCACCTCGCGAGTACGTCACGATTGCATGTCTTTAGCTTTTCTTTCTTTTTAGGAATGGTATGAGGCCCTCACAAAATTGAACAAACATACATTTTGCAGATATCGCTGAGGTCCTTAACGATGCTGTCAAAGAGGAGATTGAGGAGAAAAGCGATGGCAGCCAGGATGATATACTACCCCTCATCCTCTTCAAGAAGAAGAAGTTTAAGAAAAAGCATCGGAAGCGACGCGACAGCACCCCGGAACCAATGCAGAAGAAGGCTAAGAAAATAACTAAACTACAAATCGAGAAGGAGATCCTCTCAAACCTGGACACGGAGAATTTGCAGTGCAAGATTTGCACAAAGGTTTTCTTGAATTTGTTTCTGCTGAGGACGCATATCAATGTTCATTATCCGAATCACATTTGCGAGGTTTGCGGGAAGGGACACGCAACGCAGACGCGCTTGAAGAACCACCAGCGCATGCACATCATCGGGACGTTTCAGTGTCCTGTTTGCGGGAAGACGTTCAGCACGAAGGCGAAATTCGATAGTCACAAAGGAAAACATATACTGCCGCTTCGTCACGTTTGTCCCACCTGTCCCGAACGTTTCGCGAACCACTACCAAAAGCAGAAACACCTCGAGGTTGTGCATAAAGTGACTCTCAAACGCTACAATTGTGAATCCTGTCCGCTGAACTTTACAAATTCCGGAGCCTTGAACAACCACAAAATACGCGCACATCTCCAGAAGAAGAGCCACTCGTGCACTCTGTGCAATATGTCCTTCTACCACAAGGCCGAGCTCGGGAAGCACATGATCGTGCACACCGGCGAGAGAAAGTATCAATGTGCGATATGTCAAAAGTTGTACCCGCGCGCGTATACGCTTCGCGAACACATGAAAATACACAACAACATTAAGAGACACGTCTGCAGCGAATGCGGCAGGGCGTTCACGCAGAAATGCACCTTGCGCGGACACATGAAGGTTCACGGCATGGCTCTCGATGCGAAGCAAAACGCGCCTTCTGCATAAATCTCCCCGGCAGCAGGCCCCGATCTCTCATACCTCAATAAGGGTAGAGATACACTGAGCCCATGTACGCAGCGTATACGATGCAACGCTCCAACGTTAGGGTGCACACTTGGGGAGTTAATGGGCCCTTGCTGAGTTGGCCTCGAAGACCCATTCTGTTCAGGGTTGGTCACACTCACGGGTCAACGCCTATCCGACGGCCTCCACGCATGAAGTGCGAGCCTGGGTACGACTCTGGCCTTACGGTTAGTTTCCCCTGAGAATCAACCTTCTGGCGCTCCACGCTCTGGACGGTCTGCGCACCGTGCGGCGTAAGCCAATCGACTGTGCACACTGACTAACAGTCGGGGGAGTCTGGAAGCAGTACTGTTTCCTATAGAGCGGGGGTGGTTGCGGCCCTTACGGCGACTGCTCTTGAAACGACCTTCGGCTATCCGATTCTGGGTGAACAGCCGGGCAAAGGATGCCGTGGTCTGCGATAGATTCGGTATACACCGTTTCACCGTTTCGTAAGGGAGAGGACCGCGCAAGCGACCTCGAACTCGTAACCAATCGAAAGACTGGAGTAATCTGGTCACAATTGGAAGTAAGGGCGTGAGTGTAAGCCCGCCGGGTAACACTCCTGGCTATCTTGCGATTAAGGCGTTGGCCTCTTACGGGTTTTTGGCGGAGCTAGACGGTGGACTGTTTTGTCCAAGTCTTCTGCGCTCACCCCAGGGAGATAGAACGACTAATCGTTAAAACTTCCTGAGGTGACGGGCTTGCCCGCTGTAGTCGACAACCCTAGTTGCACACTTGTTCCACTTATGCAACCAATATACAGGATGAGTTTTTAATTAGTGACATATGTGAAGCGTGTGAATCAGTGCGAGCAAATTAGCACCTTTTGATAAAATTTTTGAAAAAAAAGAAACATTTTTTTTAATTTTTTTAATATAAGTCTAAAAAGAGGTGATGCTTTGCGTCATCTAGCGGTAGGTAAAATATCGCGGATATTGTTTATGTGCGATATTTTCCCTATTGCTAGATGACTTAGTGCACTTACCGCTTTTTAAACTTTTATTTATCAGGGAAGTATTTTAGCTTACAAAAAAAAAAAACGAAAGAAAACTTTTTTTTTTTAAAAGTTGTTTGTTTCTACTGATTCACCCGCTTCAAGGATGTCACTAAATAAAAACTCACCCTGTATGGCATCAGACGCTGCTGTATTGTATACAACCACTGACGATGCACTTGTATTGTATACAACCACTGTACAATATGTTTTATGATTCTAAGAGTGAGTTTTATATTTATATATCCAAAAAAATAATGTTTTGAAAAATAGTATAAAAAGAGGTGATCTAGCGGTATCTAAAACATTGCGAATATTGTTTATTTGCGATATTTTACCTACTGCTAGATGGCGCAGCGCGCTCAACGCTTGTCAAACTTTTATTGAACAGTCAAATAATTCAAAATTACAAAAAAAAAGCAGTTTTTCTTTCCACATTGGATTTTGATTGGATTCTGGAAGTCTATTCGGTCTCTAAGCAGTATAAATTCCCTGAAAGTCTCGGATGCACAGCCCTGCGTCCAGATATAACTCTTTACTATCTATCTCGGAAGATGGCCCTTATCGTAGAATTAACTGTTCCATGGGAATCAAATATCCCAAAAGACCACGAGTACAAATTAAATAAATACCATGATCTCGCAAACGCCGTAACCCGGAACGGCTTCACTGTTCACCTTCACGCGGTGGAAGTTGGCGCTCGTGGCCTGCCAGCTAAATCTCTGTTTCACCTTTTTAAAGATCTTGGTCTCTCCAGGAAAATAATCAACTCTTTCTTAGAAAAAATATCTAAAACTGCGATTTGCGCATCTCATATTCTATGGCTTCGAAGGAGGAGTGAATGGGTGGTAAGGTGAACGCTCACATGTGGCAAGACAGCTGTCCTAAACCTACCACAGCCGGTCGTTAGTCCGGAATCCACTGCTCACCCCCCAGAAGTGTAATAACACTATATGATGGGCCCGACTTCAGTCGGTGTATTCCACGGCAGCTCCGTTTGTATTTTATTTATAATTAAAAGACCCTTGAAGTGCGAGCAAGTAAGCAATTTGCTTGTACTGATTCACTTACTTCAAGGATGTCACCAATAAAAAACTCACGGTGTATGGTATCAGACGCTGCTGTCACTTCTCAGAAGGTGCACTTGTATAATATAATTTTAGATTCTGAGAGGGAGTTTGAGAACAATTTACTCAAATTGTTATTTTTAAATGAATATGTCCGCGCCACAGAAACAAAAAAAAATAAGAAAAGGAGAAATTGGATTCATGACATAAATAGTCGAAGACAAAAGTTTGGCGAATACCATACATTAATGCAGACATTCGAATATGATGAAGAATGATACTTCCGCATGTCTTTTCTCTGTGAATGCACCGATATTCTATGTGTGTCTCACTGTGCATTTACACCAAATAGAGTTGTCAACTACAACGGGCGAACCCGTCACCTCAGGAAATTTTAACGATAGTTCGTTCTATCTCACATGAAGTGAGCGCAGAAGACTTGGACAAAACAGTCCACCGTCAAGTTCCGCCACATGCCCGTAAGAGGCCTTATTCGCGACAACCAGGTATGTTACCCAGCGGGCTTACACTCACGCACCTTACTTCCAATTGGGACCAGATTACTCCGGTCTCTCGATTGGTTACGAGTTCGAGGTCGCTTGCGCGGTCCTCTCCCTTACGAAGCTGTGAGATTGTGTAATCCGAATCTATCGCGGACTACGACATCCTTTGCCAGGCTGTTCACCCAGGATCGGGTAGCCGATGGTCGTTTCAAGAGCAGTCGCCGTAACGTAAGCAACCACCCCTGCTCTATAGGAAACAGTACTGCCTCCAGACTCCCCCGACTGTTAGTCAGAGTGCACAATCGATTGGCTTACGCCGCATGGTGCGCAGACCGTTCAGGAGCGACAAAAGGTTGAGTCCTAGGGGAAATTAGCCCACTTTATGCGTGGAGGCCGCCGGATGGGTGTTGACCCATGAGTGTGAACAACCCTGAACAGAATGGGTCTTCGTGGCAAACTCAGCAAGGGTCCATTAGCTCCCAGTACATTTACACCAAGCGAGCGAATGCTCATTCTACCCCCACTCTGCCAAAATTACATGATTTTAACCAGAGTGGGAGAAGCTTAAGAGCATTCTAACCGCCGTTCGGCGGTAACGACATAGAATGCTCTGTAAAACAAAGAATTGCTCATTCGTTTAGTGTAAATGACGCTAGCATGCGCAAACAGTAGTCTAGAGCATTCGTTTGAGTTTAGACGCGCTCGCTCGACTAGACGTTATCTTCAAAGCGTTCTAGAATTCTATGTGCAATCAAATGATTTAAGTTCGTGTTTTCAAAATGGATTGGACGAACGATGTGTTTTCAAATAATAGAATTATATTGAGAGCAAAGTTGCCTTTGCCCTGCTCTTCATGTTGCACTCTCGATCTGCTATCCACTAGAGCTGTCATCCACCAACGGCGCTTTTTTCGTTTCTTTTTCTTTTTAACTGGTGAATTACGATGAAATAAGCACTTGCTATTATACAATCATCGTCACGTCTCGATGAAGTTGATAACTTTCTGAGCATTCATTCGCTACATTCTGGGGACGAAAAACAGCTAGAACGTAAAATCGTTTTACCGTTCTTGCTCTTAACAGGTTCTATGTTCTGGCTCTTTTAAAACAAATGTTTTTTCTCGGCGAACAACGATAGCTAATAATCATTTACACTGGAAGAGCAAGAGCAAGAGCAGAATACTTTTGCTCTAGCTCTACGTCCGTTTAGTGTAAATGTACAGTAATGCGGTGCGAATGTAAATTCTAGAAACACACTGATCTTAAACGTGGGACAGCATACTGTTGTCCTCTCCACTTTCCCATTCCTATCTGGAGATTGCAGTCGACGATGTGTGGGATGCGTGTGACATCGTTGCGTATGGTAAGTATGTTTCTAAGTCATCTGTTTTCATGCAAATTCAAAGATTCAGATGTCAATGCATTGCAGACGTTGCGCACAGGTTTAAATTCTGTGCTCTTATACAGACTGAGTTTTTAATTAGTAACATCCTTGTAGTGGGTAAATCTACAACTAACTAAGCAACCTTTAATAAAACTTTCAAAAATAAATATTTTTTTTTTTGACAAATTTTTAAATTCTATATAGGTAATGTCCCGTATTCTGTTTCTTGCGGGCTTAAACCGGGTGCTAAAAATTAAGAACTGAAGCACCTTTCTTATTTTGTTGGTATTCCGTTTCATCAAAATTAAGAACCGGTCTTAAATCTTAAAATTTCCATTTTGTCTATGGCCGTTCTAAAGCGGGGTCTTAATTTTGACAGCTCGCCGCCCGGTCAGTCGCCTGATTGCTCGCCGTTTCGTGTTTGTGTGTCGATTCGCGTTTTCGTTTGTTTTGAAATAAAATGGCAAACAATAATAAAGAGAATGTGCCTAAACAAGAATATACAGGGTGATTTATCATAACCTACAAAAAAAAGTACACAGGATTTTTAGGGCTAGATATAGATATGAATAAACGGTTACTTACGATAATCTGCGCTCATCATCCCTTCGAATTAAAAGCCAATGCTGAGAAAACATCTTTGAAAATTGCAATGCGAAAAGTCTTCGGAATCACAAGCAAAAACAAGTTACACGTCTGTCAGACGAAGACTGATCGATTTTAGACCGTTCTTAGATAAGACTCCGAACAAGATCCATCCGCCATGACAGTTGTAGAATCGGAATACCAAAAAGGGTCTCAACGCTGCTTAATGTCAATTTAAGCACCTGATGATCTCTACATAAGCACGCGCCAGTTAGGACCCATGAAAGGGAACACCAAAACTTCACTTCAAAATTAAGCGTCGTTTTAGAGCCTTTTTAGACCCCGATTTAGGCAACTGCGAGAAACGGAATACGGGCCATTGGAGAAAAGTTTAAGAAGCGTTTAGCGCGCTACGCCATCTAGCGGTAGAAAATATCGCTTATAAAAGTATTAGCGATATTTTACCTACCGCTTGATAGGTAAAATATCGCTAATATTTTTCGAAATATTTGCAGTAGGTGAAATATTTTCCAAAACAAAAATAAAATCGAATATTGAAACAAAAATTTAAAAAAAAAGTTTTTTTAATCAAAAGTTGTTTAGTTTGTCGTACTGATTCATCCACTACAAGGATGTCACTAATTAAAAACTCACTTGGTAAATGTTATTAAGACACTTGTTATTAGAATTGGTTTGTTTTACGATAGGACGTTTTCTACTGGCCTAGTTATATGGAGACTGCAATAGTAATTAATGTCATGGCTATATTTCTTCCACATAAGTTCTTTTATACTAGTTTATCATTTGTAAATAATTGTATTAAGAATATTAATTTTAGCTATTTAATAAAAAGTATTATAGATAAGAACAATATTTCATTTCTAACATTGTTTTACTATTACAACTTTATGTTAACTTGCTATGTTCGTATATGAGTTGTCCGTCTCAAAATTTGCAAACCATTTTTCAACCATTTCCTGATATCCGATTGAGCTGAAATTTCGTATACTTAAGTAAGTTCGGAGGCCTTATCGCTAAATAGGAACAATCTACCTATACTGGAGAGGGCGCTCACGGGGCATTGTGGCCTTAACCCTTCGAGTAGCGGCATAATTTCATGGCAGACCACAGCAATTTATTGGAATTTCTTGCAATATCGCCGCGCTTAACAAAAAGTACTATAACTATGAAACTACTATAGCAATCATAAAAAGAATAACTGTGCAATGATCGCATTGAACATTCATATATAGAATATTGAAATATCATTTTGTAAAACAATTAAATAATTATGAACAAATATGAGAAAGTCGAAAAAATTAAAAAAAACTCGCCATTTCTAACTGGTCTTACGGAAAAATACGGAACCCTATTTAAAAATTGTAAATGCTATATCGTTATCTTTATTAGATTCTCTATCAAAGGTAATATTTCGTTTTGTTTATTTACATACAAAAATATTTAGATAGCTCATAAAGATCAATATTTTTTTATGATTTCTCGAAAAAAAAATTGATGAAGTTTGATCATGGAATTTTACCAGAAATATACGCGAAATGACGCGCAAAATTATTCTAGCGGCAGTCTATGTATCTATGGTAATAATGAGATATTTGGTATGGATTTTAGGATGCGTTCGAATTAGAAAGTAATATTACTGTGCGTTCCGGGAACAAGCCGCCAATATTGGTCGTTACGGAGTCAACGGTGTCCTGATATGCATCCAAATTTGGTCGTTACGTAACCGAAGGGTTAAACAAACACATGTACAATCTCAAACTCCGAGACACAAAAATGTGCAGGTTCTGCACTCCACTACACCTCATGTACGCGTGTGGCCCGCTGATGCGTAAAAGATACACCCACTTGGGTGGGCATTACCTCCAACCTGAGGAGGTAAAACAATCTGGCGCCAAAAGCCTGTTGCGGTTCTTAAATGACACGAGGCTTAGCGCAGAACTATAGTAGGTGGCGAACACAACAGATCAGCAATGGTCGCAGTGTTACAAGGCTCATAAAGACCTTAGAAAAGCCCCACACAGCAAAATAAAAAAATAAAAAGTTCGGTGATGATGCAATATCGATATAGAAAGGGGGTGGTTTTTGACCTTATGATAGCTGCTCTTAAAACGACCAATCGGCTACCTGATCTCGGGCGAGAATAGCCGGGCAAAGGAGGCCATGGTCCGCAATAGATTCGGTAGACACCAAATCAGCGCTACATAAGAGATGATCGTGCAAGCGACCTCAAACCCGTAACCAGTCGGGAGGCCGGAGAAGACGGCCCGCACGGTGCACACTCGATATCTTGCGGTAAGGCGTAAGCTTCTTACAGGCGAAAGGCGTAACTAGACAGTGGACTGTTTCGTCCCAAAGTCTTCTACGTTCACCTCGCGGAGGATAAAACGATCATTATCGTTAAATCTCCCTGAGGTGACCGGTTCGCCCGTTGTAGTTGACAGCTCCAAGTGTCTTTTCACTCGGCGAGCGACGTCGAATTTTTAAATCTGGCCTCCAATCCACGACTCTGAGATTAGTCCTATATTCATATTCATTTTATTAGTATACTGGTATACAAGTCAGATACAGATTAGCAAACATTCATACATATTAGCAAACAAACATTTTTTTTATCGTAAGAAAAGATAAAATAAACAAAGCAAAACGAAGGGAAAAACACAAAAATAATGTAAAAAGAAGAAATGCAAGACAAAATGCAAAGAGATCATTAAATATTTTAGCCACCAAAGCATTTTAGACTTCACTCGAGTAATATTCCTCCAGTGAGTAAAACGCATTATCTGTAAGGTATCTCTTAAACACGTCAAGAGATTGCGCCTGCTTAATGTGCTCACTGAGTTTGTTTTAAACCGCTGGGCCGGCGATATAGGCTAGCCTCTCTGACTTGGATAATGCATGACTTACCGAACGTAGCATGCTACGGGATCTTGTTGGATAGTGATGATGCACACCATTCACTTCAAAATCGGCTAGATTTCTGCAAACGAACAGCGCTACTTCCATTATATAAATGGACGGCAGCGTCATGATGCAGAGATCTCTAAACAGAGGCCTAGCTGGCGTATCAAGCGCCACACGCGGTATTGTGCGGACTGCACGCTTGTGCATAACGAAAGCCCTCTGCCGGTCGGTTGCTCGCCCCCATAACTCCGCGCCGTACGTTAGCTGGGAATGTACGTATGCATATGCATACTCTACCAACTGAGAGCTAGCTGGTCGATTACCTTCTGGCTAACTTAGTATTCTATTCGCTAAGCTGCTAAGTCCTGTTTACTTTATTATTAGCAGTGGTATTGCGTTTTAGGGCAGTGAGGAAAAATAAAACAATAATTTATTTCCTAATTTTATTACTGCATGAAATATAATTGAAATTATTTTTAAAATTTATTTAAGTTACAACGCTTAGTATTCGTCATTCTGGAATGGATGATATTTATGCCCAAGGCCACTGTAAACAAAAAGAAATCATATTAAGACATGATATGGGATATTAGGTAAAGAAAAAGCTATAGTGATATACCTCAGGATGGGCACCAGTCTCCCATTGCAATCCAGGTCGTTTATGAGCTGGACATCTTCCGTCGCCAGCTTGAAGTCGAAGACGTCGTAGTTCTGGGCGATCCACTGCTTCGTCACGGACTTTGGCACCAGAGAATGCCCGCGGTCCACCTGGTAGCGGACCAAGATTTGAGCCGGAGACTTTTCATACCTAAAACATGAATGCGAGTTTATTTATTTATTTTTATTTTTATTTTCTTTTATTCAGGAAAAAACAGTGTATAAAAGTAAGTAGCCAAACAAGATAGATATAAAAATTACACCAGAGACAATTTTCCACTAAATGTTAACATCAAGATTATCTAAATGATGAGTTTTGGAAAATAAGGTGATTTTTGTACTTTAATTTAAAACTCTAGTTGTAGAGTTGAATATTCTGGAATGTATAAAATGGATTTATTTCCATTGGCTTATTCTAGGGATATGTAACGGTTAGCAACACGCATAATTTAGCAATTACTTTTAGTATAACACGTGTAACATTTTTTCTAACGAATTTAGTCTGACGTCATTAAACAACATAATTAACCAGAATTTTTATAAAATAAAATACAAACTGAGCTGCCATGGAATTCACCGACCAAAAATCGGGCCCATCATATATAATTATTACACTTCTGGGAGGTGAGGGGTGGATTCCGCACTAACCACCGGCTGTGGTAGGTTTAGGACAGCTGCCTTGCCACATGTGAGCATTCATCTTACCACCCATTCCACTCCCTCTTCGAAGCCATAGAATTTGAGATGCAGAAATCGCTGTTTTAGATAATTTTTCTAGAAAGGAGTTGATTATTTTCCTGGAGAGACCAAGATCTTAAAAAAGGTGAAACAAAGATTTAGCTGGCAGGCCACGAGCGCCTACTTCCACCGCGTGAAGGTGAACAGTGAAGCCGTTCCGGGTGACGGCATTTGCGAGATCATGGTCTTTATTTAATTTGTACTCGTGGTCTTTTGGGATATATGATTCCCATGGAACAGTTAATTCTACGATAAGGACCATCTTCCGAGATAGAGAGTAAAGAGTTATATCTGGACCCAGGGCTGTGAATCCGAGACTTTTAGGGAACTTATACTGCTTAGAGACCGAATCGACCTCCATAATCCAATCTGAAGCTTTCTCGATTATTGAGAAAGGTTTTGCAGTGAGATGTTTTTTGCGTTTAGAGCCAACCCGCACAAACTGTATTGGGGGTTTGGAGGATACTGTGGAACCCTTGTTGGCCCGAGCCACTGAGAGGCTAAGTACCTCGCGAATAACAGCAAGGACTTTGTCGTGGCGGTAAGTGTACCGTCCTTGATCCAAGGCCACATTGCAGCCAGCTAGAATATGTCTAGCTGTGCAAGGGGTGTTGCTACAAAGGGGACATGAACTATCCTCGGCATAGCTCCAACGAGCGAGGTTACTGGGGTCTGGAAGTGTATGCTGAAAGGCATTTAAATAAAATGTCAGCATCTCTGGCGTCCAGTCATACAACATTACTTTCCAGTGCATTGGAGGAGGAATGCAAAAGTCTCCAATTGTTGTCCAATCATTCTGGCATTGAAGGCCAATAGCGTGAGCCATACTATTGCTGTCGTAATCTCCCCGCAAGAGAGACTTCTTCAAGTCCACATCGCTCAATACACATAATATGTTTACGTATCTGTAATTATTATTGTAGATATACAATTTCTAGAAGAAGAAGAAGTAACATCTGTGATATATCACATTTAGACATTGACCAATTATGTGGCAAACTATATGTAGCTCCATTTTTTTATATTTTAACTGTCTGTAGCTCCATTTTTTTATATTTTATATGTCTGCAGGCCTTATATGTCTGTAGCATTAAATATGTCTGTAGCATTAAATTCACTACTGTTTCGATTCCTATTTATTGGGGGGCAATTCTATTTTAAAATGAATCCCTATTTCGATTTGTCGTTGTCCTGCATGATTAATTGCCCTTCTTTAGTTTGCTGAAATTGCAGTCTCTATCATAACATATACACAAAAAAAAACACTCAAACAACTCGTTGGTAAGCGTCTCTGTATACAATTAATCAAATATAATCATCAAATATAATATAATCAAAGATAATAAATTGTTTAAATACTAATGTTTGTGTTTCTCTACTCTATTGCCCGCTGAGGTAAACATCGACTCAAGATTGGGAAACCTGGTCTTCGCACAGCATCATAAACAGGAGACCAGGCCACTCTCAACACTGGTGACCCCGACGTGATTGACGATAAACGGAAGCATCGATTGTTGTCCTAATTGTTGCCCTAGCTGCTATCGTCGTCGACTATCCCTTTCAATCAGGCGGACCTTTTTCCTGAAGGGACATCACGAATAAAGTCTTTCCATAAGTTCTTCGCTACTTGCTGGGAAAGTTTTGTGGTGACATTGCGACTTATGCGACTAACCAAGGCTTATGCGACTAACCAAAAAGAAGGTAGTCTTACTGGTAAACTTACTTCTTGGCGATTTCTCCAATCTTGGGATTATCCATGAGTCTCGCCTCACCAGGTTTAGCCCTTGGTCTGTCCGGGCTGCCCAAAGGGCTGTATGCGGTCAGCACGATATCGTTCGTCTTTAGGAATCTGCTCAATTTCTGCTGCGAGAGATACGGGTGACATTCAACCTGAAAATTAAAAATTACGACTAAATACGAACCGGGAGCTAGTAAGCCCTGTTTCAGTTTGGCCACTAAGACCCAGTTGTATAGGGTCGATCAGCCATAGGTGTGACAGACAGCCCTCTATGCAGAGGATGCATGGAGGAAGAAGAAACGCCACAGCATGTGCTCATGGAATGCAGGGGCGTGGCAGAGCAACGGGCAAGAATACTACAATCTCCAGCATCTGTCCTGGAGGCCTGTAGCAACCTAAACAGGCTGCTAACCTTCTGGGACAGCCTGGGTTGGCTGGAGTAACATAAATAGAAACACGAGCCACGCACAATGGCCCGATCATGAGGCCAAGTGCGGGAAATAGCCCAGGAAAACTAACTAATTAACTAACTAGGGTCGATCAAACGCACGGGTCAAGAACCATCCGGCGGCCTGCACGCAGAAGTGCGTGCTAGGGTAGGACGCTGGCCTGCTGGACAGTCTCCATCGTAGGAGTCAACCTTCGGGCGCTCCTGGACGGGTTGCGCACTGTGCGTCGTCATCCAATCGATTGTGCATTCCGACTAACAGCCGGGGGAGTCTGATAACAGTAAATGTTTCCTATAGAGCGGGGGTAGTTGTTCATTGGGCCACCCGATCCCGGGTGAAGTGTTGGCAAAAGATGCCGTGGTCCGCGATAGATTCGGTAGACACCGTATCACCGTTACGTAAGGGAAAGAACCGCGCAAGCGACCTCGATCCTGTAAACAGTGAGGAGGCAGGAGGCATCCTGAAGGTTAATTCCAGACGGAGATATCCTTCCAAACTGGTAGTCAGGGGGCGAGGTTGCCCACTGTCTACCTTTCCCAATGCCTCGCCGTAAGGCCTCTGATGGGCGAGTGGCCGAACTAGACAGTGGACTGTTTCGTCCCAAGTCTTCTACGCTCACCTCACGGTAGACAGAACGATCTAATATCGTTAAAACTTCCTGAGGTGACGGGTTCGCCCGTTGCAGTTGACAGCTCTAGTTGGTAGTATGAAACGGCAAGCCTGGGCTATTTTTAAATGGGGGGACATATTGTATATTAATGCCCCCCTCTATAGAATTAAAATAATGAAACCACTTAAAAATGTATATTAACAGTCAATTGATATAGTGGAGTGTTGTCAACTACAACAGGCGAACCCGTCACCTCAGGAAGTTTTAACGATATTTGATTGTTTTGTCTCCCATGCGGTGAGCGTAGAGACAAAACAGTCCACTGTCTAGTTACGCCACTCGCCCGTAAGAGACCAACGCCTTAGCGCGAGAAGCCGGGTTTGCAACCAGCGGGCCGACACTCGCGCCCTTACTTCCAATTTTGGCCAGATTTCTCCGGCCTCCCGACTGGGTATGGGTTCGAGGTCGCTGACATGGTCCTCTCCCTTAGGTAGCGGTGATTCGGTGTCTACCGAATCTGTCGCAGACCACAATGTCTTTTGCCTGGTTGATTCACCCGGTATCGGGTAGCGGATTGGTCGTTTCAAGAGCGGCTGTCATAAGGTTAACAACCACCCCGACTCTATAGGAAACAAAGCCTTTTCCAGACTCCCTCGGTTATCAGTCGGAACGGAATGCACAGTCGATTAGTTGACGCCGCACGGTGCGTACACCGTCAAGAAGCGTCCTGAAGGACAAATCCCAGGGGAATTGACCTACAGGCACAGAGTCCTACCCGGGCTCGCACTTCTGCGTGGAGTCTACCGGATGGGTTAGGCCGACCCTAATACATGTGTCATAATGGTTCAACTGCACTGGGCCCATTAGCTTCCTCCAGGAAGGTATACCGATATTGATCGTTTTATCAACCTGGGATTAACATAAGAGACTTGGGTGCGAAGAAGTCCACCATTTAGCTACTCGGGAAGTTGACCCAGCAGGCAGCCTTGTCAGCCTTGTCATCACTGACTACCAACCAGATTTGGCTGGACTTCTCTGTCCCTCCGTCTGGTTCAAGGTCCAAGGTCGATCGCACGGCCTCTACCTTATGAGATGTAATGAGAGTCATGAATACAGTATGTCTGAGCAATGAATTTGTATTGTATTTGAACAGTATTTGAAGTTTTACTTTTTTTTTATTATTATTTATTATTATTATTATTTATTCTGGACAGGCAGCTTTGCTGATACGTCCAGATCAGATCTTGTAAAGCTAAACAATATTAACAATATACTATAAACAATATTAACAACTTGCGGTGTCAACTACAACGGGCGAGCCCGTCACCACAGGACGTTTTAACGATTTTCTCGTTCTATCGCCCTGCAGTGAACGTAGAAGACTTTGGACAGAACAAATCCAACGTCCAGCTACGTCACAACCCGCAAGAAGCCAACGCTTTACCGCGAGATAGCCAGTGTTACCTGGCGGGCCGACCCTCGCGCCCTTGCTTCCAATTGTGACCAGATTTCTCCGGTCTCTCGATTGGTTCCGAGTTCGAGGTCGCTTGCGCGGTCCTCTCCCTTACGAAGCGGTTGAAACGGTGTGCACCGAATCTATCGCGGACCAAGGCGTCCTTTGCCCGACTGTGAACCGGGATCGGATGGCCAATGGTCATTTCAAGAGCAGTCGCCGTAAGGTAGACAACCACCCCCGCTCTATAGGAAACAATACAGTTCCCAGACTCCCCCGACTGTTAGTCGGAGAGCACAGTCGATTGGCTTGCGCCGCTCGGTGCGCAGACCGTCCAGGAGCGCCAGAGGTTTGATTCCCAGGGGAGACTGGTTGACCCAGTGTCCTACCCAGGTTCGCACCCCGTGCGTGGAGGCCGTCGGATGGGTGTTGACCCGTGAGTGTGACCGACCCTGAACACATGGGTCATTGTGGCCACCTCATCATGGGCCCATTAGCTCCCAAACAATATTAACAAGTTTTTAAGTACAAATCGAGCCTGTTTTTAAATTGATTGACAGAGCTTGCACTAATCACTTCAAATGGTAGTTTATTCCACATGTCCACCACTCTATTTGGCAGAACGTTCTTAAGAGGATTAGATTTATGTAAATTTTGTACGGTTGAGTTTTTTGTTGTGACCTCGAAGATTTGTGTTGACGTTGAATTTGTAAATATTCTTCAGTGCAGGTACATCGTAATAGTGTGTTAGAATTTTATATGCCTCAATCAGGTCCCCTCTTTGTCTTCTTTGTTTGAGTGTAGTAATTCCAAGTAATTTCAAGCGATCTTCATAATCCCTATTCTTCAGGCCCACTGGCATTTTGGTCGCCCTTCGCTGAACGTCTACCAGAATATCTACATCTTTGCAAAAGTAAGGGTTCCAAATCTGATAGCCATACTCAATAATAGGTCTCAAATATGCCTTAAAACATTTTTTTTTCATTAATGAATGGCTGTAATTGATTTAAAACTGTTATGAACAGATACTCAAATAAACGAGGTTTAAGTTGCTAATTAAAAAATATAACAAAAAATATAAAAATATAACTGGCGCAGACTCTACTTACATACGGACAAATCGGTTGGGGCGGTATGGCAAGAACAAATCTTGACCCACTGGTCAAAGCGCAAAAGGCTTTGCTCAGAGTCATTAACAAGAAGCCATATCGCTCCCCGTCAGACGACCTATATACAGACTTTAAAGTACTTGACGTACGCCAACTATACATACGCGCTGTTCTGGTGCGCTATCGGAGGGACCTCATGAGGAACACGGATAAAGACAAACCAGAGCACAAACACAACACTAGACATAAAGACAAACAGATTCAACCAAAAATGAGGACTGTATACGGACAACGACACTACGCATATCTCGGACCTAAACTCTATAATATATTTAACTCGTACACAGGACAGATTTTAAACATAACCGACAACCAGTTCAAGAGACGGGTGTCTCATTGGCTCACAAATTATACTAGAGATGAATGCGAAAGTATGATATATTAAAATATTTTCTTTCTAACCACAAATTATAGGATATATAGATGTAAATTATGGATATACAGATATACAGATTATAATATGTTATATTTTATTATGTTATACTATATTATATATAAATTATATAATTATATACATTATTCTATATGTTATAACATATGATATTATATTATATTGTAATATGTTATATTATATTATTTATATTATATTATGCTAAATTATATTACATATTGTTTTTTTATGAGACGGAAGAAGGACAGCAGGCAAGGCGTACAGGCTCAGCAAATAATACCACAGAACTTTGTATCCATCACCCTGTGAGAGTAGCCACCCTTCACTAGACTCCAATTATTCGTGAGCGAAGGGTGGTTCTCATCAAGAAGTTTTCTCATCGAAGGGTGGTTCTCATCAGAAGGCCTGTGATCGGTTGCCAGTTTGTAACGCCTTGATTGATATTTCGCCGGTGTGTAGGTAGCGTGGGCGCGAGGTGAAGTCGTGGTTGTGTGTCCGAAATGTGAAGCGCCGTGATAGATTCGAAGATAATGATGGTCGCGTATACTATGCGTGGTTTGTTGACTCGAAGATAATGAAGCGCGCGAGTACTTGTAGATGAGCGGTTACTGTCCGCCAGGGAATGATAAAATATGTGTCGAATGTACTGCTTTTTATATGGTATGTAATGATGCAATATCTACCGGTGGGGGAAAATAAACTGTGTCGATTCGTATCGATCAGAAGAAATGGCATGAGTCATAGGTTGACTGCATAAAATGCCGAATTTAATTGGAATTCAATTGCAGTTGCCTCGTGTATATTTGAGCGTATTTGCGGTTTCGATTCTATAGAAATTACTTTTTTGTTGTGGGTATGTTGGACGGAGTCTCCAACAACCCCAACACAGGCGTATACCTATTGGTGTGATGTAATCCTGACAAGATAATGCCCTTTCGCGATTTTCATCATGTGTATTTTTTTAAAATGTGTTAAAAAATGAACGCAATCTATTTTATGTAACTATAAAAAATAGGATAAATAAATGAAAAAAAAAATATTAAACAAGTGTGATTTTTATCAACATTTTTTTCTTAGTAGGCTTAAATTCCCCCGTTCTCCCCTACCCTTTCATATAAAAATGCTGCATTGTCCTTCAATAGAGTAATGAATAAATGATGTAATAATAAATAAAACCCTATTGGGCTCTAGAAATGGTAGATACCTGGTTCACAACTGGTTTAACAGTTCCTTCGGCTAGTATTCGCTCTACTTGCCGTCGATTGAAATTGGAAATCCCAATGCTTTTCACGAGTCCAGAGTCTATCAGCTCCTCCATAGCCATCCACGTATCAAGATAATCGACGTCGGAAAATAAAGTCTTTCCATTTTCCGATGGGTAAAGGGTGTTTCCTTCCTGAAATTAATAAAACATAAACTGAAACATAGGCACAATATACACAAAATCGGCTACGCCACGCCAAGACTTTTCAGGCCAAACTTCCTAGAATCAGATTGACAGAAGATATCATATTCTGTCATAGTGGTAGAAGATGCGTTATCTTATTAAACAACATCGGAATTTATAGTTATAAATAACATTACATTTTAATCCGAGCAAAATCGAAACATTTGCGTAGTAACTTGTTGTGAACATACAGAAGCCTACTATTTAGTGTACTAATTCACAGTGGTGAATATAAAATATAAAAATATAAAAACATATGCACTATTTAAAAAACTTACCAAGGAATTTTTATTGCAAAAATGTCTATATAGCACAGACTTTTAAAATTTTATATTCACAATTGACTACTTGTTTATTTTATTTATTTTGTATTTTTTTTAACTTCCATTTTAATCCTATTCTGAACACTTCATTTTATAGACAATTTACTTACTGATTATGTAACATGATTTAGGAATTATTGCTTTTATTTTTATATTTTTACTCTGATTATTATTTGATTCTTTCCAAATTGGACTCCTTGATTATTTTTATTATTATTGATTTAATTATTTGCGAGATCATTCAATGGATTTGCATTTCTATTCTTTTTAATTTTTTAAATTTTTTGGATTTGGTATTTCTATTTTTGATATTTCTTAATGCTCTTTTAAATATTTAGACAATGTAATGGTTGATTTTGTATAGTTTATTGACTTTCAGATTTCTAACATAATTTAATTTTATTTATTAATTGTAAGTTCTATATCCTCGCCGGGTTTTTTTGAAATAAATGAACTTTGAACCTTGAAGGGAGACAGAAAATGTACTCTTAGCAACGTTTAACAATCCTCATCTGCAGCAGCACTGAACGCTCTAGCTACAGCCACCACAGAATCCTCTGTGGTCTGGGACTGCATGCAAGAACTCAACAAATTGGGAAAAGCCAACAAAAGCCCCTTAATATGGACACCCCGGACATTATACCCGACAACGAAGAGGCCAACAGACTGCGAAACTGGGCACACTGGAGTGCCCAGTGGAGACAGTTGTTGGGGTCCCCTTCGTTATAGGTAAGAAAATCATCAGGGACTGCTTGGAACAAGAACATCGGGCATCCTGAAAACAGAGCCAAGGAGGTCCCCAGGCAAGGGCCATGATGGAGCAACAACTTCTTAAGAAAACCAAGGCCCTACTTGACATGAGCAAGAAGAACCTAAGAACCACTATCGACCTCCTCACCGGACAGACGATCCTTAGAGCACATCTATTTAACCTTGGCTTGACCAGGGAGTTTCAGTGGCAATCTCCCAGCTCCATCTTCAGACCTTCGTCATCACGTATAATGGAAAGTACCTACTCATGATAACAAAACAAACGAGCCAGGTTCGCTTGTGGGGCCCCGTGCTAATATTATTTAGGGGCCTGCCTAATTAATAAACTAATTGCCATTTTGACAAAAAACTGTTTTCGATAATGATGTCTAGGTCACTAGGTACACAATATATAAAAAAGAGGACAACACAATATTTTATTTGTTTAATATGACAGACACACAAACACAACTGACACACACAAACATTTAACTTTTCACTAAAATAGACAAAAGAACATTAATACTAATTGTAATAATATCTTAATTAGTAGCTTAATTAAGCAAGTAGTAATATTATTTGTAAAGCTAGTTAATATAAGTAAAATTTAAACAAACATTCGTTACTAGTTACCTATTGCCAAGGCACTAGCCTCGGTAGGAACTCAACTGCTATACATAGATGTTATTTCTATGAATAAAGATTTAAAAAAAAGGTATTTCAAAAGAATTTGTCGGTAGCGGTCTGCCCCATCAGCCGAGAAATTGATACATAAAGCTTGTTCGCTGCGAATGACTGCATTTGCGAGAAAATATACTGAAAACAAGCGGCGGGGAGTCCCCCGGAATAGATGGGAGAATTTGATCTCAGGGTTGCCAACCTTATGATAGGATTTTTGAAATTTTGAGATTTTGTTTTTTAATTCGCAATATTGTCCATTATTTTCAATGGAGGCTGGGGCACTTTATATCCACGGGGCCCTGGGCTGCTGCCCAAAAAGCCCTTATATAGATCCGCTACTGAAACGAGCCCAAGCTCGACTATCTTAGTACTTCGGTCAAGGATTTCCAGTGGCAATCTTTCGGCTACATCTTCAGACTCTTATCGTCAAGTGTAATAGAAAATGCATGAATGTTTAAATGTAAATATCCGTATTCATCTCGAAGAAAAATTTTGCGCGTTAACAATACTTTACCTCCTTGGCCGGTAAAGTGGAAATTAAATAAATGACCATTCGTAAGATTGGGTTTATAAATTGAATGGCTAACAGACGAACGTCTTGCATCTTGCAAGCAGTACTTCATCTTCGCTAACATTACTTCATCGAATCTGGTATCATGACTTTGTACGCCGCGTATATTATATACCAAAACATCATGTATACGAGAAAAAATATCAAGACTACTACAACTAACTCAAATATTCATTCGCATAATACGCGAAATAAAGAGGACTTGCGTCATTTTAAGGTGCGACTGAGTAAGGTTCGGAATAGCTAGAAAGCTATTCCGAACCTTACTCAGTCGCAGAGTAAGATTGGCAGAGAACTGCCAATCTTACTTATTCTACAACAAACTTCCATTACACATCAGGGGCCTTGGGGAGGTTCACTTTAAGAAAAAGGTACGGAGTATTTTAACTAAAAACCCCATTTATAGCAGAGTATTTCGACAATATCAATTTTTCGCAGCTCTATTGACCTACTTGACTATTATTATTCCTTATTCTGTCTATTATTGACTATTTTACAATTCCGTTTTTTTCTCCTTCTAACTATTGGCTATTGACTATAATTATTATTACAGATTTGTTTGTATTTGTGCTTTTTCTTTAAAATATCTTCCCGTATGATAATTTGTGAAATTATCCAATATTTGTTTGATTATTTAGTCCACGTGAAAATTCTACGAAATTATGTAAGAATTTTGATTGAAAATATTGGAAAATGTTGTTTTCTCTATATAACCTAGAAAATCTGCGCTTGGATGTTCAACGCTCATACCTTGCAATACCGACGTTCATATCTTATACCTTAATAGGTATTTATTTAAATAATATACTTGTTATTTTTATTAATTTTGACATAACCAAGTGTAGGAACTCCTATCAACTGGTTTGAAATAAAAAATATAAAAAATGAAAATGAACATGAATAAATCATTAGCCAATGTTATCAAAGCGTTCATCGAAAAACTTCTAATTTATACATCAGAAAAACGATTATATTTGTATTTCCTGATGCTCCTTTGAAACCATTTAAACGATAAAAAATTAAAGATATCACTCTCCCATGGTGGACCGGTTCTCCGTGTATCAAAACTAGTTTTAAAATAACAGTTACAAAACCCAAATATACATTTAAATAATTTAAAGCAGACTAAGTTAAAAATTTCCGTTATGAAGTTTTATGCCCTTGAGACGCCCTCTTCATTTTACACAATAGTCACAGCCATTTAGTCACAGGTACGTAATTAAATGACAAAGTTCAATGTATCGCAAAATAACTGCTGTAAAAATATTTACTTTATAGTCGGGGAGGTAGTGAATATTTTTAGGACCCATTTTACCAGTTAGGAAAGGTAATTAAATCTGTCTATATTGATGCTAATCAAGAATTTTCGAGTCTGGCGAGGATTATGTGATGAGTGACTGCAATCGAAATGTATTTATTGGGCTCGATTGCGTTTCTTTTGAACTAAAGTCGGATATTAGTTCATGCGAACGAGACAGGGAACGGTGAAATGAACGGTTGTAACTTTTACGCATTAAAACTGCCCACCGAAGGTAAATCAGCTAAATCGACACCGCACGAAATGTGTCTAAACTTATTTGGGCGTTTATAAGTTCGACGGATAGTATTGGTGCGGGAAAATTGACGATTGTTCATTTCATATTCCGTTCTAACGTATTGCTCTGTCTCGTTCCGTGAACTAAGTTCCTATTTTAGTTCACGAAGAAACGCAATCGTTTTGGGGAAACTTGCAACATATTGCAACACAGTAATGTGAGAATAGTAAGACTAAATCATCTAGGGACATGTCTCAGTGCCGTCTCCCAAGAGGCATATCGTTCTCAGACTAGTGTTTCTCCTCCTTTACTGATTCTAACACGTGACATCGACGTTTCAATGATTGTGAGCTTGAAAGAAATAGAAAAAAACGCTAGTCGTGCCTCCGTTAAATTATCATTAATTTTGACTACGATTGAGACACATAGGTACCTACCAATAATTTGTAATTAAACTATACGAAATATCAAACAAAACGCAACTTCAAAATGTACCTAGCAGACACTGAAAACAACTTTTCTAGATCCGTTTCAAATAGTTTTTTTTTCATTTTAACGCAATGGACATGAATAACGAGAATTACTGATAAAATGAACGCAATTTCATGAGCTAAACCGAGAGGACTAAATTCGTCTTGACTATTAGTCACATCAATATAATTTCCCTCCATGTCGAATTAATGTCAACTCTTAATGGCCAGACTGTACAAGGCTGTCACACGCACACTGCTCAATTTAGACCGTTCTTAGATAAGACCCCGAACAAGACCCATCCACCATGGTATAGACGGTGCTTAACATAAAATTAAGAGCCCAATAACCTCTACATAAGCACGCTTCAGTTGAGACCCATAAAAGGGAATACCAAAACGTCAATTTAAAATTAAGCGTCGTTTTAGCGGGTTTTTAGGCCCCAAGTTAGGCACATGGACACGGTATCAAATAGAAAGTATCGATACTGTACTTATGAGTTGTATCGAAAAATCAGTATCGTACTCGTAATCGTATCGATACCCCAAAGTATTGGTAATTTCTTAGAAACTTTTTGTGTTTGGTTTTATTATTTCGTATTTGTGGACATGGCTCGTTAGTGGCTGATCTTAATCCCGATATCTACTCTTTACGAAGAGATGTAGGTACATTCAAGAGCTACGAGGAATAGAAACCTCATAAACTGTCCTTCAGTGAGGACAGAAATGTGTAAAAAGGGACCTGAGTTCTGTTGTGTTAAATATTTTAACGATATTCCACAAAACATCAAATCAAAGCAACAACCAGGATTCAAACAGACATTAAAGCACTGGCTCAAACATAAATGCTATTACAGCGTGAATGACTTTTTAAACGATAATGACAAATAAATAATATAACATATTGTTATTGTAATTCTCAAACATTTTAAACTTTAAACATTTATATTTCATTCTAGCTCTAATACTGACAAACCTTAGAGAGTCTAATAATTCCTGTTTGACATTTTAATTAAAAAAACAAACTGACATTTACTTTATATATAGTAATGGGAATTTACTAAATTTGTAGATAATAGTTCTAATAATTATTTTTGTTAATATGTCTAAAACGTAATACTTTTTGGATTTGTTTTCCTTCAACTTGCGAAGTGAAAATATATTTAATTATAGAAAAATAAATATTGTACGCCTGATTGGTAAACTGTATAGCACATATAGTACCTATCCGTTTTGTACGACCTACTTACAGTTCACAATAGAGAAATTATTATTATCATATTACGACCAATTTTCAGGTATAGAGAATAGGGCCACTGTTAGGTTTTTCATGTGCCAGACACGTTTGCCATATTATTAGATCAGCCAGATATTTTTTTTATAATCAATGCTGCATTCGACTTGACAGTAAAACAATTTTCATTCATTCTATAAAAAAAAAGTGCAGCAAATTTGTATTTTCAAAGCATTTTCCAGCTCAACCCATCGGAAAACCCCCTAAAAATACATGTCCTCTACTTAGAATTACTCACTGAATAATCTTATCGACGTTTGGTGACTGGGAAAATCAGCACCGAAAAAAATCACTGGCTCCCGAACTATTAGAATATCTCAAAATTTTTATTCCAGCTGTCGTAATGTTTATCGGTATAGAGTATCAGGTATAGACAGCAAATAATACAAGCGACGCTGTGAAAGTCATGCTAAACATATGGTTATAAAGTACACGTGCCTTCAAAACAATATGGTTTATAGTTTGTCTATTTTGCATAGAAAGAATTTGTAAAATTTTCCGTTTATCAACATTAGTCTAGCTGTTATTCGTGAGGTAAATAACCTCTCAGTAGCTTTTAATGTGATTCCGAATATTCCATTATTCCATTAATTCCATAATTCCATTATTCCGTGATTCCATTAAAGTGATTCCGAATATATAATGTATACAAAATGAACGCAATATAATTTTATATTGTTTACGCTTGAGAATGGGGGGAATCAGGATGGGAAGTGAATTAAATGGAAGAGACAAACAATATTATGTATATAAATATATTTATATTTAATTTTAGGTATTATATATAGGTAATTTAATGAATATATACTTGAGATAAAATTATGTCCATGAACTAAATTAAATGAAATATAATATGTATAATGTTTTGTGGTCATCTAGATAGACTCTAGATTTTTTTTATTGAATTCTTATAAGAGGTTTTTGATGAGTGTAATATGTCCACACTTAACCCCTCAAATGTGAGGCGTCCCTTAAGGGATGCCTTGGCAAAATGTATACAAAATGTATATACATTTATATAAATGTAAATATAAATGTAAATGTGCGCCGCTTTATAGTAATCCGCTCTATAGTAATGTAAACCCCGCTCTATGTAAATGTAAATGTAAATGTAAATATAAATTTATAAACATTTTGCCGTAGGCAACCCGAGCTAATCGCCATTCATTTGAGGGGTTAAAAAGTCTGTATTATTACGAATAAAATATTACGTGAGCGGGAACTGATAAGAGCTAACCGAAAAAGACGTGCTCCCGCTTCCAATAGCAGCAGGGAAGTGAATGTATTTCATAGCGCGCCTGTGTATTTATTAACGCGGCCAGCCCATACAAAAAATGTATGGAGAATCTGATACCTGATTTTCTGGGATTTATTGTATAAAATCCTATTACAATAATTGAAATTTAAATATTTTATAGTGAAGATATGTCATTTAACTTTCTTTTATAATAATTTGTAATTCAAATTAGTTATATCTATTACACGCTCTGTATAGAAATGCATCTTGAGATGCGTTGGTTTTCACCACAGGGAGATGAAATAGTCGATGCGATCGAACAGGGCGAGGAGGAACACAAAATTGAATGCCCTCCAAAGTCGCGTTCGCATCGATGGAATTATTTACCAACCCATGCAAGTATACGGCATCGATCAAGACTCTACGGCTCTCCAATGACATTAACTTGTGGGTTTTTAAGGATTCCTCATAGGAGCTGGGCTTAGTGAAAGAAGTGAAATTTATTCGCTTCACAAATCTTTTAAGCTATAGCATAGCTTTTATCGCGGGCTTAGGCCAGCGCGGCGACCGAATGAAGAAATTAATGATTTTAAACTGATAATTACGTCTAAACGAGTACTGCTTACGATTCGAAAAAAATATATGTTAAACAAGAACATTTTCCTAATATTCTTAGCTTTGAATATTTTAGATTTTGTTTATATTACATAGTGTAATTAATTTGTGAAATTAGGTCTAACCGAACACAAAAACGACTACTACGCAAGTACTATCTGGCGTATTATTATGAAACCTGCACCATTTTAAAGATAATTTAATTATCTATCTTTTTATCAACGAATTTTTTCGAATAATCCTGTTTTTTTGATTTATCGAATAAAAAATTCGTGCGCCGCGCTCTATCGGAAGACGTTTAAATTATTCCGAATCATTTGCTTCCGCAGCCGCAAAATGATTCATAATAATTTCAACGTTTTCCGATAGAGCGCAGTTATCTGATATCAGAAAAAATAAAATAAATAAAATAAATAAATAATTATAATTGCATAAGTTGTTAAAAATGCTGTGCAATAGCTTTATCGCGGCAGTCCCCAAGTGCCACACGTATTTTTTTGTATCGATTCGATCCGCGATATGTAAGTCAAATATTGGGGATTCCAGCCAGACCACTGATGCACATTCCAACTGATTTCTTACATAGGCATTATAGAAGGTTTTAAGCGTGTTAGTGGATTTGAATACCGACGATACCCTTAGAATAAAACCACAAGCAATCCACAAAAGCAAGCAATCCGAATAATTACAAAAGCAGATAGCAGAGATTTATGTCGTCCACTTTTTAAGCATTTAAATATACTAACCTTAAGGCGACTACCTCTCTCAAACAGTGAAAACTGACATTCTGCAATCAAATTTACGTTACTCCCGCGTGCATTTAAATAATAATAAAAAAAATACGTGTGGCACTCGGGGACTGCCGCGGTAAAGCTATTGCATAGCATTTTTAAAAACTTATGCAATTAAAATTATAAATTTATTTTATTTATTTTATTTTTTCTGATATCAGATAACTGCGCTCTATCGGAAAACGTTGAAATTATTCAGAATCATTTGCGGCTGCGTGCGGTAGCAAATGATTCGGAATAATTTAAACGTCTTCCGATAGAGCGCAGCGCACGAATTTTTTATTCAATAAAGCATAAAAAACGTATTTTTCGAAAAAAATCGTAGATAAAAAGATAGATAATTAAATTATGTTTAAAATGGTGCAGGTTTTATAATAATACGCCAGATAGTATTTGCGTAGTAGTCGTTTTTGTGTTCGGTTAGACCTAATTTCACAAATTAATTACACTATGTAATATAAACAAAATCTAAAATATTCAAAGCTAAGAATATTAGGAAAATGTTCTTGTTTAACATATATTTTTTTCAAATCGTAAGCAGTACTCGTTTAGACGTAATTATCAGTTTAAAATAATTAATTTTCGTTAAGAAATTTCTTCATTCGGTCGCCGTGCTGGCCTAGGCCCGCGATAAAACCTATGCAATAGCTTAAAAATATGAATCTTGTAGCAAATTGTCACGTTCAAGCCGGTTTTTATTTGGACAACTGTCACATTTTGAGGATCGGAATAGCGTTTCTGCGAGAATGAAACAAATTTAATACAAAATGCATTAAACACAGTAGCACCAATATCTGACAAATGAATCGCAATAACTATTACGAATTTTGTAATAACATTAACGCATTTTTTACTTTATTTTAAACCGCCGAAGAAACGCTATTGAACCCATATGTCTAAATTATTTGTGAAAGCTCTTTTTATATGTTTAAATATTAAGTATGAAATGCTATAAGTTTTCTGGAAAATAAATTAAATTTACAAAAATAAAAACAAATATTTTGCCTACCTTATATCCCATCGGCCAGTGTAGCAGGTACAGGTCAAGATACTCCAAACCCAGATCTTTCAGAGCCATCTGGAACGTATCTTCGACGATTGAGGGCCTGTGGAACGTGTTCCATAGTTTGGAAGTCACGAAGAGGTCCTCTCTAAAATAAATCAAGCAATATTTTGTAGTTTTTAATTCAAATTCACACAAAATTGGTTGTTTTAATAGAACTCATTTTTACCTAGAGACAACCCCTTCCGTTATTTTGGATCGGATGGCCTCTCCGACTTGATTCTCGTTCTCGTAGACATGGGCGCAGTCGATATGTCTGTAGCCTATATCTATGGCGTCTTTTACGGCTTGGATGACGTCATCGGGCTTAGACTAAAACAAAGAAATAATAATTAGTAGGCTTTTATTCTATACTAGCTGACCCGGCGAACTTCGTACCGCCTAACAGTCAATGGATGTCGTGTTACAGATTAGCTGAACTTAATTTATGATTTTATGAAAGTAATAGGTACAATGAATATAAAATAAATATTAAGTTCACTACTTTATTAAGATAATAACACAAAAAATATAATAAAGTACAAAAATTAAGTATATCAATCGCGTGTCAGCAATACATGATTGAATTAAACTATTTACATATTGTGCAGCATGGGATGCACTCGGTTTAATTCTCTTCATTGAAGCACCTTGTGATATACGACATTTTTTGTTTTTTTATCAGGCGCAAGAACAAATAAAGCGGATGATTTGCCGACACGTGAACATGCCACGTACAACTGACCATGAGACACACACAGATTTACATTTTATATGGAAAAATGTCTTTCTTTTATTTTAATTTTCCCTGTAGACTCTGCTGTAGTCGCACTAGGTTGTCGGCATCGGTGAAACCGCAAGTAGACGTTCCCTGGTCGAAAAGGGCAGCGAATATTGGCCATTCGCGGCTATCTCCTGCGAACTTCGGAAGATCCTTTAACAAATTGGCGCGTGCTTGATACAAATGCATCATTGGCGGGAACACTTCACTTTGCACGTTTACACTTTTACACGGCACTCCAATGTTATTTTCTGGATTCTGTGTCGAGGCCGCTGGCTCCGTGAGATGGGTCGCTTCCTGATGCGTCTTGATCCATGTCGTGGTGCGACGTTCTGACGATCTCGAGGTCGTTCCCCGGATTTGCGGCACTATCACGCTCCCAGCGTTGCTGCTCGTGTAATCGTCGTCGTCGTCGAATTCTCCCTCCACTTCCGCTTCTATATAGAGTTTTTGGAGAGCTAATTTCTTTTCTAGCGCGTCTTCAGCGGCGTCGGCGGCGGCGGCGGCTTCAGCGGCGTCGGCGGCGGCGGCGGCTTTGGCGGCGTCGGCGGCGGCGGCGGCTTTGGCGGCGTCGGCGGCGGCGGCGGCTTTGGCCGCTTTGGCTTTAGCGGCGGCGGCGGCGGTCTTGAGACGTGCGCGTTCGTCGGCGGCTTGCATCTCCGCTTCTAGTTGTCGCCTCGCAATCATCGTTGAGGCGGATCTCGAAGATCTGCGGCTGCTGATGGATGTTGCTCTCGACGGCGGTCGTTCCTCGACGAGCAGTTGAGTCGTCTTCTCAGGCTGTTGTACGGTTTGACTCGATTCTCCTGAATCTGACGACTTCTCCTCGGTTGGTAGCGGTCTCGTCCTATCGTGAGATACAGCGCGTCGGTCGTGTGAGTCGGCGCTCTTGTCTGTTCTCCGGACGGCCGTTTTATCCGCTATTCGTTGACTTCTGCGCGATGGCGTTTCCTTCGCGCTTTTTGTGGACATTTTAGTTGGTCGTGATCGAAAGGCTCACAAGCGACAAAGCGAAATTCGTGTACGATTGCCGGACCGTAGCTCTCGACACGGCTCCCTGGATAAACGATTTTTAGTACTCGTTTTGATCCGTTTTTTAATGACCAGCGTCTTTATAGTCGTGGTTTAATCCGACTGAGAAGGACCAACGATTTGACAGTGTGAGGGCTTTTATCGACACACGTTTTTGTACGGTCCGCTTTGTAAGGGCGGGTGTACGTTTTCCTCCGAAACAGTATGTCAGCCTGTGACGAAGGGGAACTGGCTTTGTAAAGGCCTTCTGTTCCACGGTATTCCTCTAACGGAATCCGCAATTATTTCGGTTCATGTCGTTTTGCCAGGTTGTAGGGCTGGCGACAGGTCGACGACGCAAGGCCTGATGTTATTGGCGTAGGTTGGATGCTCTGAGGTTCGTAAGGCGTCAGAGATTTCGTCGTCGCAGCGATCAATTCGCCTATCAAAACTTAGCCGTGAAGACAAAGAACAGGATTCAGGTAACAGTAAGCGCTTACCGGAAATCAGCTCAGTACGCAATTGAGAAAGGCACTCGAAGTATCAGCAACGACGTCGGGTCGGTAGTATTCCAATCGGCTCGGGTCTGCTTCTCTTCAAGTTTCGTCTTCTGTTGCGCGTTTGAATTGTTCTGAACACTGAACACTGTTGCCGCACTTTGAACCAAGGGTGTGGTGAATAAAACAAACGACTGTTGACACTGGTAGTTTTATATTTTAAAGATTTTACTTTATATTTGCCGATAATATAATTGCGGAAGGCAATGCGTATACTTCGGCTGACTAAAACACACACACACCCCCACTTCTTGCGGGGCTTCCTTTTATAGGCAATCTCCCTGACCGTAGTGGAGTGGGGGTATGGTTGGCCTTTGACGCGTACAAAACTGGTACGGGTCGTTTCGCTATCCTCTGTAGGATGGCGTTACATGATTTAAAAGGACATAAAATAATGAAAATATTACAATTACCCGATTTCCTTAATTTTATATTATGCTATCCTATTGTCTAGCTTAATTAAGGATTAGTTTATTATTTTATAATTTAAATATACGTGTTATGTTAATGTTATACATTTTATAAAGTAACTTTCTTATCTTATATAGAAAAGTTTACTACTATATATCAAAATGATGCTATTAATATGGAGGTCTTATTTTCTAACTTAATTTAGTGTATTTTTTAAGATTTGTGACCCATTTTTATGTTGGAGACTACGGAACAAATATATTCTTAATTGTGTTGTTTTCATGTCATGTCGTAATGATCTTGTTTTGCGTTGTGCACCTGGCTAATAACGGTAATTAGCGCGTCGCATCAGAAAGGCTAATTGATTCGTTATCGCGGTGGAAAGCACTTAAATATTTCAATATCGCAGTTGAATTTATTGATAATCTCTGGTTTGGTACGCGCTTAATTGAGTATGTCATTAAATTGCCGAAATATTTTATTATTTCGGCTGGAAATAGTATTTGTTTGGCGCAGCTGCACATCCCCGATTAACGGTAAATAGCTACGCATATTGAGGAATGTGAAATTGATTACTAAATTTTTATTACAATTCAGGAATGGAAAGGTTTTTATTATTTCGTTGGATTTGCAATATTTCCCGCGACATAAGTGTTCGAACAAACTCGACTTTGTTATATATACCTATATATAGATAGATAGCAATGGACCACAATGGACCGACTATTAAAAGCACAAAAGCTACTAATAAGAGTCAAAAACAAAAAGCCTCCTCGGTACATTTCAAATCAGCTTTTTGCGGAGTTTAAGGTTTTGGATATACGTCAGATATGTATTAAGCAGTGCCTTGTAAGCTTTCATAAATCTGAAGAGTACAGATCAAGAAGTCAACAAATGTACTTGACGAGACATGCCGAAAAGGAATTTTTCACTATTCCGAAGGTAAAAAGCACATTTGCTCAGAAAATTTTATGTTTTATTTTTTAAACTAACCCTAATTCCAATATCGCTAAAGTTAGCGAGTTGTATGCAAAAAACTGAATTGGAGCCCCATTTTCCAAGATGGCGGCTCGAGCGCAACAGATAGAGTAGGGGACTTTTAGCACAGTATACCACCCATTAGCTCTACTCTCGAGCTGCAAGGCAATGCGGAAAGAGGGTGCGAGGAATGGGGGCAGAGGGTTCGTCACGACGAATGCGAACGGTACGCATTTAGAGCAGGTAAAGGATGCAGACCCTTTCAAGCGTTCGGATATCTGTGTAGGCCGAGTAGCGAAACATCTGGGGACCATCCGAGCCCTTACGACACAAAACGTATTCGCTTTAAGAGCCTTATTACAAAATAGCGTAGGTATTCTTTTAAAATGAGTTGAAAAAATGAACGCATTTTTTTTGGATGTAACTATAAAAGATAGGATAAATAAATAAATAAATAAATAAATAACTATTCAACCCTGGGAGAAAACCGCGGCACTGAGCGCTCTTCTCTTGCGCAAGCAAATATATACACAATTTCTAATTGTTTTTTGCAGTGTTTTCTCCTTTCTAATGACAATAATTTATATTATGTCGTATTGCTAAAAGAGTGAACTTTAATATAGTATAAGTATTATATAAGAATCTTATTTTATTTCTGAGAAAATTAGAATGATACAGGAAGATTTTTTTTTAATTTTTGTAACAGAAATTCCTTTTTTTTGCGCTTGTGTCCCGAATTATCATTAAAGGTTACTTCTCAGGGTTTTCTATAACCTTTTTCTGTTCCGAAAATGTTGTTTATTGTTGCTTTTTGAAATCATCCAAAAATTTTCCTTAACAGCTGTCAGATGACATTAATGTTGCTATTATGGAGATATATTTATTAAAAGATAAATAAATAAATAAATGAATGACAACTAAAAATTATAATATTAATTAAAAAGAAAACTTACATAAAATTTAACTTTGATTAAAAAAAAATTGGAAGTAAATCTACACTCTTTGCCATAGAGTAGAGACATTCGTGTTTCTGGCAATAATGAGTTGTCAAACGTGTTCGGTTAGACTCATTTCCTGTTTTAACAATGGCGGGGCAGGTGCTGTTGCTCCGCCGAGGGAGGCAGAAAGTAGATTAAACAAGAAAGCCGTAAATTAACCGCCTGGCGGTAAAATTTGTGATGTGAAGTGTGTGTGATTTATCTGGTAAGCATTTTAATTTCATTTTGGGTAGCTTTTCCCGTAGGATCCTCGAGATTTTAACGGATTTTTCTATTGATCGCAGCTGTCGGCACCTCTGGTTTTTTTGAATAATTACTGCTGCTATATAAGTGACGAAATCGTCGCTAAATGTGACGGGAATTGCCTCCACGTCAAGGAATTTACATTCATTTCTGGAATTCTGTTATTTTTATTTGGATGAGCACATGTGACACGCCAATAAGCGGAATTTGAAGAAGGGTGCCTGCGGGCGAATAAACACGGATACTTTACATACTCTCGTGTTTCTTTTTGTGCTGTAGTCTTTTGTGTGTCTGAGGAAAAGGGTTTTCTGAGGGCCAAACCCAATGCTCATTAATATTTGGCCCACTCTCTGAGATAGTTTTTTGAGGTTAATTTTTTTCTTTTTCAAAATTTCTTTCGGGTATCTTTTTTTTTTAATATAATTAGTTTCCTTCTTTTTCTTTAAAAGGAGGTGGCGTCCTTTTACTTTGATTCTTTTGGGTTTTGGTAGTTTCTACCGTGTTTCTTCCAAACACGGAAATTAGTATTTTGCGGTTATAAAATTAGCGCTCCAACGTTAGGCTTATAAATTGGATTTTGGCTTTTAGGGTATTCTTTTCCTCAGCCATTGAAGCACGATTTTTTAAGCACTTTGTTCAAAAATTGTATAAAAAAAATTAGAAGCATTTTTTTTGTTTTTATATAATTTTTATTCATAGCGATTACCGTGAAAGAGGCTTGTAAGCACCGTCTTGTTGTTTTTGTATTTAGAAGCAACTTTTGTCATTGAATTAAGCGGTATTGTGTACTTGCAGTTTTGTCGGCATTAACAGCATTTTTTGTAATTTAAAGCGGTTACCGTGAAGAAGTATTTTGTACTTGCCGTTTTTTATGGTTACTATATTTTTTTGTCAGAATCTTAGATTTAAAAGCAATATATTAATTATTGTTTGAATACTTGGCGTTGCTTAGCAGCAGTTTGTTTATTTTAAGGCGGTTTCCGCGAAAAAGTTTTACGCTTGCCGTTTAAGTATTTTATTTTATCATACTAATTATTTTTTTGTTAATTTCCAGATGTGAAGGCAATTATCCTGGTGAGGTAAGCAGCCAAATAAAACAGAGGTGCCGCAAGCAGTAAAAAAGTCAGTTTATTCCATTTTATTTTTTTTTATTTTTTATTTATTTTGGTTTTTATTTTTTTTGGTGGGATTTAAAATATATACATGATGGCGTCTCCAGCGATAGTGTATTATGCTGCGTCACATTTAGTAAAGGCAGAACTCGATTATGAGTTCACGATTCGGGAGGTCACTCCAACCAATGTTGAAGCGATGAGAAAACAATTTAATTCACTCTTAAGGGAGTTTCCAGCTGAATCAATTTCCTCAACGGATTTAGATCCAGATTCCGAGTTTCAGGAATGTGCGATTAGACTTTCGTGTCTTCAAGAACTTATCGAAGAATTTATAAATAACAAACAGAAACTTTTATATAAACGAATTAGCACTAAAACTGCACATATCTTTCATAGAGTTTCACGTATAAATCCTGCTAATTCAGACTCCAAAAAATTATTAGACAATTTAAAGGAGGAAGTTTTAGAAATTGTCGTTTTGTTAGAAAAATATTTAGATATTGTTCGTTCGCCTAGCCCGTTACCAAATCCTGTTGTTCCGATACCTTCTACTTCATTGCACGAGGGTGAGAAGCTTAGTCCTGAGGTGGTTCCTTTGGGCAGGAATTCTGAAGTGACGTCAGCTCCGTATATACAGCATGTTGATACGAAACCAGTTCCTTTGGACAATAACTTTGTCATTTCTGACGAACGCATTCTTAAACCTTTAAATCTTGGTTTTACATTTGACGGCGATTCCTGTGTGGTCGAGTTCTTAGAACGATTGGATGAGATTAGGTTTTCGCGGAATATCTCGGATGCCAGGATGCTGAAATCGGCTTGTGAACTATTCCAGAAACAAGCGCTTAGTTGGTACCGTGCTAGAGCTTCGAGCATTTCCAGTTGGAAGCAGTTAGTTGCTGCACTCCGCTCCGATTTTGGCAGTTTAAATTACGATGCTGAAGTTTTGTCGTTTGTACGGGGACGTAAACAAAAGTCGGACGAGAGGATGCATATTTTTGTTTCCGTCATGTTGGGCTATTTCAACAGGTTGTCAAGGCCATTGTCTGGCGAGGAACAGTTAGGAATTATCCTTTCAAATATCTCAATTTCTTACCAACGACATTTCATGCTAGTTGATATAAATTCAATCGACGAACTTCTGCGTTTAGGAAAAAAAGTTGAAAATGCACAACAGCGTATCAACGCATCTAATGCAGCCACTCCTGCCCAAGCTAAGGTCAAGCCTTCTGGCTCGAAAGCAGTTTATGCGGTCGACGAGTCTCCTACCAAATGTGCGACGGAGGAAGTGAAAGTTGAACAGAAGTTCAAAGAGTGTAACGTTTCTTCTGCTGGTCCATCCCATCGTGGTGGTTTTAATCGTGGTGGTTTTCATCGTGGCGGTTTTAATCGTGGAAATTTTTCCCGTAATAATTGTTCTAATGGTAATTCGTCTTCTGGTAATTACAACCAAGGAGCCAATAATAGTTCGCGTGGTTCACGCGGTGGCACGCATCATGGCTATTCTAAATATTGCTATCGTTGTGGTAGGTTTAACTACACGGTAGCCACTTGTCCGGAATGTTCTAAGAATAACCGGCCTGGTAATTCCCCGGTTTCAGAGCCAAAAAACTCGAAAGGCGGGGCAGAATAGAGGATTTTCTACATTCTGCCTCGATATTGTTTGCAAATGAGAAGGATAACCGTCGCCCTTTCTTAGAAGTTTCACTGGGTGATATAACGGTTTGTGGATTACTCGACACTGGATCGAGTGTTACGATTTTGGGTGCCGATTCACATAAATATTTAGTTGATATCGGTTTTACTCTTAATAAGTCTCCGTTGGTGACTTTATCCACTGCTAATGCAAGTTCGGTTAAGACGATTGGGTCTATGTTTCTTCCTTTTAAATTCAATAATCGATGCCAGGTTATTCGAGCTGTTGTAGCTCCTGATATAGGTACTTCCCTTATTTTGGGAATTGATTTTGTCCGAGAATTTGAGTTGGCTCCGGAAATATTAAAATTCGTCAAGTTTGAGTCCTGCGATGCGATTGTTTGGCATCGAGTCAATGAAGTGAGGGCCTTGCGGCCTTTTGCTTCATTGACTGGAGACCAGCGATCGCTAGCAGACAGGATGATCAATAATTTTAAAAAAATTTCTTCCGAAGTCAAAGGTCTCGGTCGTACTAATTTGTTGTCCCAGGTTATTGATACTGGAGATCATCCTCCAGTGAAACAGCGTTACTATCCTTTGTCTCCAGCTAGATTGGCGCTGTTGAATGAAGAAGTTGATAAGATGTTAGAGTTAGGTGTTGTCGAACCTAGTTCGGGGGGTTGGAATAATCCAACAATTTTTGTTCCAAAGTCAGATGGTACTCTTCGTTTCTGTCTCGATAGCAGGAAGCTGAATTCTATTACGAAACCGGATGCGTATCCCCTGCCGAGAATTACAACTATCTTGGACAGTTTGAGAGATGCAAATTATTTATCTTCTATCGACTTATCCTCTGCCTTTTGGCAAATCCCTTTGGATCCTTCTTCACGAGAGAAGTGTAGCTTCACTGTTCCTGGTCGAGGATTCTTCTGCTTCAGATCTTGCGCCTTCGGCCTGAGAAACTCGCCGGCGTGCATGCAAAGGCTGGCTGACAAATTGTTCGATCCCTCCTTCGAAAACAAAGTTTTTTGTTACCTAGATGACATAATTATTGTATCTGCTACTTTTGAAGAACATATAACTTTGTTAAACAAAGTATTAGATCGCTTGTTGTATGCCAACCTTTCTATAAATTTCAAGAAGTGTCAGTTTTTCCGTCAGGAATTGAAGTATTTAGGGTATGTAGTTGATTCTCACGGTCTACATACCGATCCCGAGAAGGTAAAATGTATTCTCGATTTTCCTACTCCAAATTCTCCAAAAATGGTAAAGAGTTTTCTTGGTATGGCCGGTTGGTATCGTCGGTTCATTAAAAATTTTTCTAGTATTGCTGCTCCCTTATCTCGGTTGACAAGTACCCGCAAAGGTGCTCCCCCTTATGAGTGGACGCCCGAGGCGGAAGAGGCATTTCAAAAACTGAAATCGGCCTTAGTTTCTAGTCCGATTTTGGCCTGTCCGGATTATTCAAAACCGTTCGCTCTTCATTGCGATGCATCGTTGTACGGTTTAGGCGGAGTTTTAACCCAGGAAGTGGATGGCGTCGATCATCCTATCGCTTTCACGAGTAGAACACTTTTACCCGCTGAGACGCGATATTCGGCTACCGAACGCGAAGCCCTAAGTGTTATTCATGCTGTCGAGCATTTTCGCGGTTACTTGGAGGGCGGTCCCAAATTCACTATCTTTACAGATCATGCCAGCTTACGTTGGTTTTTGCGCTTAAAAAATCCTACCGGCCGTCTGGCTCGATGGGGTATTCGTCTATCTGCTTTTGATTTCGAGATCGTCCACAAGAAAGGTGTCGATAATGTGGTTCCCGACACGTTATCTCGGTTGCTTCCCGTTTCCTCTCTGTCTGTTGTTTCCGACTCATGGTACAACGATTTGTTTAAGGCAGTGTCTGAAAATCCCGCTGGATATCCAAATTTCCAGATTAAGGACCATGAATTGTTTAGGTACTCTAAAAGCAAGTATCAACTCACCAGTTGTTACGATTGGAAGTTAGTTGTTCCGTTGCAGCTTAGAGAAAAGCTTATCCGAGAAAATCATGAGTCTGATTTGGCTATGCATTTTGGAATTTTTAAGACACACCGTCGTCTTTGTCTTCGTTACTTTTGGCCTAATTTACACGGAGACGTAGTTAACTTTGTTTCTAAATGTGAAACATGTCAGCAATACAAACATTCGAATATTTCCCCTTTGGGTCAGCTAGGAAATCCTAAGTCCTGTGCCTTCCCGTTCCAAATGGTCTCGGTCGATCTGTTGGGTCCTTATCCGATGACGAGGAACAGAAATATGCATGTTCTCGTGGTGACAGATTGTTTTAGCAAATACTGTTTACTTTTTCCGTTAAAACGTGCTACCAGTAAACTTGTAAGTTATGTCGTTGAACATAATGTATTCCTTCGCTATGGTGTTCCGCAGTATTTAATTTCAGACAATGGAAAACAGTTTATCGGAAGGGAGTTCACTGAACTGATTGCGAAATATAAAATTCCAAAAGTATATTTAAACCCGAAATATTGCCCTCAAGTTAATCCAACTGAGCGTCAGAATCGTAGTGTGGTCACTGCGTTATCGTTGTGTGTAAAAGACGATCATCGCAGCTGGGATCTTTATCTTTCTGAGGTTCAGATGGCCATTAACGCGGCAGTCTCGGAATCAACAGGGTTCAGTCCATTTTTCCTAGTCCATGGTCGTGAACCGATTATGAATGGCTCTTTTTATGCTCAGGCGCCGGAATCTCAAGCAGAGGTTATTTTTGGTAGTAGGTTGTCTTACGCTCAAAATTTGAGTGAATTATCTAACATTTTTCATGTAGTGCGGCAAAAATTGTTAAAATTACATGCACATAATAAAGTTTACTATGATCGAAAACACCGTCCTGCGGAATTTCAAGTAGGCGATACGATCTATAAAAAGACTTATTATCTAAGTAATGCTGGGAATTATTACATTTCCAAATTTGCCCCAAAATATGAAAAATGTAAGATAATAAAAAAACTCTCTGCGTTGGTGTACGAGTTAGAAAATGCAAAAGGGAAGAATATAGGTTCCTGGCATATTAAAGATTTTAAGCTAAATCCGAATAGTTCAGAATAGTAGTATCGGAGTTCTTCGCGTTAACATTCTATTACAAAAATTGTCTATCTTGGGTGAAACTAAAATGAGCCCTTTAAATTGTCTTTACAAAGGCATTGTACCAAGTGGTATCAATAGCTGAAATCATTTTGTTTTGTCAGTCATGCTAGCATTTCTATCTAGCATTATTGTTGTAAGAATGTCTCATGTCCGGGATGAATGAATGGGGATTGGTATGAAAGGTAGTAAATGACAACTACTATAGTCTCTTAGTAAGTAAACGTTTAGTCGAGGTTTAACGTCAGAGTTATTGTTGTTTTCGGTAGGAGTCGGGTATCCGCAATGAGTTGATCCTTCCTTAGTTGTTGGAAGTTGTCGGAGTTCCATAAGTTTTTTTTTGGTTATGTTGGTGTTGGGTTTAATTTCTTGATTTTCTTTTCTTACTCTGGTGATAAGAGTAATGGGTGTAAGTTTTAGTTGGTAAAAGTTTGCCTCTGCTATTGTTACTGAACGGATTAATTGATTATAGTTAACGTGAAGAAGGTTTGTTAAGTTAGGAGTTGTTGTTGTTCTAGTGGCGTAAAGCTCGTAGTAGCTGGTGAATCGGGACGATTCAATCAAAATCGTTGGTTTTTCTCCCCCGATTTTTCTCTTGGGTTGGGGCTGTAACAGAAATTCCTTTTTTTTGCGCTTGTGTCCCGAATTATCATTAAAGGTTACTTCTCAGGGTTTTCTATAACCTTTTTCTGTTCCGAAAATGTTGTTTATTGTTGCTTTTTGAAATCATCCAAAAATTTTCCTTAACAGCTGTCAGATGACATTAATGTTGCTATTATGGAGATATATTTATTAAAAGATAAATAAATAAATAAATGAATGACAACTAAAAATTATAATATTAATTAAAAAGAAAACTTACATAAAATTTAACTTTGATTAAAAAAAAATTGGAAGTAAATCTACACTCTTTGCCATAGAGTAGAGACATTCGTGTTTCTGGCAATAATGAGTTGTCAAACGTGTTCGGTTAGACTCATTTCCTGTTTTAACAATGGCGGGGCAGGTGCTGTTGCTCCGCCGAGGGAGGCAGAAAGTAGATTAAACAAGAAAGCCGTAAATTAACCGCCTGGCGGTAAAATTTGTGATGTGAAGTGTGTGTGATTTATCTGGTAAGCATTTTAATTTCATTTTGGGTAGCTTTTCCCGTAGGATCCTCGAGATTTTAACGGATTTTTCTATTGATCGCAGCTGTCGGCACCTCTGGTTTTTTTGAATAATTACTGCTGCTATATAAGTGACGAAATCGTCGCTAAATGTGACGGGAATTGCCTCCACGTCAAGGAATTTACATTCATTTCTGGAATTCTGTTATTTTTATTTGGATGAGCACATGTGACACGCCAATAAGCGGAATTTGAAGAAGGGTGCCTGCGGGCGAATAAACACGGATACTTTACATACTCTCGTGTTTCTTTTTGTGCTGTAGTCTTTTGTGTGTCTGAGGAAAAGGGTTTTCTGAGGGCCAAACCCAATGCTCATTAATATTTGGCCCACTCTCTGAGATAGTTTTTTGAGGTTAATTTTTTTCTTTTTCAAAATTTCTTTCGGGTATCTTTTTTTTTTAATATAATTAGTTTCCTTCTTTTTCTTTAAAAGGAGGTGGCGTCCTTTTACTTTGATTCTTTTGGGTTTTGGTAGTTTCTACCGTGTTTCTTCCAAACACGGAAATTAGTATTTTGCGGTTATATTTTGTGTAATTGTAAGTAATGTATACCTTGGATATGTGGTCAAAAAACGAAAAAATAAAGCCGTAGTGTACATCAAGAATACATGACGGACATAAAAAAAAATAGTATACGGTTTTCGTTGTAGTGATATTACTGTATTAAGGAGCTCAAAGTTTGCCTTCCGAGCGTTTTACGAATAACGACTTTCGGAAAATGGGCTGAATAAGTAAATAATATTCATTACATCTAAAATTAAAGGCCGCTATGGTCAACATCAAGAAATGGTCCAGGTAATTCAGTAATTAAAGTTTGTAGAAATCTCTTCATTTCTTGGAATTAGAACGCCAAAAATCCACTTTTCTTGCCTTTCTGGAAAAAATATGTGATAGGGCTCTTAACATTTGAAAGATAAAACTAATCCTTTCAATAATAAAAAAAACTGTTTGTGAGATATGACTGTATTTGTTTGCGCCGGTAATAGCAAGCGTAATTTTGCTTGAAACAAAAAAAGTGTATATATTAATTATTACATAAATATTTTGTAGATGAACTAAAAAAAATAATATAAAGTTATCATTTTTATATATTTTTAAGGATTTTAAGAAATAAAATCGATTTTTGCCGCAACTAGTAAAAAAAAAATACGTGTGGCACTCGGGGACTGCCGCGGTAAAGCTATTGCATAGCATTTTTTAACAACTTATGCAATTATAATTATTTATTTATTTTATTTATGCAGTATGAAGAAATTTTTTTCTGATATCAGATAACTGCGCTCTATCGGAAAACGTTGAAATTATTCTGAATCGATTCGGAATAATTTAAACGTCTTCCGATAGAGCGCACGAATTTTATTCGATAAAGCAAAAAAAACGGATATTATTCTTTGACTATTCGAAAAAAATCGTAGATAAAAAGATAGATAATTAAATTATCTTTAAAATAGTGCAGGTTTCATAATAATACGCCAGATAGTATTTGCGTAGTAGTCGGTTTTGTGTTCGGTTAGACTTAATTTCACAAATTAATTACACTATGTAATATAAACAAAATCTAAAATATTTAAAGCTAAGAATATTAGGAAAATGTTCTTCTTTAACATATATTTTTTTCGAATCGTAAGCAGTACTCGTTTATACGTAATTATCAGTTTAAAATAATTAATGATACAGGAAGATTTTTTTTTAATTTTGTGTAATTGTAAGTAATGTATACCTTGGATATGTGGTCAAAAAACGAAAAAATAAAGCCGTAGTGTACATCAAGAATACATGACGGACATAAAAAAAAATAGTATACGGTTTTCGTTGTAGTGATATTACTGTATTAAGGAGCTCAAAGTTTGCCTTCCGAGCGTTTTACGAATAACGACTTTCGGAAAATGGGCTGAATAAGTAAATAATATTCGTTATATCTAAAATTAAAGGCCGCTATGGTCAACATCAAGAAATGGTCCAGGTAATTCAGTAATTAAAGTTTGTAGAAATCTCTTCATTTCTTGGAATTAGAACGCCAAAAATCCACTTTTCTTGCCTTTCTGGAAAAAATATGTGATAGGGCTCTTAATTTCAATGTTGTTCTAAGAGAAGCTACTGTCTGGTATACTGTGCTTTTAATATGTTTATCAGTATGCATCAAAAAACATATTTGCGAAGGTTCAAGCTATTATCAATTATTTCTCCTAAAATTCCTCATTTGACTGGGCTATTAAGGCGTTATCTAACCGAGTTTTTATCTATAACAAGTCTTATTTTGACTACACAACAAAATTCGGCTGTATCACCCAATACTGTTCTGGCAAGTGGCCAAAGACTGATTTCAGCGGCCCTTCCAGGTTAGTCCCTCCTTGAGGAGGATACCGGAAGGAAGCTGAGCTGTGCGTAGAGCCAGCTCATGGAAACACTAACAGGCCGTCAGGTCCAAGCTGAACGAATCTATTAGCAAGCAAATTACGTCGTCATCATTAATCATTCACTGGAATAAGTAATTTAAAAACCATTAAATTAAAATCGGTAAAATTCCGGTTGTCGATTCACTGGCGCCGCATAATGGGTCAGTGATTTCTTATGACTGATATGGAAAACTTTGAAATAATTACGTGAAAACATATAAGTCATTAGAGAACTTGTTTTATGTTTTAAAAAATGAGTGTTATCGTTATTACTCTCCATTAAGATGCAAATATATTTGTGTACTTTTTTGTACCTTTGCACATGGGCATACTGCCGTCGTAAATGAAAACACAGTAACTTCATTTACTGTGTTTATACAAGTTTGGTTTATTAAAAACACGAGTTGGAGTACTATAAGGCAAATTTTTCGGTTTGTCGATGGATAGTTACCGAGATACCTTAGATAAAAACACAGTAATTAAAAAAAAAATACTTGTGGCACTCGGGGACTGCCACGGTAAAGCTATTGCATAGCATTTTTAACAACTTATGCAATTATATTTATTTATTTATTTTATTATTTCTGATATCAGATAACTGCGCTCTATCGGAAAACGTTGAAATTATTCCGAATCATTTGCGGCAGCAAATGATTCCGAATAATTTAAAAGTCTTTCGATAGAGCGCCGCGCACGAATTTTTTATTCAATAAAGCAAAAAAAACGAATTATTCGAAAAAATTCGTAGATAAAAAGATAGATAATTAAATTATCTTTAAAATGGTGTAGGTTTCATAATAATACGCCAGATAGTATTTGCGTAGTAGTCGCTTTTGTGTTCGGTTAGACCTAATTTCACAAATTAATTACACTATGTAATATAAATAAAATCTAAAATGTTGTCGACTACAACGGGCGAGCCCGTCACCACAGGACGTTTCAACGATTAGTCGTTCTATCGACCTGCAGTGAGCGTAGAAGACTTTGGACATAACAAATCCAACGTCTAGCTACGCCACAACCCGTAAGAGACCAACTCCTTACCGCGAGAAAGCCAGGAATTGCTTCCCAGCGGCTTGAGAAACTCGCGTCCTTACTTCCAATTGTGACCAGATTTCTCCGGTCTCTCGATTGGTTCCGAGTTCGAGGTCGCTTGCGCGGTCCTCTCCCTTACGAAGCGGTGAAACGGTGTACACCGAATCTGTCGCGGACCAAGGCGTCCTTTGCCCGGCTCTGAACCGGGGTCGGATGGCCAATGGTCATTTCAAGAGCAGTCGCCGTAAGGTACGCAACCACCCCCGCTCTATAGGAAACAGTACAGTTCCCAGACTCCCCCGACTGTCAGTCAGAGAGCACAATCGATTGGCTTGCGCCGCACGGTGCGCAGACCGTCCAGGAGCGCTTGATTCCTAGGGGAGACTGGTTGACCCAGTGTCCTACCCAGGTTCGCACCCCGTGCGTGGAGGCCGTCGGATGGGTGTTGACCCGTGAGTGTGGCCGACCCTGAACACATGGGTCATCGTGGCCAACTCATCATGGGCCCGTTAGCACTTATGTACCTACAGTAGGGCCGTGGCTATTCTGGGTTAGCTAAGATCGAAAAGGCTACGGCCAGGCCATGTGTTTACCCTCCCAACGTCACCCCTCTGCTCCAACTTTACTGTGCAGTACAGTCGGAGCTAATAGGCTCCAGAGGCTAATAATATTTATATATTATGTTATATAATCATAATATCCCGATTTATCAGAGGAACTGCTCAACAAACTTGAACGTTTGCAAAATGTATGCATACGATTCATCTTCGGTCTACGTAAGTATGATCACGTGTCCGACTATAGGGCACAGTTAAAGTGGTTGCCAATACGCCAAAGAAGAAATGTTCATATACTGGCTCTCCTATATCGTGTACTCACCCAACTAACACCATCCAGGAGCTTTTTGAACCACTAATCTCCAGGAGCTTTTTGAACCACTAAGTTCCCACGGTCTCGTACTTCGGTCAGCCTCTGACAGTTTATTAAAAATTCCGAGTCATAATAGTGATTTCTATTCCTATTCTTTCTGTGTCCATGTTGCAAGACTCTGGAACGATCTCCCAGCAAATATACGAAACTCGCCTTCTTTACCATCGTTTAAGACTCACCTTAAGGATTACTACCTTTCTAAGAAGTAACCAGTTCTTCCCTTTCTCTCCTGTTCCTCCCCCAATTTCCTCTCCTCGGGCACTATTAGTCTTAAATCCTTCCACTTGTCTGTATGTTATGTAATAATCTTTATTTTCACAATGCGCGCATGTACCACTATGTTTAGGTTAGCTGTAAGACATTGCCATGTGGCAATAAGCTCGCCTTTTTTGTATACTTTTTAAGTGCAAATAAAGAGTTTATTAATTAATTATTAATTTGTGAGTGTCTATGATAGAGTAGGATGAGTGTGTTTATATGTGTGATTGTGATGTGCGTTTAATGGGTGTGTGTAAGTATATATACATCTACGTGTATGCGTCATAGTTGTGTATATATGAGAGTGTGTGATTCTGCACAGGTATGTATCTGTTAAAGCTTTTATTTATTTATTTATTTAAGAATTAATTACTATGAAACATTGATTAGCTTATAAAAATAACAGGAACCGAATGGCAAAACCTTAACCTTTTGCTTATTTGTTTCTGTCACCCAACTGGGACTAGCCCGTTCTAGGGTGGACAGGACTCCAATATTACAATCAAGTTTGCTTGATTGAGTGGTTGCTTACAAATATACAAGTTTTAGTAAAAAGCTGATGACACTAAATTGCCCTAAAATGTGGTCTTCAGAATAAAATAAAAAAATTTAATAAAAAAATTATTAAAAGATAATATAATAATAAAATGCAATTCCATTATTAAATCGGCAATAAATATAATATAAAATTCGATTAAATAATATAAATAAAGTTATATGTGAGAAAAGAAAGAAACAGTCATTAATATTTATTAATATAAAATTACCTAGTCTAAAAAGTATACTTCATTGTCAAAGTCAAATAATTCGCTTTTTACTAAAACTTGTACATTTGTAGGCAACCAAGCAATCAAGCAAACTTGATTGTAATATTGGAGTCCTGTCCACCCTAGAACGGGCTAGTCCCAGTTGGGTGACAGAAACAAATAAGCAAAAGGTTAAGGTTTTGCCATTCGGTTTCTGTTATTTTTGTAAGCTAATCAATGTTTTATAGTAATTAATTCTTAAATAAATAAATAAAATAAAATAGCCGTGGCAGAGACTAAGGGGGTGGGGGTCGATTAAGAGTGTTTTTTTTAATCAAAATAGGTTGTAGCGATCTAAAAAAGGTTGAAAAAAATGATCTACAGACATAATAAAAATATAGGTTGTTGTATAGCTTCTGTATTAAAATATAAACAAAAATATATTTCCCGGTCTGAGTCAGCACAATTCTAGGTTTATACTTTTTAAAGGACAACACTAAAATAGTATTTGTAAAACGTCAGGACTTACGAGGTAAAGAAAATATTTATTTTTATGACTTCGTCGCCAGGTCGATAGTTAGGCATGTATTTAAATGATTAAAACTGATATCCAAAAGAACACTAACCTTCCAAGTTCCGAGCCCCAGGACAGGAATGGTCTTTCCATTGTTCAGCTTCAGTGTAGGACCTCCAATCATGATACGGTTTGAGTAGGTAGAGAGCGGGCAGATGACTGACTCGTTGGATATGACACAAAAGAATACTGTTTGAATAAATTTGTGTTTTCTTAGTGACAGGTGTCGTTAGTGCAGTTATGCTAATGGACTCTAGTATTAGTGATATCTCAATATTGGCCTTTAATGTCGAGACATTAAAGGCCTATTTTGACATTCTAACGTTACTTTAATTACTTTTATGTTTCGTTTTGTGATGCTTTCAAAAGCCACAGAAAACTAGTTTTTGTAAAGAGGTTTTAAGGTTAAACCTATATAGCTAATTCCCAATTGCTCCAAGTTTTATAAGTGAGGATTATTTAAAAAATATTTTTTTGATATAAATTTAAATGGAATATTACCACTTTTTACTAAAAAATACTCACTGGTTCACTTTTGCAGAAAAAATGATTTTTTGTAGCTTAAATGTACCAGAAATATTTCCAATTTAAGTAATTTTGTGATACTATCAAGGGCCATATGAAACCCGTATTTTTTGCAAAGAGGTCTGAACGGTAAACCCAATTAATTAAATCAAGAATGGTCCTTATTCATTTTTCCAGGTTAGACGTTTACCACTTTTCCTACTAAACACTCGTCACAGGCAAATTTTTGCTAAAAAAATTTTTTTTTTTGGCTAAAATATGCCAAAAATACTATTATTTTAAGTAATGTCGTGGTATTTCAAGAGCAACAGAAAACTATTTTTTTTTGTAAAGAGGTTTGGACATTAAACATAACACGTAAATATATAAAAATAATAAAAAACTCGACTGCCGTTATAGAAAGTAAACTATTGTATTTATAACTAATTTTATTTAGGGGTTTTTATTAAATATTTGTAGTGTATATATATATATATATATATATATATATATATATATATATATATATATATATATATATATATATATATATAAATATATATTTATATATATATATATATATATATATATATATATATATATATATATATATATATATATATATATATATATATATATATATATATATATATATATATATATATATATATATATATATATATATATATATATATATATATATATATATTTATATATATATATATATATATATATATATATATATATATATATATATATATATATATATATATATATATATATATATATATATAATCCTATATAAATATATATATATATATATATATATATATATATATATATATATATATATATATATATATATATATATATATATATATATATATATATATATATATATATATATATATATATATATATATATATATATATATATATATATATATATATATATATATATATATATATATATATATATATATATATATATATATATATATATATATATATATATATATATATATATATATATATATATATATATATATATATATATATATATATATATATATATATATATATATATATATATATATATATATATATATATATATATATATATATATATATATATATATATATATATATATATATATATATATATATATATATATATATATATATATATATATATATATATCCATATAGATACATTTATATTCCCGAAATGTACTAAATCAGACCTTTCATTTGACACCAAACACGATATATTTAGATATTTAGGCAACTACTTAATTGATATTTGGACAGTTAAGGCGCCCTAAGACACTCTGGGTGACATAAAGACTCTAACAATACCACATATTTCTGAATCTGTTCAAGCGTTTAGAAGTTATTGTGGAATAAAGAAACGGAAAACATACATAGATGAACCCTGCGCACATTACACTCCTTTTTTGTTGGGCAGTCGGGTAAATAATTAATTCTGAATTGTTCCTTAATATGTTCTTCCATATTTGGATTATTTTGAATGATGTTTTGGAACATAATTAATTAGAATATTACCAGTTTTTTACTAATAATTCATCACTGGATCAGTCTTGCAGAAAAAAAATGGTTTTGTTTCGCTGAAATATGCCAAAAAATACTTCAATGCCATTTTGTTATAGTTTCAAGAGCCACAGGAAACTAGTTTTTTGTTAAAAGGTTTGAGGGTTAAACCTAAGTAATACATTCAAAATGGCTGTTAATTAATTTCTTCCAGGTTTATAAGTTAGAACTATTTTTAAATTACAATTTTGGTACAAAATTAAAAAGAACGTTACCACTCTCTTTACTAAAACTTCGTCACTGGCCCATTTTTGCGGAAAAGAATGGTTTTGTTTCGCTATAAGGTACCAAAAATACTTTCAATTTATTTAATTTTGTGGTACTATAAAGAAGCACAGGAAACTAGTTTTTTGGAAGGAGGTTTGAAGATTAATCCTACATAATAGGTTCACAACAACTGTCCCTTATTAGTTTCTTTCATGTTTATAAGTTAGGATTGTTAAAAAAGGTTTTTTTTTGGACAAATAAAAAATTGGGTATTACCACTTTTTTTTAATACAAATTACTCAATATGTCATTTTTGCAACAAAAAGTTCTTGTTTTTGCTAAATGTAACAACAATGCTTTATATTTAAGCAATCTTGGCTTGTTTATTTTTATTATAATATGTGTTTATGTACCTTTACAAAATAAACATAATGTTAAATTTATTAAAATTTCAATACTTATTTATCTCATGAGAATATTACCTGAATCTTAAACGTTTAGAGCTTTTAGGATTCTTAGAGGCTCTCTAGACGATCAAGCATGCTTGACAAGCTTCGCGTCGAGGCAGGGAGAGGATCAAAAACCGCAGGAAATATGCCTTTTTTTGTAATATTTACCAAAAATGCCCAATTTTGTAGTTTATACCAGTGAGTCACGTTAATTAGACGTAATTGATTGATGAGTGATTGACTCCCTGGTATAAAACTACACAATTAGGCATTTTTCGTAAATATAAAAAAATATATTTCCAGCGGTTTACGTTTCCCTCCCAGCCCGGGACGCTATGCTTGACAAGCATGCTTGATCGTTTAGAGAGCCCCTATTAAAATAAAGGTAATTATGCCAATAGAAAAACTAATTTAAAAAAAGCTTTTTTTGAAATGCTCTGTCCCGAGCCAACCCTGGGTGCAGCAGCCATGTCGTAGTGGAACTTAAAAGCGATCATAATTAAACGCTATACAGAATTTCTAGTTTGTGCTGTTGACCGTTGAGGAGCCCCTTCGTTGGAAGCCAACCCTGGGTGCAGCAGCCCTTTAGCGGTGAAACTTAGAACGGGTTATCATAATTGAATGCGTATACAAAAAAACTGTTCTGTGCTGTTGACTGTTGAGAAAACCCCAGTTCTCCCGAACAGGTGCAGTAGCCATGTCAACCCTGGATGCAGCAGCCATGTCATTGTAAAATTTAGAACGGGCTATCATAATTAAATGCGTATACAATATTGTATGTCTGTGCTAATTGACCTTGGATTGAGCCTCGTCGGAAGCCGATCCTGGTTGTAGAATCAGGTTTTGGTGGGCGGCAGGAGTCGCGCAGAGGTCGAGAGAAGGGTGGCTGACTCGCTTGACCTGATCCTCGGATGGGGTCAGCGAAACAGACTCACCTTCTCTCCGACGAAAACTCAGGCGCTTCTCCTGAAGGGACACTTGCGGAACCCTGTCATCAGGATGAACGGTCGCCCGGTATCCTTCCCGGCCACCGTTCGATACCTGGGGGTGACGCTTACGGCTTCCCTTTCCTTTCTTTCGCACGCAAAGATTACAGCCGAAAAATCCCGGGATCTATTCTTTTCGCTCCGCGGAGTGAGTCGGGCCGTGTGGGGAATTCGTTTCCCGGCGGTCATGACTATCTATAAGGGCGTCTCGTCCCGCGTGCGACTTATTATGCCGCACGCGCTTGGACGGAGTCTGCTGTTCCTGAGGCGACGCGTGTCGCGCTGCTGCGCGGACAGCGCATCCCTCTCGTGGCCCTGACCGGGGCGTACAGAACGACGCGACGTCCACTCTTGCGTTACCCGTCATCGCTGGCGTTCTGCCGATTGACCTGGAGATTCTGGAGCGTGCAGCGTTGTCGCGGTACCGTCGGGGCGAGCCTGTAGTCCTTCATGGCCTGTCGATCGACCCGGTGGCGCACCGAGCTGGGGAGTTTGCCCGCCTGATTCGGGTGGAGTCCTTGCGTGTCTGGCAGGCTAGATGGGACGCCGGGGGTACGGGCCGCCTCACCCATTGCTTTTGCCCGTCCGTCGCAGTGCGGATGGCAAATTCGTTTCTGCGGTTCGACCACCATACCACGCAGCTGGTTGGGGGCCACGGAGGGTTCAGAGCCAAACTATTTGACTTTGGACTTGCCGATGACCCCGGTGCGCCTGTGGGTATGGTCGCCAAACTGCGGAACACGTAATTTGGTCTTGCCCAATTCTAGCCGCTGCACGGGAGAAATTGATGGATGCAGTGGGCGCGTGCGTTGGGCGCTCTCCGATTTGGTACCCGGATTTGGTCAGTTGTAAGAGCTGCTTCCAGTCGTTTGGCGAGTTTGTGGAGCACTGGGTGGCTTCTTGGGAAAGCATGAGGCTTCGGGATACCCCCCAGGGGGTACCCTCTTCCTTGGTGGCGTGATTCGGCGGCTACTTCCAGCCCGAAGTGCCCGTCTTTGTGTCCGTCTCTTTACCGCCCCGAGGGGCGTTTCGTTCTTTGCATTGCAGGATCCAGGGATTCCTCCCCCCCGTGGCTGCTCCGAGACCTGCGCACGGACCGTGCGCCTCCACCATCATCGTTCTGGAGCGTCCTCTACCCCGCTTACCGGCCCTAAATTTATGATATTTGTTGTTTTTTTTCCTTTTGTGAATATGCTAAATTTAGTAATATTTTTGTAAATTTTTCTTTTGTAAATACCTTTTATTATAAATAAATGGGTTCTCGGGGCGGTACGGGAGGGGGGGGGGGGGTGGCTTACCCTATTTCACCCCCTGCGCGTTTTACCCTTCTGGTACGCGCAGGGTTGTCGTAGCACGACATCCCGGGCAGACAAGACGACCCTCGTGGTTATAACTGCCCGGGCGGTGGGCGGGGTTTGCTGCCCTCACCTATCGCCTTGAAACTCTTAACTGTAGAATCAGGCTCTGGCCTGGTTGGGAGCTAGTGGGCCCTTGCTGAGTTGGCCACGAAGACCCATTCTGTTCAGGGTTGGTCACACTCACGGGTCAACACCCATCCGGCGGCCTCCACGCATGAAATGCGAGCCCGGGCAGGACTCTGGCCTTAGGGCTACTTTCCCCTAGGAATCAACCTTCTGACGCTCCTGGACGGTCTGCGCACCGTGCGGCGTAAGCCAATCGACTGTGCACTCTGACTAACAGTCGGGGGAGTCTGGAAGCAGTACTGTTTCCTATAGAGCGATGGTGGTTGCGGACCTTACGGCGACTGCTCTTGAAACGACCATCGGCTACCCGATCCTGGGTGAACAGCCGGGCAAAGGATGCTGTGGTCCGCGATAGATTCGGTATACACCGTTTCACCGCTTCGTAAGGGATAGGACCGCGCAAGCGACCTCGAACTCGTAACCAATCGAGAGATTGGAGTAATCTGGTCGCAATAGGAAGTAAGGGCGCGAGTGTAAACCCCCTGGGTAACACACCTGGCTATCTTGCGGTTAAGGCGTTGGTCTCTTACGGGCATGTGGCGGAGCTTTACGGTGGACTGTTTTGTCCGAGTCTTCTGCGCTCACTTCAGGGAGATAGAACGACTAATCGTTAAAACTTCCTGAGGTGACGGGTTCGCCCGTTGTAGTTGACAACTCTAGTTGTAGAATCAGGTCATGCGCACCATAAAAATACATTGTAATCGGAATTGAACCAACGCTTAAAATGTCAACTTCAAAGGATGAGAGAAAGTAATTCTAATTTAGCTTGCAATATTTGACCTAACGAAACATACGTACCTACTGAGCCCGATTGCGTTTCTTTGTTTACTAAAACTGAAATTAGCTCCAGCGAACGAGATAGAGCAATACGTTAGACCAGAATATGAAACGAAAATCGTCGGCAAAAACTACCAGTCGAAGTTATACTCGTTCGAATAAATTTAAACACATTTCGTGCGGTCTTAGATTACGAAGTTTCAACTTTGGTGGGTAGATTGATTGCGAAAAAGTGACAACCGTTCATTTTACATTCCACTCTAGCGTATAGCTCTGTCTCGTCCACACGAACTAATTTCCGATTTTAGTTAACGAAGAAACGCAATCGAGCCCACTAACTATAAACTAACATACATCGCAAAGTAAATTAAAGACTGTAAAAATATTGTTGTCAGTTGTCATTACCGAAAACGACACGCCAAAGAAAAACTGCGAAATACCATATTTTAATTATTTTAAAGCAACTCATTGTCGTTGTAAGTAGTATTATCAAACTCAAAATTTGAATCCATCTAAACTATGTTCTGTATTCCCAGACTTTCTCGGTTTTTTTTTTTATGAATGAAATGCAATTGGGTTTTAAAAAGGAAATATCTGGGGTCCAACAGAGTTTCTGCCATTTCCAACAAATGTTATAATTTTATGAAGTTTATGACCGAATTTTATGATGTATTTCCCGACCCATAGCTAGCTTTCATCGCGGGCCTAGGCCAGCGCGGCGACCGAGTGAAGAAATTTCTTAACGAAAATTAATGATTTTAAACTGATAATTACGTCTAAACGAGTACTGCTTATGATTCGAAAAAAATATATGTTAAACAAGAACATTTTCCTAATATTCTTAGCTTTGAATATTTTAGATTTTGTTTATATTACATAGTGTAATAAATTTGTAAAATTAGGTCTAACCGAACACAAAAACGACTACTACGCAAATACTATCTGGCGTATTATTATGAAACCTGCCCCATTTTAAAGATAATTTAATTATCTATCTTTTTATCTACGATTTTTTTCGAATAATCCGGTTTTTTTGCTTTATCGAATAAAAAATTCGTGCGCGGCGCTCTATCGGAAGACGTTTAAATTATTCCGAATCATTTGCTACCGCAGTCGCAAATGATTCGGAATAATTTCAACATTTTCCGATAGAGCGCAGTTATCTGATATCAGAAAAAATAAAATAAATAAATAATTATAATTGCATAAGTTGTTAAAAATGCTATGCAATAGCTTTACCGCGGCAGTCCCCGAGTGCCACACGTATTTTTTTATAGTAATTAGGTTACTTAATTGTTATATAATTTATATTGCTTGTTTTAATTATTTACTCTGGCCATGCATTTGCGTGTTCATTTTTTTTTTCCGAGTTGCTTATAATAGCCGTAACACACGCTCGGATTTGGTACGGCCGGACAGCGGATTCGGTCCGCTCCAAACCATATCTGTTCGTCTGTAGAGTAGTCCGGCGACAATAATAATTATTATTTGTGTCCGCGGCGGTTCGATGCGGATATGGTCCGCTCCGTACCAAATCCGTGCGTGTGGACGGCCGGCACATAGAATATAATAATAAATGGTCTGCTCCGTACAAAATCAGAGCTCGGGACCGTCAGGGCAGGCCGCCCATTGGCTAGTCGCGTTCGAAACGCCTCGAAGTCGCGTTCGAAAAGTCGCTCCGAAAAGTCGCGTTCGAAAAGCCAAGCGTGCCCTTTTTTTTATTATTAGGGATGAAATAATCACCGAACGGGATATAAATGAAATTCTCCAATTGAATAAAGATTTCCCATGTTTGTGGGATACATCCCAAGAGCTTTATTGCAACAGAGATGATCGAACCTCTTGGGCAGAAAGAGCTTTTATCATAACAGTATCGTTTTTTTTCGTGATAAGAGACTTAACTAAGTTTAATAATTCCTCGAATGTTTCGCGGTTCAATCGCAGGTATATATGAATTTTATCGTCACCTAAAATTGTGATCATGTAAAAAAAAAACAAAAATTTTGCCCATTTTTTAGTTTTTCCGGGTTTTACGTAGAGGCTGCAACGTTGCTGCTACCAATATAATGCTTTCATGCCTAAACGACGGCCGCTTGATGGCAGTGTACACTTGACGATGTACCTACTTTGAGCAACTGTCCGGTCCGGTCGTCTGTTGCGAGAACGGATTTGGTCTGTGGATTCAGACTGCCTTATCAAATCCGAGCGTCTGTTACGGATATAGGTAACATTGATAACGGCTAAATGTGCAAAACATAAATTAATAAAGTATTTAAAAAAAATGAAATCAATAATCACACTCATACAATATTGCCATAAGTCGGTCGTTATTAGATTTTTTTTATTCATCAGCGTAAGATTTGGCCAATAGAAACTATCTCAGTCAAAAAAAACAAGCAGCCTTGACAGCTGTCGCTATCACCACGCTATCACCTTTGCGTGGCCTTTGCGTCAAAGCTTATCGTAACTTTTTTTGTTGTTTTATATCTCCGGCGAAGTTTTACGAGATAATCTGCTCTATCTAGCACAGTTTTATTTCAGTTCTCGTTTGAGAAGGTCAGAACTAGAGATTCACCGCGAGAACAATGGCAAAAGTACCAAGTTTAAAACTCAATAATGGCTTAGAAATACCGGCGCTCGGCATCGGAACCTGGAAGGTTTGTTACATTATTATTAGAAGTATGGCACTTCTTTTGTGGGATTCTGCTCTATCGGTCGATGATTCTCTGGTACGATCGATTGATTACTCTATCGTATATTTATAAGTAGGTACTAATTACGATGTTACCGGCTCTTGAAGTTTGGTCCGTGTCATAACCTAAAAGATTGCACGACGTATAAAAGTAAGGGCAGACTGAGCCTGAAGCCCTGGGCCCTGAGCTCATGTACTCAACGTATGCAACGCAATGCAACGCTCCCACGTTGGTGTGTACTTGTCCCACATATGCAACATATTATATTACATAATATTAAAATCCTGTTCTCATGATGAGATCCATAAGGAATCGAGGGAACTCCTCAAATATTATATGAAGTTGAAAATGTACATGTTGGTTCAGTTCCGATGTCAATGCATTTTATATTTATTTATTTTATTTTATTTTTATTAGCTAAATGTATACAGCATATTCATTTTATAAAAGAACATTGTAAATTAATATTAATATAACCATTTATACATGTCAAATTAGCAAATAATATAAAGCACCTATTAGGTCTTTGAATTGAAAACTTCGGTTTTTTTTTGTGATATTGAAAGTGTATTTCATTCAATGTATTGTCCATCGCTAGCTATGACGTTCTCCCATCTTTCTGGCAAGAGACAGATTCCCCGGCGGAAGAAGTCTTCGTCCTTGGAGGCTATCCACAAATCTAGCCATTTTTCAATATCCTCGAAAGACTGGAAGTGCTGCTCGGAAAGGCCATGGGCCATTGACCGGAACATCTAGTAGTCGGATGGCGCAATATCTGGGGAGTACGGCGGGTGAGGTAGGATGTCCCAGCGAAGCGTTTCCAGTAAGTTCTTGACCTGCATCGGATTCAAACTGATAGATTCAAACTGAATCACCGCTGAAAATACGACAGGTAAAGGACCGCGCAAGCGAACTCAGACCTTAACCAGTCGGCTGGATGGAATTATGACAGAATTTTGGATCAGTGATTTGTATTTCCGCCCAGAATCATGGGCTGAAATACTCGTAAACGCCCAAAAGAGCCTGGATAGTGTGAAAGCATGGTTCGATCGACATGTCCTTACCCTAAATGACTCAAAAACAAATTTCATTACGTTTGGATTACGTCCGGTAGTCATCACACCTCCGTCATTAATTATCCACTCTTACCACTGTAATAGGCAACCAACCTGCGCTTGGTGTCTTAATAAACTCAAAATTGAGCTGGGATAACCAATTAGTACAACTGTCCTCGGGGTCTAGGAAGCTTGTTTTCGGATTTAGAGAATTACGCAACGTCCTTTCCAATAACTCCCTAAAAATGGTTTACATGGCCCTATGTCAGGGTTTATGGGTGCACGGAATAATAGCGTGGGAAGCATGTGCAAAATCTGTCTTGGATCCTCTAAAGGAAAGCCCAAAAGCTTTTGTAATAAGGGTAATCAATAGAAGACCCCCACGATATGATTCCAACATGCTATTCAAAGAAAGTAAGCTGTTTGTGAAACAGTCACTCATGTTTTTCCGTCGAACCCATTCCAACTTCCAACTTCGCACCAATACTTGGTATGACCATTTTATGAATTTCGCATGTTATGTTTAAAATAAATAAATAAATAAAAAATATCTTGATGGTTAAATCCGGACTGAGATATCCTGCCAAAACTGGTACCTAGGGGGCGTGGTGGCTCGTTGGGTTACCTTCCTAGTGCCTCGCCTTAAGGCACGCGGGTTTGTGGCTTGATTGACGTAGGTTTGTATCATCCCAAAGTCTTCTATGCTCATCTCACAGGAGACAGGACAATCATTATCGTTAAAACTTCCCGAGGTGACGGGTTTGCCCGTTGTAGTCGACATCGCCAAGTGATCAAATAATTCTCGTTTCAGTCAAAAGCGGGTGAAGTGACCCAAGCTGTAAAAGATGCTATCGACATTGGCTATCGTCACATCGACTGCGCTTACATCTACGGTAACGAGTCAGAAGTTGGAGAAGCCATTGCGGCCAAAATCAAAGATGGAACTGTAAAAAGGTTGTTATTGTTGTTGTTAAAAACGTTATTGTACACCAAAGTATACAAATAGTTGGGCCCATTGTCTAGGAGCAATATCTACTGGCTAAACAGCCAGGGTTGTTGTGACTATTTGGTTGATGTGGATACAAATAATAAAATTTCATTGAATTGTAACAAAAAATGGAATTGCTACCTTTATATAGCTCCTATTTAGCTTTATACTCAACTTTTTACGTACCAAGGTTCAACACTAAGTATGGTTCAAATTCGTTATTTCCGCGCGTTATGCATGCATACAATGTATGCTTTAACCCGTTGAGTATGAGTCAACCAAATCTGGTTGCGAAACAATTATCCGTTGAGTACGAGTCGACCAAATCTGGTCGTGCGTTTTTTTCACTTCTTTGACGTTCTCATATTTATTCATAATTATCTAATTGTTTTACAAAATGATATTTCAATATTCTATATTCGAAATTTCAATGCAATCATTGTGCAGTTGTTCTTTTTATGATTGGTGTAGTAGTTTCGTAGTTATAGTACTTTAAGGTCGATGTCGCCGAAAATCCTGCAAAAGAGACAGATGCATCCATGAAAATACCCATTTACTCCAAGGGTTAACGATATTGACATATTTAACCATCAAAATAGTCGATCCTTTGTTAACCCTTCAGGCCTCGGCCCCTCAGCCGATTGACAAGTTGATGTCCCAAAATTTTTTAGTAAAAATTAGTAAAAAAATTGAATTATGACAATGTCTCACCAAAAACATTAATTACTGCCAAACCACTGTACCCATAATTAAAATCAAACATATTAACATAATAAAACATTATAACGTAATAAAACGTCACACTGAATCGTGTTGTGGCCAATCGGGGCCTGAGGGGTTAAGGAGGTACGTGAAAAGCTGATTATCAGATCGGATTGAATTAGCATGCATATACAAGCACATTCGTACTACAGATACACACTCCCACACACACATACATACACGCACACACACATACAAACACACACACACACCCACACATACACGCTCTCCATCACACAAAGACACACCAACACCCATACACTCGCATATAGCGATTTTAACTTTAAAAACTTTAAAGTGTAACATTTAGCCTTTTACGCCTTATGCCCAACATATTTATAATTTCGTTAGGATCCAGTTGGACCGCTATATCACAGGAGTCTGGAAACAATACTCTTTCCTATAGAGCGGGGGTGGTTGGTGACCTTACAGCGACTACTCTTTAAACGACCATCGGCTACCTGATTCTGGGTGAAGAGCCGGGCAAAGGATGCCGTGGTCCGCGATAGATTTGGTTGACACCGTTTCACCGCTACATAAGGGAGCGGACCGCGCAAGCGACCTTGAACTCATAACCAGTCGGGAGACCGGAGTAATCTGGTTGCGACTGGTAGTAAGGGCGCGAGTGTCGGCCCGCTGGGTAACATACCTGGCTATCTCGCGGATAAGGCGTTAGTCTCTTACGGGCATGTGATGGAGCTTGACGGTGGACTGTTTTTGTTCTAAGTCTTCTGCGCTCACCTAGAACAATCAAATTTCGTTAAAACTTCCTGAAGTGACGGGTTCGCCTGTTGTAGTTGACAGGTCTAGTTGTGAGGTAATTACACAGTGTCTCAGGGTAAACACTGCCCACAGTCTAGCATTCCCATAGTTAGTTTGTCTGGGCTTTTTTCTCTCACTTGGCCTCTTGATTGGGCCGTTGTGCGTGGCTCATGTTTCTATTTGTGTTTATGTTACTCCAGCCAACCCAGGCTGTCCCAGAAGGTTAGCAGCCTGTTTGGGTTGCTACAGGCCTCCGGGACAGATGCTGGAGATTGTAGTATTTTTGCCCGTTGCTCTGCCACGCTCCTGCATTCCATGAGCACATGCTGTGGCGTTTCTCTTCCTCCTAGCATCCTCTGCATAGAGGGCTGTCTGTCACACCTATGGTAAACAGGTGTTTGTTTAGGGGACAGTGGCCTGTCATAGTACCTATGACCTTACGGATTTTGTCCCTTTTTAATCTGGTGAGGTTGCGGGCAAGTTTTTTAGACGCTTCCGGAACTGCGTTCTTTATTTGCCTGCATCCTGCGCTTTTTTTCCATTCTGTAAGGTGGGTTTCATCGGTGTTCCTGCGTAGCCATGTTTTTATTTGGGCCTGGGGTATGGGCATCAAGGGCTCCGGTCCATATACTATTTTCTTTGATCCCCTTCTGGCCAGTTCGTCTGCCGCATCGTTGCCCAGTGAGTCGCTGTGCCCTTTAATCCATTGTAAGGTCACTCTATTTGACCTTGCAATGGATTGAAGCGCATTGTGGCATTCCAGTACAAGGACAGAGGTTATAGTATTTTTTGCTAGCGCTTGTAGCACGGAGGCACTGTCGACACAAATTTCAAACTTAGGTCTCCGACATCTTTGGCTGCAACTGCCTGTGCTGCTCTGGTGATGCCAATGCATTCTGCTTGGAAGAGCGTATTTAAGTTGCCTAGGGTAGTTGATATTTTGATGTTTAGATCATTTGAGAAGACACCGGCTCCGGTACCTTGAGTGGTTTTGGAGCCGACTGTGTTACTTCATTTGTAGCATGGCCATAAGAAACAGATGCCTTACCGCGAGGTACTGGAATGTAAAACCAACGGGCCAACCTCACGCCCTTACTACTTTGGCCAGATTTTTTCCAACCTCCGGTCTGATCATGGTTTCGAGGTCGCTTGCTCTAACTGACATAAGCGATTATTTAGTTTGAATATTTTGCGGACCGCGACGCCCTTTGCCCGCCATGGTCACTCGAGATCAGGTGGCTGATGGATCGATTCAAGGGTTGAAGATGTCAGGTCGACAACTACTCTCTACTGTCATAAGAAATGTACATCTCCAGACACCTTACTGTGTGATCGGCTCAACTCACGATTCAGCTCCTATTCAGAAGCCTCGAGTGGAAGGCTACCCCAAGTAAGACTCCCGTGTCTCAGGCCTCAGAGCTAGTGAACCGGTTTCTCCCGGCGGGATTGCATCCCGGCGCCACTGGACGGTTTGCGCACCGCTCGGCGAAGCCAATTTGTTGTGCACTCTGACTAATTGCTGAAGGGGCCTGGAGACTATGGCAATACACTGTTTCCTAAGCAGCAGGGGTGGATGTTCACCTGTTGTCATGCCACTCTTGAAATGACCTTGGGCCACTCGATCCCGTGTGGCACTACGGGCAAAGAACGCCCAGGTCCGTGATAAATTCAAACTGAATTACCGCTGTAATACAACAGGTAGAGGTCGCGTAAGCGGCTTCGGACCCGTAACCAGTCGGGAGGACGGAGGTATCCTGAAGGTTAATCCCAGAGGGAGATATCCTGCCAAAACTGGTAGTTAGGGGGTGAGGCTGCCCGCTGTGTACCTTTCCCAGTGCCTCGCCGTAAGGCGTCGGTCTCTAACGGGTTGCTGGTGAACTAGACAGTAGAGTGTCTTGTCCCCAAGTCTTCTACGCTCATCCCACGGCTGAAAGAACTATCAATATCATTATACCAGCCTGGGGTGACGGGTTCGTCTGTTGTAGTCGACACCTCCATCCTGTGTGTGTGTGTAAAGTGTGCAAGTGTGTGTGTGTGTGTTTGTATTTGAGGGTGAGAGGGTGCCCATATATGTGTTTGTGTGTGTGTGTGTCTGTTTGTTCCTTAACGAAAGCCCAAACGCTTTATCCGATCGAGCTGAAATTTGACATGCAGGCATCATTTGGTCATGGCAAGAGTTAAAAAGATTGTGGTTGAAATTGGTCCACTAGGGGGCGCGCTAGTCACACTTCAGTTTTGAAATATTGGTCTTAAAGACTCGAAATGCTGTGAAAATACATTATATTGGAAAAATACCAATTTATTATCACGAAAAATACTACAAATATAGTACTAAAATACTACTAAAATGCTATGAAAATACTACTGGGGGAGGAGTGCGATTTGCAGAGGGTTGGTGGGGGGGGGGGGGGGAAATAAAGTGGCTACTTACTACATAACTTACTAGCTAATTTATCTATGTGCGTATTCTCAATTGTTTTCAGAGAGGACCTTTTTGTGACATCTAAGCTTTGGAACACCTTTCACCGTGTCGATCTAGTCGAGGAAGCTTGCAGGGCATCCTTAGCCAATCTTGGACTCAAATATTTGGACCTTTATCTCATCCACTGGCCAATGGCTTACAAGGTAACAGTAGCGTTTCCAGAAATATCCATTTCATATCCGTTTTATCGTATTTTTCGGAATTGGAGAACACTTCGTTAAATTTTTAATATGTGTATCCATGAATATTAAATTGGTGACTTTATTATCTGGTAGAGTTCACATTTTATTTCATACTCACATTTAAAAAAAACGGTTGTGAAATCCCAAGACTTTCCCGGCAAGCAGGCAAGCCCCTGCCCCCCACGCGCCAAACCCTTTAAACCCCGCCCACCCAAATTGAAAGATATTACGTTTCGAAGCTAAAGAGTATTTATGACGTCGAAGACTTATCACGGTTGTTTGACGTTATACAAGGTAGGGTCGAAAAGTTCCCAGAATTGATTAATCAAAAATTATTAAAAGTATATATAACATTCTTACATTATTTTCCTTAAAAATACTCTCCTCCTGCATCTACACATTTATTCCACCATTCACAGAATTGTTGGAAACGCTCCTGAAAGAATTACCCTGTTCTTTTCGCCCAGGGAATTCAGTAGTAATATGCAGTTTTTCACCAGCTTGAACTGTTGCTGCTACTACGCAGATTATAACTATGAGAAGGCGGCGGCGTGGTACAAATATTTGCGTGCGTACAAATATTTAAAATCTGCCATGCACGCAATACTCACTGTATCTTGTTTCGCATCTTTGCGCTAAGCGATGGGCGTTAACAACTTCAGTCTACCCTGGACAACGGCAGCGCAACATCGATTGGCAACCTACCAAATTTACAGGATCTTGATGCCATCCTTGTATTAAGAATATTATGACTGTAATGACTCCTTATCACATATAAATCACTGCGACTATCTCCCTCTCTCTCTCCCTCTCTTGGGTTAATGGGCCCTTGCTGAGTTGGCCACGAAGACTAATTCTGTTCAGGGTTGGTCACACTCACGGGTCAACACCTATCCGACGGCCTCCACGCATGAAGTGCGAGCCTGGGTAGGACTCTGGCCTTATGGTTAGTTTCCCCTGGGAATCAACCTTCTGGCGCTCCTGGAGGGTCTGCGCACAGTGCGGCATAAGCCAATCGACTGCGCACTCTGACTAACAGTCGGGGGAGTCTGGAAGCAGTACTGTTTCCTATAGAGCGGGGGTGGTTGCGGACCTTACGGCGACTGCTCTTGAAACGACCATCGGCTACCCGATCCTGGGTGAATAGTCGGGCAAAGGATGCCGTGGTCCGCGATAGATTCGGTATACACCGTTTCACCGCTTCGTAAGGGAGAGGACCGCGCAAGCGACCTCGATCTCGTAACCAATCGAGAGACTAGAGTAATCTGGTCACAATTGGAAGTAAGGGTGTGAGTGTAAGCCCGCTGGGTAACACTCCTGGCTATCTTGCGGTTGAGGCGTGGCCTCTTACGGGTTTGTGGCGGAGCCAGACGGTGGACTGTTTTTGTCCTAAGTATTCTGCGCTCACTCCAGGGAGATAGAACGACTAATCGTTAAAACTTGCTGAGGTGACGGGCTCGCCCGCTGTAGTCGACAACTCTAGTCGCGACTATCTCCTTTACGCAGATGATTTGAAAATCTTCATGAGAGTGAAGAACCATGGCGATTGTCAACTGATCCAGGAAGATCTGAATCGTTTCAATCGTTTTTGTGAAGTGCCATAAAATCTCATTTTTGCGAAATGTCAATCTGATTAACTTTAAATATACAATTGGCAATGATGAAATCCTGGAAGTAGATCCAGTGTGTGATCTAGGAGTCATCTTAGATCGCAAGCTTTTAATGGATAAGCATATTGATTCAGTCGTCAACAGGGCTTTCAGCATCCTCGGTTTTATTATGAGAGTTTGTAGACCTCTAAAAAACACTAATTCTTTGAGGAGGGTTTATGTTGCATACGTACGCAGCCTGCTTGAATTCGCTTCTAATATTTGGTCTCCGCAGTATGCTACGTACAAGCTGAGGATTGAGCGTATTCAAAAACGATTTATACGTCATCTAAATTTCCGCCTATGGGGGCTTATGGGGCGTCATCTAAATTTCCGCTTCCGAAGTGGGGCTACCGTTTTAAAACAGACGGCCAATACACCTCGTCGTGCCTCGCTTTTGCCGACGACCTAACTTTCATTACCAGAAGCCCCAAGCAGCTTTCCCTGCTATTACAGAAAGTGGAGCTTTTCTGCGACTGGTCAGGCTGTATAAAAGTGAAGCCCTCCAAATGTTTTTGCCTTGGACTCGCCCGCATGGGCACAAAATTTACATCCTATGACCCCAAATTGGTCTATAAGGGCTCTAATATCTCCCTTATAGACCCAAACAATCATTTCAAATTCCTCGGCAGAAAAATCACCCATCAGGGAAAAGACGTCTCGGGCGATCATGTTATAGAGCATTTCAAAAGTTGCCTGGCGAAAATAGATGCCTTGCTAATTTCTGGCCCTCGTAAGGCCTGGATCTATGACAATTATCTAACGTCACATTTGTCATGGCCCTTTCTTATTTACGATTTTACCAAAACCCAACTGTCCCGTCTAGATGCACTGGTGACAGCTAGTTTAAAATCCTGGCTGTCCTTAGCCAAACCAGCTGACCCCTCGACTCTCTTCAGGTCCAAACAAAATTTTGGGCTAGCGCTTAAACTGCCCTCTCTGCTCTACGCCAACTCCAGAATAACCAAAAATTCGATTCTGTGCAATTCCAAAGATCCGGCAATATCGAAGCACGTAATAAGTGGCTGTAGTGATTCAAATGAACTACAAGCCCGCGTAGACTTCCACAAAAGGTTCCTTACTGGAATCAGCCAGAATGGCACTGGTCTGGGGTATGGCAGTACAACCACGAGCGACGTGGACTTGAAGAAGTCTCTTTTGCGGGGAGATTACGACAGCAAGAGTATGGCTCATGCTATTGGCCTTCAATGCCAGAATGATTGGACAACAATTGGTGACTTTTGCATTCCGCCTCCAATGCACTGGAAGGTAATGCTCTATGACTGGACGCCAGAGATGCTGAAATTTTATTTGAATGCCTTTCAGCATACACTTCCAGACCCCAGTAACCTCGCTCGTTGGAGCTTTGCCGAGGATAGTTCTTGTCCCCTCTGTAGCAATACCCCTTGCACAGCTAGGCACATTCTAGCTGGCTGCAAGGTGGCCTTAGATCAAGGACGGTACACTTACCGCCATGACAAAGTTCTCGCTGTTATTCGCGAGGTAATTAGTCTCTCAGTGGCTCGTGCCAACAAGGGTTTGACAGTATCCTCCAAACCCCCAATACAGTTTGTGCGGGATGGCTCTAAAGGCAAAAAACATTTAACTACAAAACCTTTCTCAATAATCGAGAAAGCTACAGATTGGATTCTGGAGGTTGATTCGGTCTCTAAGCAGTATAAATTCCCTGAAAGTCTCGGATGCACAGCCCTCCGTCCAGATATAACTCTTTACTCTCTATCTCGGAAGGTGGCTCTTATCGTAGAATTAACTGTTCCATGGGAATCAAATATCCCAAAAGACCACGAGTACAAATTAAATAAATACCATGATCTTGCAAATGCCGTAACCCGGAACGGCTTCACTGTTCACCTTCACGCGGTGGAAGTTGGCGCTCGTGGCCTGCCAGCTAAATCTCTATTTCACCTCTTTAAAGATCTTGGCCTTTCCAGAAAAATAATCAACTCTTTCTTAGAAAAATTATCTAAAACTGCGATTTGCGCATCTCAAATTCTATGGCTTCGAAGGGGGAGTGAATGGGTGGCAAGGTGAACGCTCACATGTGGCAAGACAGCTGTCCTAAACCTACCACAGCCGGTTCGTAAGTCCGGAATCCACTGCTCACCCCCCAGAAGTGAAAAAAATAGTATTATGATGGGCCCGACTCCGGTCGGTGAATTCCATGGCAGCTCCGTTTGTATTTATTCCAACGGCTTGTCGTACGCTGAAGGTCTGCAACGCTATGGTTTAGAGACATTAGAGGACCGGCGAGTAGTATCAGATATGTCGTTTCTACATAAAATTGTTCTTACTGGGTTGGACAGTCCATACCTCCTGAGTAGGGTGAGCATTGGAGCGCCTTCCCGACTCGCGTGCCTAACTTTTTACGTACCTAGGTTCAACACTAACTACGGTTCCAATTCGTTATTGCCGCGCGTTATGCATGCATACAATGTATGCTTTAACAATATGACATATTTAACCACCAAAATAGTCGATCCTTTGTTAAGGAGGTACATGAAAAACTGGTTATCAGATCGGATTGAATTAGCATGCACATACAAGCACATTCGCACTACATATACACACACCCACACACACATACATACACGCACATACAAACACACACCGCACACATTCACGCTCTCCATCACATAAAACACACACCAATACATAGCGATTTTAACTGTTAATTTTAAATTATTTCTGGTTTTCTTTGTATTGTATTGTTTAGCATATTTTGTAATCCTTATATAGTAAATAATTTAAAACATCATTTACGTTACTACTGTTATATATTATGACGTGGACTTGAAGAAGTCTCTTTTGCGGGGAGATTACGACAGCAAGAGTATGGCTCATGCTATTGGCCTTCAATGCCAGAATGATTGGACAACAATTGGGGACTTTTGCATTCCGCCTCCAATGCACTGGAAGGTAATGCTCTATGACTGGACGCCAGAGATGCTGAAATTTTATTTGAATGCCTTTCAGCATACACTTCCAGACCCCAGTAACCTCGCTCGTTGGAGCTTTGCCGAGGATAGTTCTTGTCCCCTCTGTAGCAATACCCCTTGCACAGCTAGACACATTCTAGCTGGCTGCAAGGTGGCCTTAGATCAAGGACGGTACACTTACCGCCATGACAAAGTTCTCGCTGTTATTCGCGAGGTAATTAGTCTCTCAGTGGCTCGTGCCAACAAGGGTTTGACAGTATCCTCCAAACCCCCAATACAGTTTGTGCGGGATGGCTCTAAAGGCAAAAAACATTTAACTACAAAACCTTTCTCAATAATCGAGAAAGCTACAGATTGGATTCTGGAGGTTGATTCGGTCTCTAAGCAGTATAAATTCCCTGAAAGTCTCGGATGCACAGCCCTCCGTCCAGATATAACTCTTTACTCTCTATCTCGGAAGGTGGCTCTTATTGTAGAATTAACTGTTCCATGGGAATCAAATATCCCAAAAGACCACGAGTACAAATTAAATAAATACCATGATCTTGCAAATGTCGTAACCCGGAACGGCTTCACTGTTCACCTTCACGCGGTGGAAGTTGGCGCTCGTGGCCTGCCAGCTAAATCTCTATTTCACCTCTTTAAAGATCTTGGCCTTTCCAGAAAAATAATCAACCCTTTCTTAGAAAAATTATCTAAAACTGCGATTTGCGCATCTCAAATTCTATGGCTTCGAAGGGGGAGTGAATGGGTGGTAAGGTGAACGCTCACATGTGGCAAGACAGCTGTCCTAAACCTACCACAGCCGGTTCGTAAGTCCGGAATCCACTGCTCACCCCCCAGAAGTGTAAAAAAAAAATAGTATTATGATGGGCCCGACTCCGGTCGGTGAATTCCATGGCAGCTCCGTTTGTATTTATTTATTATTATACATATGTATTTTTTTATACTGTATGTTTTTAACAAAAATAAAATAAATATTATATTCTTATTAATTTTTTTCAGGAAGGAGGAGAATTGATCCCGGTAGTCGATGGGATTGCCCTCGTCTCCGACGTAGACTTCGTGGACACTTGGAAAGCTATGGAGAAGCTGGTTGGAGCCGGATTGGTCAAGAGCATAGGTCTCTCCAACTTCAATAAGAGACAAACTCTGCGAATCCTCAACGAAGGCAAGATCAAGCCTGTGGTTACGCAGGTATGGTGTCGATGATGACATTGATTACATTGCTACCCTTTTGCAACCTTTCCGCGCTGGCAACATGCAGGTGGCACTGATAGCATTGTCCTGCGAAACTGATAGCAATTTATTTGGCCATTTATAATAACATTGATAATGAAAGGTTTTTTTATTAAAAAAAACCGATTGATTATAAAACCTATTATTGGGTGTTTACCTATGTAATTGCTGGTTTTTCACACTTGCCACTTTGAACTTAGATAACTTGGGTTTGATTTGGAATTTCAAATTCAAATTATTTTTAATTCAAGGCCATGTTATTCTTTTTTAAGAATCAGCTGTTTATTTGTCTTTCCGTCGTTTGTTTTCGCTCAAATATTGTCATTTGTGCAACCATGGTAAAGTTGAAAATTTGCTTTATTTTTAAATATGTGATCCTGTGCCGTTGTTTTCCATTACAGCTTCTTGCAGTCTGGCTTTACAGTTACTGTAAATGTGTACTGTTAACCCCTTGAGCGGCAAACGGGACAATTGTCCCACAATTGAAATTACCGTAGAGCGACAAAGGGGACATCTGTCCCAGCCGAGATCGGCGCCGATGTTTTCCAATTATTTACCCTTGATACCTCACATAAATCATACGGCCTGTGGTATGTGCGAAAAGAGGAGAAGATTCTCTGTCGTTAACCAGTTGGTTCATTATTTTTCATACAGTCGCCATTTTTTAGTCTACGATTGAACCAAACCAAACCAAAAACTTCAATATTCATGTTGATTTTCAACACCGAATATATTTTTATTTTTGTATGGGTATAAGTAAAACGAAGTCATAGGTTGTATGAAGCATATTATAATTATTATAAAAGTATTCACAATTTCTTGCATAGGGTGATTTATTTCCAGAAAAAACATAGAAATGTTGGACAAGGCAGTTTTTTTCTGTACCACAACTTTGACAGATAATTCTGAATAATGCTTATTGCTTTACAAAACGACGTTACACGTATCTAATAGCAAATTTCAACAGAAACATAAAACAGGTCTTCTTTATACGATCCGTATAGTAGTTTCGGAGTAATCGTCGTTTTCCTGAAACGCTATATTTTTGTTGTGATGTAATCTTCGTCTTCTTCTTCGCGTTCTCTAAGAAAAACTACAATTCAAACGTCAGCGCTCGAGGGGTTAAAAAGTGCAAAGAATGATGGAGAAGCTCGTGATTAAATAACCGAACCTGATCAATCACTCATCGCCACTGCTTCTGCATGACAGCGTATAAACACAGATTTCACTGCAAACAGTCCGCAAAGTTGCAAGACTTGCGGCTAGAGACTCTTGGTCACCCACCATACTTGCCAAACCTTGCTCCAATAGAGTTTAATTTTTATTCAGAATTTAGATATCTTTTACAAAGGAAAAAAAAAACAACTTTGAAGAGTCGGTTAAAACGCCTTTAAAGCATTCATTGGTTCCTGTCTATGACTGTTTTACAGCGGTGGAATTTATCATTAACTAGCTGTTGCCGGCGTCTTCGCTTTGCAAAATGTTTCAAATTGATTTGTTTTAGACGCTACCTTTTGATGTATAGTGCAAGACGTCCCCCCTCAGATGCACGCTACCTATCTTGAAGACGTACGCGTCTTGTTCCTCGCCACGCATTACTAATTTCATAATATCTCTATAACTATACCACCTAAACACTTACACTCTTACCAATAAAATTATCTTATAACCGCGTTAAACCCTTGTTATTGTTATACCCGGTATAGCCGAGTTATAACGAAGTTGTAAAATCGTGACCAATAAATCAGTTATAACGCGGTTATAACTACTCCCTGAAACCAAAGACAAGTCATATTTCTAGTATGGCAACGCCCGCTTGGAAGCAGTGTGGCCAACTGAAGCGGCATGAAATGCACATGAAATGTCACTTTTTGTTGTCAGAAAGCCCTTGCCCATTGTTTTGTTACGCGAATGCTGATCGAATTTATAGTGGTATTTTGCAGGACAGCTCTCAAGATATCGATGATTCTTGCGGCGTATGGCTTAGTGAAACGATATTTAGTTTTAAAATTGTAATCATCCAAATCGAACGGGTCGTATCGCAATTTGTAAATTTTTGGTCGCCTATCACGACGCATTTTGATTTCTTCCAATAAATCCAGATCGATCATATCATCCAAGTCGACAAAATCCATTATTCGGCTAAAACGCAGGATTTCACAGCAGTATAAAAGGCGTATCCTCGTCGTAACACGGCTATTACAAGGAAAGCGCACGATTCGCGAACGAGAAGCTCCACGTCCGCGGCTGTCAGGTGGCTGTCAGTTTGAAACAGCTGTTACGCCGGTCGGCCATTTTTAAGTTAATACTCCGTTAAACCGCTGTTATACCTGGCCTAGGGGTGGTATAGCGGAGTTATAGTGCGGATGGAAATCCAGTACCACTATTCCATGCTTATACCCGAGATGATCAGTGGTGTAAGCTATACCGCGTTTATTGGTCACAGATTTTCTTATACCTAGTAATAACAGAGGTATCAATTTTACAACTCGTTTATTGGTAAGGCTGTTACAGTAAATCCTAATTTTATCTCCATTTAACACCCGTGATAATGGATTAATGTATTTTTTCTAATGTATTCAACAAACACTGCCTACTTACTTTTCTTAGTTTTGTGAGATTTAAAAGCAGTTATTGTAGCTTAAATTAGCGAGGAATGTGGGCAGAGGGGTCCGTCCCTACGAATGCAAACATTTAGCATTACGGCCAGGTAAAGGATGGTGACAATTTCGAGCATTCGGACATCTGCGTAGGCCGAGTAGCGAAACATCTGGCGAGCAAATGCGAGCCCTTACGACTCGTGTCGTATTCGTTTTGATTTCAATTTTGTTCTAAGAAAAGCTACTGTCTAGGGTATACTAATAATAAAAATAAAATACAAACGGAGCTGCCATGGAATTCACCGACCAAAAATCGGACCCATCATATATAATTTTTACACTTCTGGGAGGTGAAGGGTGGATTCCGGACTAACGACCGGCGGTGGTAGGTTTAGGACAGCTGTCTTGGCACATGTGAGCGTACACCTTACCACCCATTCACTCCCCCTTCGAAGCCATAGAATTTGAGATGCAGAGATCGCGGTTTTAGATAATTTTTCTAGAAAGATTTTTCTAGATTTTTCTTTATCCATAAACTCGACTGCCCTGATCTGCTCAGTTGTTTCCCGCTGAACGTTCCGTCGACCCACAGAACTCGTCGTTGTGATGTCTTCCGCCCGCCGCATTGTTCAACCAATAACGCTCTATTCTCGCCGGTGCCCCATAATGCACTCATATGTGAAAATTGTAAATTGCTTTGATGGTATGCTTCTTAGTAAATCACAATTCACGCAACTCGCCTCTGCAAAAAAAACGGACTAAAAAAGAAAAAAAACACCAAACTGAAATTAAAATAAAATATTTAAGGTATTAGAAGAGTATAACAAAATAGGTAAATTATCAATAAGTAGAAAACGTTTTTAGATTTATATCAAATAACTTAATGTAATATTATCTCTAGTACGTAATACTGATGTATATCTGTTGTTTTTTCAAAAAAAGAGAAAAAATAAAAAAAAGAAAAGAGTTGATTATTTTCCTGGAGAGACCAAGATCTTTAAAAAGGTGAAACAAAGATTTAGCTGGCAGGCGACGAGCGCCTACTTCCACTGCGTGAAGGTGAACAGTGAAGCCGTTCCGGGTGACGGCATTTGCGAAGTCATAGTATTTATATAATAGTATCATGATGGGCCCGACTTTATTGTATTTTATTTTTATTTTTATTTATCTTCTAGGTGGAATGTCATCCGTATTTGACGCAGCAGAAGCTGGGCAAGTTCCTCTCGGAGAACAACATTGTTCTGACCGCATACAGTCCTTTGGGGAGCCCAGACAGGCCCTGGGCAAAGCCTGACGATCCCAAGATTCTCGATGATGCCAAAATCGGAGATATTGCTAAAAAGTATGTTAGACTCATATTTTTATTGTTACTTTTCCATCTTACCAACTGACCAGGAGGGGAAATATTGTGAACATGCAATTTTTAAAAATTTAGTTGATGACAGAAATATCCATCCCCACCCTCAAACGATTGAGACCATTTCCAGAATGAAGTCTGTCTGTGTGTATGTATTCCTCCTGGATAGCGCCAATTGCTCATTCCGATGAAGCATTTTGGCGCTATTGTGGAGGAATACACACAGAAGTGCGTTCACAATACTTTCCTTGCCAGAAAAGTAAAAATGTACCACTATCCCTGTCCTCTGCTAGTAATTATAATTTATTGTCTTTTGCGGAAGGTTGAACAGTAGTTACACACATAAATTCTGTCAATATGCCTATTTATATATTTGCTACAAAATCTTCACATACAACAAATAACGAGTGTGGGATTTTTAGGACACGACTCTCCAAAAAAAGATGGCCTGGATGGCCTTATCATTTGCTTCTTGTAGATCCTGGTGGGTGATAGAGGTTGACAGTTGTGGGCAGGATCGGAGGTGGTCTTCATCTTGCAGCGTTCCACATATGCATATAGGTTCTCTATGTAGCCCCAGCAAACGAGATCAGCCCAGCATCTTGTCACACCCACCCTCAGTCTGTTGAGTCTGCGCCAGGTGGTGTAGAGGAGATGGGAACCTGGGGCTATCTGTTCCTTAAAATTCTCGCCAAGTCATTAAAAGTGATACAAAATTCATTAAAAGTGATGATATCAAGGGTTACTAGTTTTTACAGGGTATTCCCGAAAGACACAAAAAACTGTTTTTTAACAAAACCTAACAATGTATCGATCTGTTCCTTAACCCCTCAAGCCCCGATTGACCGATATCGGCCACAACACGATTCAGCGTGACGGCCCCGTTTTAATTTTATTTTAATTTAATTTGTTTGATTTTATTATGTTTTATTATGTTAAAATGTTTCATTTTAATTATGGGTACAGTGGTTTGGCAGTAATTAATATTTTGGTGAGAGTGTCGTAATTAAATTTTTTTACAAATTTTTACTAAAATTTTTTGGGACAGCAACTTGTCAATCGGCTGAGGGGCCGAGGCCTGAAGGGTTAACATTCTCTGATATCTCTGCGATGTATTCTCATGCGCGCGATCTAGTCTTCGGCGCGGCACTGCGCTATTTCCGTGCAGGTTTAGACCAAAAAAACTGCCATGCGGTAACCAAACTTGATTACGTAATCAGGACAGCCACCCCACGTAATCGCTAGGGGGGGGGGGGTGGCCATCATTGCTCACAATGATAGTGTGGGCCGCCGTAACAGCTGGTGGCCGCTCTCTGCTCGTATTCATCGACTGTGGGGTCAAAACAAATTCGCAAAATTATCGGGAAACTATCTTGGAGGCAGTATTGAAGCCCCGGTCAGACAAACATTTCGGTCGTAGACTTTGGACATTCGAACAGGACTCAGCGCCATCGCACAAAGCACGCGTCAACCAAGAATGGCTGAAAAACAACGTTCCGTTCTTCATTTCATCCACACAATGGCCACCGTATTCACCAGATGCAAACCCGTTGGATTTCTTGATCTGAGGTATTTTGAATGACAAGGTTAATGCAAACAAATACCAAAGTGTTGACCATCTCAAGCAAGCGCTTCGGCGAGTATGGGCCATAATATCTCAAACTCACTTGCGGGCAGCGTGCGATGGTTTCATTGGCCGTTTGAAGGCCATAATGTATGCTAAAGGTTTTAACTAAAATGAATCGGTTCTAAAATTTGAAGTTGTTTCCGACTATTTTTAATACATATAAAACAAAGTCGGGTTTGTTCGAACACTTATAACTCGAGAACGGCTTGACCGATTTTCTTGGTTTTTGATTTGTCGTATTTGTCTCTGTCCCAAATAGCAGAATAACTATTAAAAACAAAAATTGGAAAATTGATGAAAAAATAAAAAAACCATACAAAATGTAAATCCGTGTTTTTCTCATGGTTAGTTGTACGTGGCATGTTCACGTGTCGGCAAATCATCTGCTTTATTTGTTCTTGCGCCTGATAAAAAAACATAAAATGTCGTATATCACAAGGTGCTACAATGAAGAGAATTAAACCGAGTGCATCCCATGCTGCACAATATGTAAATAGTTTAATTCAATCATGTCTTGCTGACACGCGATTGATATACTCAATTTTTGTACTTTTATATTTCTTTTTGCGTTATTATCTTAATAAAGTAGTGAACTTAATATTTATTTTGTATTCATTGTATTACTTTCATGAAATCATAAATTAAGTTCAGCTAATCTGTCACACGACATTCATTGACTGTTAGGCGGTACGAAGTTTGCCGGGTCAGCTAGTTTGAAATAAAATTCTAAGAAAAATAATGAAAAATTAGCGTCTTGCTTTGTTGCATTTTTCGTCAGCCACTCTGTATATAGGAAAAATTCTTTCGCCTAACGAGTAAGAATCTAAAACGAAATATGGTCATATAAATTAATAGTTAAAAAAAAAAACACGTACAAAACCAAAAAGTCCATTACGTGACCTTTCTTACAAGTGCAAACACGACTATGATACGATATTCCATCATGGAATGCCAGTTCCTGTCTTCCGGCTTCATCATCAGACCTTGAAACTTAATCGTGGTCAAAGTTCGTTACAAGACCTTTCTAACAAGTCCAAACACGGCTATGATACGATATTCCATCATGGAATGCCAGTGCCTATCTTCCGGCTTCATCATCAGACCTTGAAACCTAATCGTGGTCAAAGTTCATTCCAAGACTTTTCTAACAAGTCCAAAAACAGCTATGATACGATGTTCCATCATGAAGTTCCAGTTCATATCTTCCGACTCCATCAACAGATCAGTTCGACATTACCATAGTATTGTATTGTCATCAGAACTACATACAGCTGCCAATTTTCATGACGCTACGATCCTTGGAAGATGGTTAAATTAGTTTCCTTAGATTCCATTACATAGTTAGTTACATACAGGTCGACCTAATAAAAGCGTGTTAAAAAGGGCTCCACTGTAGGTCGTAGTAAAATCCTAGCTGCGAGAGCAGATATTGCGGCCACCTGCCACAATATTGCGATGCCACTGGCACGGAACCGATCAGTGGTCGTTGGGGACCCAGGACTGTAAAAAGAGGTCCCCCCACTCGATCGCCGTTCGCCCTATTACGGGCAGCCAGGTCACCGCGGCGAGCCTCGATTAACTCTCCCTTTCCTAGCACCAATAAAACGCACTTTTCTCTGTTGAAACAACGAGATATATTCACCACTTATAGCTAGACTTTATACAAAAGTAAAAACATGAAATTATCCTAAAGTGTAAAAATACAAAAATGTTATTAACATAAATACTGCTAGACGATTAAACCAAATTTAAACACAAATTCTTAGCCTAGCTTACGTCTAGGTTGGCATAGAAAATGTCCACAATCTTACACACAATCACAAATTAAAGTTTTGTCACCACTGTCGCAGCTTGCAGGTCGTGGGCCGACCCGCGTGTCCAACAGGCGGTCGGGCGATGGTGCTGCGGCGTGCTGCTGGCGGTGGCTTCCTTAGCCGACCGCGTGTTCGCCGCTCGTACTGAAGCGGAGTGTCGGCGGCTTGAAGCGACGCGGCGATGCTGCGGCGCGCTTAAGCTGACGACGGTTGTTGGCGGCAGGCACGTAGTCGGCGCGGCGCGGCGCCCACTTGGCCCGGCGCGGCGTGCGGCTGCGTGTCGCTCGTTTCGGCGCGACCGGCTCCCAGGCCGGTGCGGCGCGGCTGTCGCAACCGACTCGCTGGTCGGTGCGGCGCGGCGTCCTCTGTCGCCGCGACTTCCTTCCGGCGCGACCGACTCCCAGGCCGGCGCGGCGCGGATCAGGCGCAACCGACTCGCTGGTCGGTGCGGCGCGGCGTCCTCTGTCGCCGCGACTTCCCTGCGTGGCTCCGCACGCTGTCGCCGATGCGTCCAACTTCGCCGGTTGGCGCGATGCGGCGTCTGGCGCAACCGACAAGCTGGTCGGTGCGGCGCGGCGCCCACTTGGCCCGGCGCGGCGTTGATCTCTCGTTCCGGCGCGACCGGCTCCCAGGCCGACGCGGCGCGGCTCGGCGTGGATCCCTCGCAACCGACACGCTAGTCGGTGCGGCGCGGCTACCACAACTGACACGCTGGTCGGTGTGGCGCGGCGCGGATCTGGCGCAACCGACACGCTGGTCGGTGCGGCGCGGCGTCCTCTGTCGCCGCGACTTCCTTCCGGCGCGACCGGCTCCCAGGCCGGCGCAACGCGGATCTGGCGCAACCGACTCGCTGGTCGGTGCGGCGCGGCGTCTTCTGTCGCCGCGACTTCCCGGCGTGGCTCTGCACGCTGTCGCTGACGCGTCCAACTTCGCCGGTTGGCGCGATGCGGCGTCTTGCGCAACCGACTCGCTGGTCGGTGCGGCTCGGCGAACGATTTCGCCGCGGCTTTGGCGTGGCGCAGCGCGCAAACACGCTTCGTTGGCCTGTTCCCGGACGCGGTGATCCGGCGTACCCGCTCTCCTCACGCAGTCCGATGTGGCTCGGCTGCTTGCCGCAGGCGGTCCGTGTCGATATTCGGCGGCGGCAAAAACGTCCACGTTTCTTTGGCCTCGCCCCGAAATACCGAACACTAATACCTGCTGCGGCGATTCCCCTCCGGCTCCCGGCTGCTTCGTCGCGGCGTCGCTGCGTCGTCCTTCTCGTCGCTCCCGCTGACGGCGCGGTCTGGCGGTCCGTTGCCAAGACCGAGGTCCCGAAGATCCGGCGACCCGAAGCGGCGAGGTCCAACTCACTTCACCGAGTGGTTGGCTGGTCAGTCTTCTTGACTGTTCTTCCACGACGATTTCTTCCTCGACGACTTCTTCCCAGCAGCACGACGCCTTGAACTCCCTGAGCGGCCGGGTGGCCACTTGTTGCCGGCACCAAGGCCGGAGAGCGAATGATTTGCTCCAAATCAAATCAAATCAAATATCTGTCGACGGGCCTTGCTAGAGGCCCGTGACATCTTCCACTAGGCATTTTGCCTTTTCGTGGGGTTTCACGTGAGCCGGGCCCATTGGCCCGGCTTTCTGGAATGGCGTCACAGGGCTTTGTGCCCTGTGGCAAGACTCATTGTTATGTGCTTAGGCACCTTTTCGGGAAGGATTGTGACGGGAGGTGGTAATGACATCTTTTGTGGCAAGGCTGCTGTGCTGCTGTGTGCTGTGTCGCCAGCTTGTAGCGGAGGCCCTCGTGCCAGACTCGGTCGAACGCCTTTTCGACGTCCAGGAAGACGGCTGCCGTATGCTGGTGCTTATTGTAGGATTCCGTCAGGCGATGTACTACCCGCGTGAGTTGCAGGGTAGTCGAGTGGCCCGTACGGAATCCATACTGCTCGTTGCGCGGGGCGAGGTGCGGCGTTAGTCGCGCCAGCACGCATCGCTCGAAGACCTTCGCGAGGGTAGGCAGCAGCGAGATCGGGCGGTAGTTGCCCGGTTGCCGCAGGTCTTTGTGAGATTTCGGCAGCATTATCACCTTAGCCGTCTTCCACTTCTCTGGAAAATGACCGAGTCTGATGCAGGAGTTTAGCAGCCCTGCGAGGGCCGGCAGCTGGCGACGCGGAAGCCTCTTCAGCGCGCCGCTACTGATGCCGTCGGGGCCGGGTGCCTTCTTCAGCTTGAGTTGCTGGATTCGACGCTGGAGCTCAGCCGGAGTTATCGGCGGGATCTCTCTGCCGAGCTCCGGTGGCGATTCCTCCTCCGCAGCTAGGTGCTCGTGGACCACCTTGGAGTGCTCCTGGTCTTCTATGTCGTGCGGGACGAAGGTCTTCTCCAGGTGGTCGGCGAAGAGAGTCGCTCTGTCGTCGGCGACATAGTGGAGGTTCCCGGTCGAATCCAGTAGTGGCCGCGCTGGTTCAGCCGTACTCAGCAGGCGACGATTCAGCCTGTATATAGATGGCATGTCGTCGCCTATCGAGTCGAGGAATTCCTCCCACGACTCGGCTGCGTACGTCTGCAGTTCCTCTTGCAAGCTAGCGTTCGCTTTGTTTAAGCGGCGCTTAGCTTCCGGACACCGATTTTCGGCCCAGAAGCGATGCAAGCGCCGCTTCTCCCGCAGCTTGTCTCGCAGTCGTTGCGGGAGGCGGGGACGTGTCGCTTTCGCCTCTATCGTCGAGGAGCTGGCTTCCAGCGCGGTCTTGATGGCCTCCTGAAGGTTGGACACCCGGCTCTCAATATCTCCGGCGGTGACCGGTGTCTTATAATCTAGGATTGCCTTACCAAGCAGCTTCTCGTATCGTGTCCAGTCAATACGGCGGCGCTCTCTATAGTGACTCGCTGTAGCAACGTCGGTCTGTAGTTCTAGGAGAACCGGCAGGTGATCCGACTGATTTGCTCCCCGCCCGGCGGCTATATTTATACCCCGGCTCCGGCGGCGTGCGCGCGGCTCGTTCTGCCGGCGGCCGCCGGCGGCCTCTGATTGGCCGCCGCTCGGCTCTGCGCTCGCCGATCTTTCTGTCTCCGTCTTTTCCGATTTCTCGCCTCTGCGATTCCATTTTTCGGTGTTTGACGATGTATTCCTTTTCGGGTTTATTTTCTTTCGCATTTGAAGAATATTTTGCCGATTTCTCCTTTGGCGACTTCAATAGTTTTTCGCCCGATATGGTAATTTCGAGCGGGGCTTGTCCTTGTTACTTTGACTGCTTATTCTGCTTTACGTTATATTTTCCCTAATCCTTTTCGTGATAAAACACATCTGTTTAATATTTAAAACATTAATTTCCGCTTTTTGGTCGATGACGGCCTCGCTCGTGCCGCGACGTCTGCGAGGTCCGTCCCGTCGCACCTAAGCCCATACATTTTTGAGGAAAATTTACGCGGATGCTATGCCCGATTTCATCTTGACGGAAACTGTGCGTTTGCCTCGACAGTTTTCGTCTTTGAAATTAAATATTACATTTCTGGCGGATCGCCCTTTCTTTAGCAGCCACTACGCTCGGAATAAATCCAAGAAATTAATCTTAAGGTTTGGTGGACGGTGTTTTCGGCCGGGACGCGACGTCTGCGAGGTCCGTCCCGCCGCACCTAAGCTCATACATTTTGTAGGACAATTTACGCGGATGCTATGCCCAATTTCAGGTTGACGGAACTGCACGTCGGCCTCGACAGCTTCCGCCTTTTCTTTAGCGGCCGCAACATCCTCCCCCCCGACACTTCCCGTGTCTTCCTCTAATTTGACGGCCACTTTCCTAATGGGCCGTCGGCAAATCCGGCCGTTTTCTGACGGAGGTCGACTACTCTCACCATCCCGGCATCCTGGGTGTATGGCGGTGACGATTCCTCGATTCCTGATTCCGATTCCATAAATACTTCGGCTTCTTTGCCAGGACCTCCTTGGCCCTCCTCCGACTCCGGACCGGATGTCGGGCTTGCTTCTTTAGCATGTCGCTTGTTCCTCGGCCGTTGTCGCACTGTGGACTACGGCCGGCTTCTTTGTGGCCGGTGCGTTGGCCGTTGCCGCCTTCGCTGGGGCGGACTTCTTGTTGACCGGTTCGTTGGCCGTTGCCGCCTTCGCTGGGACGGACTTCCTTGGGGCCGGTTCGTTGGCCGTTGCCGCCTTCGCTGGGACGGACTTCCTTGGGGCCGGTTCGTTGGCCGTTGCCGCCTTCGCTGGGACGGACTTCCTTGGGGCCGGTTCGTTGGCCGTTGCCGCCTTCGCTGGGACGGACTTCCTTGGGGCCGGTTCGTTGGCCGTTGCCGCCTTCGCTGGGACGGACTTCTGGTTGACCGGTTCGTTGGTCGTTGCCGCCTTCCATGAGGCGGACTTCTGGTTGACCGGTTCGTTGGCCGTTGCCGCCTTCGCTGGGACGGACTTCCTTGGGGCCGGTTCGTTGGCCGTTGCCGCCTTCGCTGGGACGGACTTCTGGTTGACCGGTTCGTTGGTCGTTGCCGCCTTCCATGAGGCGGACTTCTGGTTGACCGGTTCGTTGGCCGTTGCCGCCTTCCATGAGGCGGACTTCTGGTTGACCGGTTCGTTGGCCGTTGCCGCCTTCGCTGGGACGGACTTCCTTGGGGCCGGTTCGTTGGCCGTTGCCGCCTTCGCAGGGACGGACTTCTGGTTGACCGGTTCGTTGGTCGTTGCCGCCTTCCATGAGGCGGACTTCTGGTTGACCGGTTCGTTGGCCGTTGCCGCCTTCGCTGGGACGGACTTCCTTGGGGCCGGTTCGTTGGCCGTTGCCGCCTTCGCTGGGACGGACATCTGGTTGACCGGTTCGTTGGTCGTTGCCGCCTTCCATGAGGCGGACTTCTGGTTGACCGGTTCGTTGGCCGTTGCCGCCCTCCATGAGGCGGACTTCTGGTTGACCGGTTCGTTGGTCGCTGCCGGCTCATTAGCCACTTTAGGCTTTATTGCAGCCGGTCTTCTTTCCGCCGTTGGCTCCTTAGCCGTAGCGGACTTCCGGGGCGATTGTACTTTTCGCCGGGTCGCGTTCTTCTCGGAGGGATCGCTGTCCGTCTCTGTCCGTCCCTGTCGTATAGACCCCCCTGGGTACGGGTTTCGCCTCGTTTGTCCTCTTGACTTTCTTGTGGCCCCAGTTCGCGCGGATCACTGCCGTCGCTTGACGTCCTATCTTGTCCATATAGGTGCTGAAGTCGAATAGCGATGGGTTGCCGTCATGCTTTTCGATGATCGCCTCGCTCCAGCCCGCCAAGTGGTGTCCCGATAGTTTGGACTCCAGCTCCCGCAGAATCTCCATATTATAGGCATATTCTGGCCTCTTCAGCGACTTCAACGACGCTATCAGGTTGCCAACCGTGATAGTGAAGTCTATTATTTCTTCGCTTGTCGTTGAGTCGCTGGTCAGTGGTCGCAAGCCGCGCACTTGATTTATAAGGCGCCCGACGAGCAAGTCGGGACGGCCAAATCTCCTTTCCAGGATCTCCCTGATCCTAGGCAGCTGCTCGGGGTCAAATAGTAATGACGAGACCGCCTGATAGGCCCTGCCCTTCAGGCATCGTTGAAGCCTTGTCAGCACCTCGCTGGGTGTGAGGCTCAGCGTCTGCTGCTCCAACTGCGACGCGAAGATTAACCATCGCTCTGGGTCGCCGTCGAAAATCGGCAACTCCCGTGGCAGCGTTTGCCGCAGCAGAATTCCCTCGCACGCCGTGGGTGCGTGTGGTGTCGCAGCTGGAGCCGTTGCTTGCACGTCGTCTCGTAACTGCTGCCTTTGTCGAGCTGCGCCGAGTACCGCTTGTTTTGAGTGGTCAATCCACTGCGGTATCGGCGGCTTTTCTATCGGTAGGCGTAGCTGTGCTACAGACCGCCCGATGCTCCTGATCTCTTCTACTTCTTCCTCCTCCGCCTCGATGATATCCCGTTCGATGGCTGCTGCCTGCCGGAGATTGTCGAGGCGTTTATGGAGGTTCTCTTGACGCCGCTGCAGGCTCTCCTGGTGCAGCTCCGAGATCTCGTCCTCGATACGCTGCTTTTCCCGGAGCTCACGCTGCGCTGCCTCCGCGAAGCGGCGCCGGCATCTGCTGTGCGGCGTCATGTCGGTCTCACGACTACAGAGGCTTCCCTCCCAATCGGCCGGTCTTTCCTCGGGCTCACCTTGCGACGTTGCGGCGTTTGCTTCCTCCAAGTGAGGCGTGCTGTGCTGCGGGCGAGTTGCTGCTATACGTGCTGCTGGCGTTAGCGGCTGCCTCGCAGGCTGGCCCATTGCCCCCTGAGGCGAGTTCCCGCGCCGCATCGCTGCCGTGCCACTCGTTGTTGCCTGTACTGTCGCTTCGGTGACCGTGTCGTCGTCTTTTGTGACGTTTGGATCCATGGTCCCGCTTTTTCTTTAGCGGCCGCAACAGCAGAGTATAGCGTTGAGCAATATAGTAAGCTTCATAATGGCATTACCTGTTGTTTTATCTTCTTCTTCAGATACAAAAAGACGCCAGCTCAAATTCTCATACGCTACCAGCTGGATAGAGGACACGCTGTTATACCAAAATCCGTCACCAAAGCTCGCATACAGCAGAATTTCGAAGTCCTGGACTTCACCTTGAGCAAGGATGATATCGATTACATTAATAGTTTCGATTGCAATGGCAGAGTAGTCGTACCCGGCACGTAAGTCCTACCTTATTTTCTTTTTCAATATTTAATTGATTTAACCCCTCGAGACAGTAACGTCCCGAATCGGGTACGATGTATTGTAGTCAATGCTTTGGGAGTTAATGGGCCCTTGCTGAGTTGGCCACGAAGACCATTCTGTTCAGGGTTGGTCACACTCACCTATCCGACGGCCTCCACGCATGAAGTGCGAGCCTGGGTAGGACTCTGGCCTTATGGTTAGTTTCCCCTGGGAATCAAATCAAATCAAATCAAATCAAATCAAATTGTTTATTGTCTTAAAAACTAATACATATGTAGTTGTATAGACAGTAGTATTACATTTGGCCGTGATATCATTGAATTCTTTTTTAATGATCAAATTCTTCTACTACTAATCAAAACGTAAAAGGTTACTCGTAAGAATGAAGAAGGTATTATTGTAGAATAAAATCGAGTCTCACCATTTAGTTTACCAGATTAAAAACACAGAGTAAATTATTCTTTAAAATACCGATAAAAATAAGTTTTTTTAGTATAAAATTAATAAATGTAATGTCAAAAATAAAAAAATAAAATGTGTCGGTTGTCAAAAAGTAAAATAAAATGTCTTAGTGATTATATTGTAAATAAAAATAGTCAAGGTATAATTAATATGTGCCTACCTAATAATAAAAAATAGTTAATACGTTTTAGTCAAATTGAAAATCGTTTTAAAACCTATTACAGAAAGAGATATAGTCGAGATGCAGACAGTTTTTAGAGATCGTTAATGTCGTACAATTCTCTTTCAATTAGATATAATTTGAGTTTATTTTTAAATTGGAGCATTTTTCCTTCGCGGCATATATTTTTTATACTAGAGGGTAGCTTATTGTAGCATATAATTCCGACGTAGCTCGGATTCCTTTTAAAAAGTTCTAGGTTTGGACGAGGAAGAATCAGATTATTTCTCCCGGTAAAGTGTTTATGGGTATCTGAATGTATCGGCAGCTGAGCTAGGTTTTTTGTGATCAATTTAACGCATTCTAAAACGTATAGAGATGGAAGGGTGAGGATTTTAAGCCTTCTGAAATGACCACGGCATGATTCTACATAACCCAGATTACTTAAAATTCGAATGGCCCGTTTCAACCTTCTGGCGCTCCTGGACGGTCTGCGCACCGTGCGGCGTAAGCCAATCGACTGTGCACTCTGACTAACAGTCGGGGGAGTCTGGAAACAGTACTGTTAGTACTTGAAATGACCATCGGCCATCCGATCCTGGGTGAACAGCCGGGCAAAGGACGCTGTGGTCCGCGATAGATTCGGTAAACACCGTTTCACCGCTTCGTAAGGGAGAGGACCGCGCAAGCGACCTCGAACTCAAGAGAGACCGGAGTAATCTGGTCACAATTGGAAGTAAGGGCGTGAGTGTCGGCTTGCTGGGTAACATTCCTGGCTATCTGTTGGTTAAGGCGTTGGCCCCTTACGGGCTTGTGGCGTAGTTAGAAGGTGGACTGTTTTGTCCCCATGTCTTCTGCGCTCACTCCAGGGAGATAGAACGACTAATCGTTAAAAATTCCTTAGGTGACGGGCTCGCCTGCTGTAGTCGACAACCCAAGTTGTAGTCAATGCTCAGTAACGTCCCAAAACGGGAACGAGCGCGGCGCGACAAACCGCCCTCTCAACGAACTGAATTTATACCAAAATCGCAGTGCAACCGCCCCCTGTTAGACATGTGTGAGAAAGACAGATACATTCTGTATTGTATGATTATTCAGTCGTGCTTCTCGCAGTCTAGAATCCCTAATATAATTGTTTGTATTCTAAGGGCACTTAGTCGAGTGCTGCCATTGCTCGGATCCGTGCTTCTCTTTGGATATTATGTGGCTTCTCTTCGGATATATGCATGAAAATAAATAAAACGAACTAATAGATTTGATAAAGCGTGTAATAAAGTTTTTACCACCCGTCGTTGCCTTGCATATTACCAGGAATTTTCGCAAACTGCTCGTCGACTCTATTTATAAAATGAATATTGAAATTAAATAAGTCCCTGGCTTCTTGCCGGGAAAGTCTTGGGGTGAAGCAACCGATTTTTTCGCTAATTTAAAGATGAGCAGGGTCGGTAAAAGATCACAGTCGATTGATGTATCGATGTTAGGCTACAGATGCTAAGCTAGACTTTAGGCTATTGACAAAATCAGCGGCCGTCGTTTACAAATTAGACATCCTGTAGTAGTGTTGAGATATTTCCTTATTACTGTTATGAGTCTGGATTAATTTTGTTTTTTTTTTCAGGGCTGCCGGACATCCTTCTCATCCCTTCGAGAAAGACGAATTTTGATTATTTATGTTTAATTTAATAAACATTCCAGAAATATATTTTTACATTTTAGCGTTTTATTTAACCCTTCGGTTACATAACGAACAAATTTGGTTGCACATCAGAACACGTTGACTACGTAACTACCAATATTGGCGGCTTGCTCCCGGAGCGCACAGTAATGTTATTTCACCGCTGTCTGCTTCGGGTCGCGGCTCGCCGGTTGGCCCGTATGCACGGGCGGGCCGGTGATCGGTGCGGCGGCGTAGCGGCGTTGGTGCTGGCTGCAGCGTGTCGGCGGCTCGAAGCGACGCGGCGTGGCTGAGGCGCGCTTTGCAGCTGCGTCGGCGGGCGTAGGGCGCGACGTTGCTGGCAGACGCTCAGCGCAGGTGGCGATAGCGCTGCCCCCGGGCAGGCGCTTGTCGCTGGCGTGGCCGACTCTTTCAGTCGGCGCGGCGTGATGGCGTGACGGCTCGCCGGTGGTGCGGCGCGGCTATCAGGCGGCGCGGCGGCGCGGCGGCTCTCAGGCGTGGAGCGGCGTTCTCTCAGGCTGCGCGGCGTTCTCTCGTCGCGGCTTCTCAGTGTGTGCAATCGGCGCGGTGCGGCGGCGTGATCTTGCGCCACTGACTCGCAGTTCAGTGCGGCGCGGCGACTCTTTCGCCGCGGCTTCGTGTGGCTCCGTACGCAGTAGCTGGCACGCCCAACTCACAGGTTGGCGTGGACAGGTCTGCGTCGGTATTCGGCGGCGGCAAAAACGTCCACGTTTTGCTGGCCCCGCCCCGAAATACCGAGCACAAATACCTCACACTGCGGCGATTCCTCTCCGGCTGGCTGCTCCCTGCTGCTTCGTCGCTGCGTCGTCCCTCGTGGCTCCCGCTGTCGGTACGGCTGGCCCGTTGCCAACACCGTGCTGCGTCGTCCCCTCGTCGCTCCTGTAGTCGGCGCGGCTGGCCCGTTGCCAACACCGCTGTCCCGAAGATCCGGCGACTCGACGATTTCTTCCCCGACGATTCTTCCACGACGACTTCTTCTTGCAGCGCGACGCCTTAACTCCCTGAGCGGCCGGGTGGCCACTTGTTGCCGGCACCAGAGCCGGAGAGCGAATGAATTGCTCCCCGCCCGGCGGCTATATTTATACCCCGGCTCCGGTGGCGCGCGCGCGGCTCGTTCTGCCGGCGGCCGCCGGCGGCCTCTGATTAGCCGCCGCTCGGCTCGGCGCTCGCCGATATTTTCTGTCTTCGTCTTTTCCGATTTCTCGTTTCTGCGATTCCATTTTTCGGTATTCGACGATGTATTCCTTTTCGGGCTTATTTTCCTTCGCATCTGGAGAATATTTTGCCGATTTCTCCTTTGGCGACTTCAATATTTTTTCGCCCGATATGGTAATTTTGAGCGGGGCTTGTTCTTGTTGCTTTGACTGCTTATCCTGCTTTACGTTATATTGTTCCCTTATTATCTTTGTGCTAAAACACATCTGTTTAATTTTAAAACATTAATTTTCGCTTTTGGTCGACGGCGGCCTCGCTCGTGACGCGACGTCTGCGAGGTCCGTCCCGTCGCACCTAAGCCCATACAGTTTTGAGGAAAATTTACGCGGATGCTATGCCCGATTTCATCTTGACGGAAACTGTGCGTCGGCCTCAACAGCTTCCGTCTTTAAATTTAGATATTACATTTCTGGCGGATCGCCCTTTCTTTAGCAGCCACAACACTCGGAATAAATCCAAGAAATTAATCTTGCGGTTTGGTGGACGGTGGTTTCGGCCGGGACGCGACGTCTGCGAGGTCCGTCCCGCCGCACCTAAGCCCATACATTTTGTATGGAAATTCAGTGAATGCCCCCTTGACATGCACCGAATCTATGCCCGATTGTCAGGCGAAATGCGACGACCAATTTTTCCCTATTTCATGGCCGTCGCCGAGAGATTTTATCTTACATCCTCTCGCTCGTCGCAACAATTATTATAAATCTAAATAAATCGCAAGCAATTGTGATAGGCGGCAAAAAAACATTGTCAAAAATTACTTCATCGTTACCGCCATTACCGCCAAACTTCATCGTTACCGCCTTTCTTGGCAAGATCAAGTAAACCAAGTAAGTCGTCGCATTTTCCATGGTTTTCATAGTCTCCGGCGGCTTCAAAGATTTCTCCCCATGTCACATAAAGAAATGATTGTGTCCACGCTCGTAACGCCATACTTGACTACGGTGATGTTTGTTATATTTATTTATTTATTTATTTTTTAGGAAAATAGATGCCAGTGAGGTTAGATGCCAGTGAGGTTAGGAGATAACAGTGAGGCTATATAGATGCCAGTGAGGTTATTTTGTAAGCTGGAGCGTGGAGCGTGTCGCGTTCCTTTAAGACAGCTAATCGATTATATGCTTTCACCACCACCAACAACGGTATGTCCTTTGATTGAACGGGACAAAATATCTTGCTCAGGTATGTTTTTAACTTGCGAAAGTTCGACCACGTTAGCTGCTTTCGTGAGCAACTCATTGGCTTCCTATTCGCGATCGAAGAAATTTGCATACGTTGTCGCTACTCTACAACATACTCAATAACCCCACTTTACCCTCCTATCTCAAGGAGAATTTCAACCCTTTGGGAGGCCATGGTCTTCCACTTCGATCAAGCCGGGGATAACACACTCGCCATTCCCATACATCATTCTTCTGTTTACACAAGAAGGCTTGTAATTAGTTCGTGTGAGCTAGACAGGGCAATACGCTAGAGGGGAATGTGAGATGAACGGTTGTCACTTTTTCTCATTAAAACTACCCACCAAATATAAAGCATCTGAATCTAACACCGCACGAAATGTGTTCAAATTTATTCGGACGAGTATAAGTTCGACCGGTAGTTTTTTATCGACGATCTATCGTTTCATATTCCGCTCTAACGTATTGTTCTATCTCGTTCGCTTGAACTAATTTAAATTTTAGAAACGCAATTGGCCCGATATGTGAAATACATAATTACATTCAGCTTATCCCTACCATCTACAATTTTAGTTTTACCTTTTATTATTTGTAACCTTCTGAACGGTTTTGACTTATCTTAAAAGTTATGATAAAGTTAAGGAGATACAGAACAATAGTACATTTTTGCAAAGAACATTGGGAACTTTTTACCCCACTTTTGCCCTATTAGCGGACACAAATGAAACCAATAAAAGTTTTTAGATAATGTTACGGACTTTACCACTGTGTATTTTTCATTCCCATAACTAATGGGAAAGCGGAGAAAATGAGATTTTCATAATTAGTATTTCTCTTACCATTTTATTAATAAATTATAATGTTTTAGGATAGGAAACGAATTTACCGCGTGAAATTTGTAGCACCCGACGTTTCGGTGACGTTGCAGCCGCCGTTGTCCAGGGTAGACTGGACAACGGCGGCTGCAACGTCACCGAAACGTCGGGTGCTACAAATTTCATGCGGTAAATTCGTTTTCTATCCTATTTATAATGTCAAACAACCGCGATAGTCTTCGATTTTATATTATAATGTTTGTTTTACCAAAGGCTATAATAATTAAAACGTGTTCGGCATGGCACCGAACGGCTTCCGAGGTGGGAGCAGAAGGTAGTCAGGTAACAAAAAACCGATTTCGCTGCGTACGCGCATTGTTCGGTTGCAGTACTTCGTCGTTTGTCGTCGCGGTCTGTGCGTTATTTGAACCCTCCTGTTATCTTTAGCGCTATTTGAATTATTACCGACTACCTTGGCGTCGTTTATACTGGACTGTTACGATTTTGCATTTGATTGGACCTTTGTTGACATGGAAAACCCAAATCGTTGTGTTGTTTGTGCTCGATCTGTGCTACGGCGCAGAAAACATAACCTTTCTCCAGCATTCTTCGAGAGAAATTCTTTGAGATAAATATTCAATTAAAGTGCATCGACATCCAGAGATGATAGAAAATAACACTCTCATAAGAGGCCGAATCCAATCACGGCATGTGCAATTGAGACAATACTATACTTATATTTTAATTGATCCCACGCGAAATGGATATGAAGGATTGCAGGGATACTATTGCTCGTGCATTCATGGACGGCGAACAGTAAGTTGTTGTGCGCATATCGCAAGCATGATATATTGTCTGTCTTGGGTTAGACACGAAGAAAATATTAACCTTATGCTAGCTGCCTTTTTGGATAATATTATAATCATAGATTATGACGAATAATAAACGACTATATTAGTTTATCTTCTTTAATCTTTTATGTCCTCCTTGAGTGCTGCTTAACTTGACAAGACTATAAACCACAACCTCTTGAGTCTGCCACTCCAACCGCTATATCAAGCTAGTCATTAAATAACACTAAATAGATCTACATACAGTACTAAACATTTACATACAGTGCAACATTAAAATAATACGATCAATGAACCTGAATTATTAATGATATTATATTTCGATATTCCCATACACCACAATAATGCCCATTTGCTTAGCAAAACTAGAGGTTAAAATCTTTCAATTGAGGTATGTTTCAGCTTTGTCCGCCGTGGGGAATTTTTCCATAAGGTCCCAATGCTCTTTAGTTCTGGTTTATTTAATTACATGTTTTTCTGCCGCTCCACCTCTCATTAGAGTTTTGTGGTCGGTGATACTATATGGGTGTTATTGTACCTACTGTTGAGATAATAATCACTTTTGCATAAATTTGCTTTAATGTGCAAAAGTCTGAGCTCGTTAAATAGGTCGTTTGATTGCTTTAAATGTGGCTATCTAGCCATGATTTCTTAATATTTCTTATGATCTTCCATATTATTTCCTTCACATGGTTTATGATGCAATTGTATTTATTTCTTATAAGTGGATAAATAGTAATTTTTAAACATATTTATAGGTATATAGAACGGCTGCTTGTAGTAACAATTAGGGTTGTCGACTACAGCGGGCGAGCCCGTCACCTCAGGAAGTTTTAACGATTAGTCGTTCTATCTCCCTGGAGTGAGCGCAGAAGACTTGAGTACAAAACAGTCCATCATCTAGCTACGCCACAAGCCCGTAAGAGGCCAACGCCTTAACCGCGAGATAGCCAGGAGTGTTACCCGGCGGGCTTACACTCACGCCCTTACTTCCAATTGTGACCAGATTACTCCAGTCTCTTGATTGATTACGAGTTCGAGGTCGCGTGCGCGGTCCTCTCCCTTACGAAGCGGTGAAACGGTGTTTACCGAATCTATCGCGGACCACAGCGTCCTTTGCCCGGCTGTTCAGTGTTCACCTAGGATCGGAGAGCCGATGGTCGTTTCGAGAGAAGTCGCCGTAAGGTCCGCGACCACCCCCGCTCGATAGGAAACAGTACTGCTTCCAGACTCCCCCGACTGTTAGTCAGAGTGCACAGTCGATTCGCTTACGCCGCACGGTGCGCAGACCGTCCAGGAGCGCCAGAAGGTTGATTCCCAGGGGAAACTGACCATAAGGCCAGAGTCCTACCCAGGCTCGCGCTTTATGCGTGGAGGCCGTCGGATAGGTGTTGACCCGTGAGTGTGACCAACCCTGAACAGAATGGGTCTTCGTGGCCAACTCAGCAAGGGCCCATTAACTCCCAAACTCGTAGTAACTTGTGGCAACAATAAAATTATATATTTTTAATTGACAGAAAATGGTTTCGTACCTCGCGGAACTAGACGATAGTTTCCCCGACGTTTGCCGTCTTCCGTAATAAATGCATGGTCGATATGTTAATCATAATAGAGGGAGAGGTTTCTTATCGATTACCTTAATTAGAGCTTTTTGGAATCGACTTGTTAAGAAGCGAATCGATTTGTTAATTTAAGTGGAGAGTCCCACTCCGATGCAACCTAACTAGGTATATCCTAAACGCACGACTCTTGTTCCTCGTCCCCTGCGCCGCCTTCCACTGTACGCTGACCTAGGTATTTCGAGGTGCTTGCAAGCGTCACTAATTTCAAAATATCTCTATAACTATACCATCCAAAAACTTACAGTCACAGTAAATGGCTAATTATATCTCTATTTAACATCCGTGATAATGAATTAATTTACTTTGATGAGGATTCTTAAGTTATTGCTAATGTCTTCAATAAACACTGCCTAATTATTTTTCCTATTTTTTGAGACATAAAAGCAGTTATTGTAGGTTAAATATAAAAGTTCGATACATGCTGTCTTCGACTTCTTTATAGATCTCTTTGATGCCGATATTTTTGTAATATATTGTTTTCACATAATATTATATCAAACTGCTTCGTCAGCGCAAGCCGATAAAGCAACTCACCAGCTCATTTTTCTCCGACCTGATTTACAAATATTATGATTTCGAATTGAAAACCATTATTTATAGCAATGAAATAAAGCCTATAGCAATCCTAGATAATGGAGCTTTCCATTATATATTATTAAGCTATTGCATAGCTTTTATCGCGGGCCTTAGGCCAGCGCGGCGACCGAATGAAGAAATTTCTTAACGAAAATTAATGATTTTAAACTGATAATTACGTCTAAACGAGTACTGCTTACGATTCAAAAAAAATATATGTTAAATAAGAACATTTTCCTAATATTATTAGCTTTGAATATTTTAGATTTTGTTTATATTACATAGTGTAATTAATTTGTGAAATTAGGTCTAACCGAACACAAAAACGACTACTACGCAAATACTATCTGGCGAATTATTATGAAACCTGCAACATTTTAAAGATAATTAAATTATCTATCTTTTTATCTACGATTTTTTTCGAATAATCCGTTTTTTTTGCTTTATTGAATAAAAAATTCGTGCGCGGCGTTCTATCGAAAGACGTTTAAATTATTCCGAATCATTTGCTACCGCAGCCGCAAATGATTCGTAATAATTTCATCGTTTTCCGATAGAGCGCAGTTATCTGATATCAGAAAAAAAATAAAATAAATAAATAATTATAATTGCATAAGTTGTTAAAAATGCTATGCAATAGCTTTACCGCGGCAGTCCCCGAGTGCCACACGTATTTTTTTTTTTATGTTTTCAAATAAGCCAGTTGGTAGGAATTCCTACTCTTAGTATAGTCAAATTGAATAACTGGTATTATACCTTATGTGGTATAATATTTTTTTTAAATATCGACTATAATTTTTAATTGTAAAACAATTAATATTTCAATTTAAAATAAAGATTTAAGATCTTTTTAAAATAATTGGAGCTGCTAAAATACTGCAGATAGTCAAAATATAAAAAACGAAGAGTCGGTTATAAAACAGTAAAATTAAAATTATAAAAAATATAAAATTAAATCAATAACAATGTCGTAATAGAAATAGTCGATATATTTTTTTATATTATAATTCATCTTTGATAATTAATGATTGTATTTAGTAATGTAAATAATCAAAATTAGAAAATTAAAAAAAATAAAAAATAAGAAAAGATTGTAATATAAATAATTATGGAAGATTAGGAAAATCAATTCAAATCAACAATCAATCAACAATCAAAATCAATCAAACAAAAAAATAGTGAAAGAAGTTTTGAAATTGGATGAGTAGTTTCGGAAATTACGACCTACATACAAACCTACAAACATTGTCTGTTACATTGTCATTAACTGTTACGCTTGTCACAAGGAACCCTTATTTATACTTCAGAAAAAAACATTATGGATTATTGCCAGAGCTAAACATATAGAAACATGTAGACCTATTTTTAAAAGATTGAAAATCATGACTCTCACATCACTTTACTTATATAGGCTATTATTAGATTTTTACACCGAAAAGGAAAGTTACGTAAAATTTAAAGATACACATAATAAAAACACCAGATACAAGAATAATTTCATTCTACCATGCGTGGTTTTAAACTCTGCTAGGCAAAGTACCCAATTCTCAGGGCTTTATTATTTTAACCGCCTACCAGTTGGCATAAAAGACAGTAGCAATCTCAGAACGTTCCAAAAACTTTTAAAGGATTTTTTTACAACCAATACGTTTTACTCTATTGAGGAATTTATAAATTTTACAAAATGACTTTTTTTACAGCCCCTTTATTTTAATGTAATGCGTATACTGATTATTTCATTTGTTGATTGTTTTAACTTGAATTAATAATTTTATTGATTGTTTTAGTTATATGGTATCTTATATTTAAATGTAATTACAATGTATTTAGATTCTTCTTGGACAAAACATTATAAAAATTAGTTTGATTGATTATGTGATTATTGATGATTATTGCTTGTGTTTGATCATTTCTGATATTAAATATTTTAATTGTTGATAGTTTTAGTTTTACTGATTGCGCCTTATATAGCTTCTTCTTTATGAAGTTTCTTCTGAAACAAAATGTTGTATGCTCTCTGGGCAGTTTGTTAATTAAACATTGTATGTTTTTTTAATAATTCCCACAATAAAGAACTCAACTCAACTCATTACTTCTTTATAATATTAGTATAGATATATTATGTTTTCGGGCCTCTGATTCTGAACGATCCATAGCCAAAGGTGACTGTTAGGATTTTTCCACGACTAGTCCTAGAATTCAGTCCTCCAGAAAAAACGCTATTTATTTTGGTCAATGGTTATTATTAGTTAATGTCAGTAACTAAGCAAAATTTACATTTATATTAATGATATTTGAAGAATTTGTAAATCGTCCTTGAAAGCGTTGACTCGTGTCATCTTTTTGCATTGTTATTCATCGTCTGATTCCTAATTTTAAAACGGCTAGTATTATTAACGTAAAATATGTTTATATGCTCCATGCTCTTTATATCCTATTAATTTGGTTTGGACATCCGTCGCTGTGAGCTGATAATATGGCTGCGAATTTAGAGCAAACTGAGGTAGGCAAACAAGAATATTTAAAACAATTGAAAAACACGACTGTCGTTGCAAAAAGTGAACTATTGAATTTATAGTTAGGTAATAAAAACAATTTGGGTATTATTGCAATAGAAGAGCATTCGCAGAGGCATGCTATGAGGAGTTGAACGATAAATACGTAACAGTTTTAAAAGACCTAGAAGCTGCAGAAGTTCGCTATAAAGACTTAAACAGTAATTTTTTATTAACTTTAAAACGATTGAAAATATATAAAACTGAGAGTGAGAAATTGCAAAAGGAACGAGCTGACAATGAGTTGGAAGTATTAGCAATGATTAAAAAGAACTCCAACCTCAAAAAAGAGATGGCAGAAATGAGTTTACAACTTGAAAATATCATTCAGGAGAGAGGTAACCTTCAATCAATAGTATCTAACTTTGACCAGTGCCGCGTTGAGTTCGAGACGACTCTCCAAAACAACGCTGAGCTGAATAATAAGCTGAGAGAGGCACATAATACTATAGAACAGATGGAGCGCACGAAGCAGAATTCCACGGCTGCACATTCACAGTCGCTGTTTGAGGAACTGATCGTTAGCGCTCCAGACATAGCGTCAGTTTCTGCCTGCTCAAATATGAGCAGCCTTCCTGTCATGACAATTGACTTGTCCTACGAAGATTCTGGAAAATCAACCAAACAGGTTGTAAATAAAATAAATAACCAGAGTGTTGAAGATGGAACTACAATATCTCTATTGCACACCCAAGGTGTGGAGTTGAATGATAGTCTTAGTAATTTTACTTCCCAAAAAACATTACATAAAAGTAGCAAAGAAAATCACACCAAAGTAATTATGTACAGTGATGAAATAGGTAAAAATATGGGCCAATTAATGTTACAAACATCCGGAGAACTGGTAGCTAATCATTGCTTTCCCGGCGCCAGTTTTACTCAAATATTAGAAAAAATAGTTAATAGTTGTTATTGTCCTGACACTACTTTAATTATTTTTATTGGGAGAAGGGGAAACGCAAATATACATGTATTAATAAAATATTTTGAATTATTGGCACAGTTAAATGTGAAAAAAATTGTCTTATTTGCTTTTCCTTATAGTAAATTGTTGCCCGAAATGGAAAATATGTCTAGATATAAACTAAATAATAAATTACATACGTTGACATTGTATGATGACAAATTCCAATTGTTTGACATAAATACTTTTAATAAGTATTTTTACTCTTTCACAATAGATAATGTTTATCTTTCAAATTTTTGCAAAAAACAGTTAGCAAATGGGCTATCATATTGTTTGAATTACTCAGGCAAAACATCGGCAAACACCACTGCTACTAATGAGCAGTTAAACGATTTGACATTAAGTAATGACAATTCAGAATATGTTGCATATTCTTTAAATTAGACTTTAAGACAATAGAGCGAAACTCTGGCTATGTAATTAATGAAAATGAAAACTTAAGTAGCAATAATGGTAATTTAATACAATTGTCTTCAGAGAAAATTAATAATATAAATAATCTGATATCCCCATCAGTGGTTATTACTCAAGAAAATATGCCAAAAAATTGTATAAATCTGGTGCATCAGAATATTCAGGGGATAATAGGCAAAGAGCTAGAATTAGAATTGTTCTTGAACTGTAATCATATCGACATTCTATGTATATCAGAATCATGGCTCAAAAGCCATCAGATCATTTTCAGTTCCAATAACCATCAGATTGCCAGCTCATTTAACAGAGTTCGGTTGATACGTGGTGGCTCTTTAATAATTACAAAGAAATGCTTGAAATTTAAAGAAAGACGTGATATTGTGAGCCTCTCTGTCGAACGAGTTTTAGAGATTGCATGTATAGAATTGGAGGAAACCATTGTTATGAGTGTATACAAACCACCATGTGCGCCTTATGAAGCTTTTTATAAAATTATGGAAGATGCCTTATTCAAAATAACCAATAGTCCTAAAACAATTGTTATTTGTGGAGACTTTAACATCAATATATTAGAAAAAAAATCCTTGACATGTAACTTTTTAAATTTATTTAGATCATTTAACTTATATAATGTTTTTCTTGAACCTACGAGGATAACTGCCTCAAGTGCTACTTGTATAGATAATATATTCACAAACATAAAACCCAATTATAAATCACTAATTAATATTTTGCACTCTGATCACTGCGGTCAGTTAGTATCATTTCCTAAGAAAAGCACTAGGGTTCTAAGAAAAAATATTAGTTTTATTCCAATTACTGAGTGCCGTCTAGGGGAATTTAAATCTAGCTTAATTAGCAAATTACAAAGGTTGCCAATTCATGACAATCCTGACCAACTTTATGACTCATTCTTTGAATTAATTAGAGTTGAATTTAATAGAATCTTCATACCTAAAACGAAATCGATCAGTGATCGCTTATGCTTTAGTGATTGGGCAACTGTTGGTATTTACAAAAGTCGTAATAAATTGTATGAACTGTATAATGAAAAAACTTATAATCATAGTGCGACTTTTAAGAAGTATGTAAATAACTATTCCAAAATATTCAAACGAGCCTGTTCCACTGCGAAGTCAATTTATTTGAAGAATAAGATCAAAAACTCTACAAACAAAATTAAAGCTACATGGAATATTATTAATAATGAAACAAATAGGGTTATAGCTCGCACAAGGGACTTTCATTTAAAGATAAATAATTTAGACATTAAAGCGGATATGGAAATTGCGACTGAGTTTGAGCGATTTTTTACGAATATACCGTTAATAACGACTAACGCCCTCAAGTCGTCTTCCATTTCAGCTGAGATGCTACTTAAAGAAAGCGTTTCCGCATGTGTTACCGACTTCGCTTTCACTATTGTTAACTGCAATGATATAATAAATGCCTTTAAAACAATTGAGATAAAGAAAACTATGGACCTTTGGGGATATTCTGTAAAAACAATTTCATACATCATAGAAATAATCGCACCTTATCTAGCCTATATATTCAATTGTTGTGTTACTTCTGGAGTGTTTCCTGATCTGATGAAACATAGTAAAGTTATACCATTATTTAAATCTGGCGATACTTCTGATCCCTCGAATTTTCGACCAGTTTCCGTACTTCCCACTTTGAGTAAAATTTTCGAAAAATTAATTCTTAGACAATTGCACACTCATTTTAACAAATATAATTTACTTCATAAGAAACAGTTTGGATTTACAAAGGGTTGCTCAACCATAGATGCGGGAACCGAACTATTGACAGGTATATTGAATGCCTGGGAAGAGTCACAAGACGCATTAGGCATCTTCTGTGACTTGTCTAAGGCATTTGATTGTGTACACCATGATACACTAGTTAGGAAATTACATCACTATGGCATTAGGAACAAGGCTCTTGATCTTCTTACTTCTTACTTGGGAAATAGAATTCAGAAGGTTGATGTAAACGGTAAAAGATCACCAGGATCAATGGTCACCATGGGTGTCCCACAAGGCTCCATTCTTGGCCCATTTCTCTTCTTAATATACATAAATGATTTACCCTTTCACATAAGGAATAATCACGAAATTGTATTGTTTGCTGATGATACTTCTTTGACCTTTAAAATTAGTCGAAAATTGTACAATTATGACGAAGTTAACAATGCACTCTCAAAAGTTGTCCATTGGTTTAATGTAAATAACCTACTATTAAATGAAAGAAAAACCAAAGTGATTAAATTTTCTACACCTAATGTTAAGCAGGTACAAACCAATGTAGAAATAAATGGAACTAGACTGGAGCCTGTTGCTTCAACTGTGTTTCTAGGGATAACAATTGACTCCAAATTACAATGGGGCCCACAAATTGAGAAAATGTCAGGAAGACTTAGCTCTGCGGCATACGCAGTTAAAACAATAAGGCGGCTGACTGATGTAGATACAGCAAGAATTGTATACTTTAGTTACTTTCACAGCATTATGTCCTATGGGATTCTTCTCTGGGGAAGCTGTGCGGACATCAATAACATCTTTATACTACAGAAACGTGCTGTAAGAGCTATATATAAACTTGGTCCTCGAGTTTCACTTAGAGAAAAATTCAAAGAGATAAATATTCTTACTGTTGCATCACAATATATATACGAAAATCTGTTGTATGTCCACAAGAATATTGACAAGTTTAAAATAAAAAGCGACACTCATAATTTTAATACTAGACATAAGCATAACCTTGTTGTACGTGCTACTCGTCTCCACAAAATAAGCAATTCTTTTTTGGGACAATGTATACGCTTCTATAACAAACTTCCTCATACTATTGGAGAACTATCTGTAAATAAGTTTAAAGCTACCATCAAAGCAAAATTGTATAAAAAAGCATACTATACAATATCTGATTATGTAAATGACAAAACGGCTTGGGAGTAAGGCTTGGACGCATCATAAGAACATAAATTAAAAATAATATTTAATTGTGTCTATATGAATAAAGAACATTTTGATTTTTGATTTTGATTTTTGAGATAGAATGGTTATCCGAGCTTTGAGAACATTAGGATTTGTGACCCGTATCTACGTAACGACCAAATTTGGTTGCACATCAGTACACCGTTTACTACGTAACGACCAATATTGGCGGCTTGCTCCCGGAGCGCACAGTAATATTATTTTCTAATTCTAACGCATCGTAAAATCCATACCAAATATCTCATTATTAGCATAGATACATAGACGGCGACTAGAATAATTTCGCGCGTCATTTCGCGGATATTCTGCTAAAATTCCATTGTCAAACATCATCATTTTTTTTTCGAGTAATCATCAAAAATTTTATTGGTTTTTATGAGATAATATCTAAATATTTTTGTATGTAAATAAGCAAAACTAAATATTTCCTTTGATAGAGAATCTAATAAAGATCATGATAGTATTTACAATTTCTAAATAGGGCTCCGTATTTTTCCGTAAGACAAGTACAAGTTAGAAATGTCGACTTTTTTTCACTTTTTCGAATTTCTCATATTTATTCATAATTATCTAATTCTTTTACAAAATGAGATTTTAATATGCTATATACGAAATTTCAATGCGATCATTACATAGTTATTATTTTTATTAGTGCTATAACAGTTCCATAGTTATATTACTTTTTGTCGAGCTCGGCGATATTACAAGAAATTCCAATAAACAGCCGCGGTCTGCCATGAAATTATGCCGCTAATCAAAGGGTTATGACCTTTTGTCAATATAAATGTCCTGAAGATGTTATATTTCGCTGGAATTTACGTCCTCAATTTGGAATCCGCAATATTCGGTCTACAGAAGCAGGATAGACTGTATCCAAAGGCATTTTTTAAAACCCATTCATTTTCGCGGTCGCTTGGGTCTTCCTACGTACGAGAGCAGACTGGACCACTTCGGTATCCAAGCTCTAGAAGACCGACGGACAGTGGCTGATGTGGTACTGTTACACAAAGTTATCCACAATACCATAGATAACGTGGCCATTTATTTTTTTCGTCAAAACGGGACGCCTTTTTAGAAAAAAAAAGTATTGGTCTTTTACTACATTTTATTTAAAAATGAAAAACATGATGACAGTATTACTAATAATAAGTAGATTATCTACGCAGTTGTTTTATATTTGTCGGAGGAGCAATCTGAAGCGGTATGTTTCGACGCGGAGAGCCTCCCTTTGTCGAATGGGTGGTCCATTGCTGCGGAACACAAACTAGTATAACTATAATAGTTATACTATATACACTTATATAATAAACCAAGATTGCAGCAATTACCTATATACACACAACAGTTGAACGCAGTACTTAATATCACCTCGATACAGGCTCTGCCTAGTGGGGTGATAAAATCTTGTCGAAGCCGCTCTATTTAGTAAATTTATAGGGCACTATGACCTGTGTATCTACAATTATGTGATCTACAATCTACAAATATGTATAACATATTTAACGAAATTGAATAATGTAATACTAGGGATAAATTGAATAAATTAACTAGGCGGCTGTCGGTTCTAGGTGGACAATGTGGACAAGGTGGACAATTTATTTTCATCGCTATAATTTTAGGATTTCGTTTAACATCATCGTACTTAATTAAATTATATAAAGTATCATTAATAGGTAAATAATTTAAAACATTTATAAAAAAAAAATACTTACAAATGTAAAAATAAAATGTTTATTGAATTGTCTACAAATTCCAAAGTTAATCAAAGTAATAAATGTCAATAATATAATAATCCTTAGAAAAAAATATGATAAATGAAAATAATAATAATAATAATAATACACACAGGGGGTTAATCTATACTAATATTATAAAGAGGTAAAGTTTGTGACGTTGTAGGAAGTAATCTCTGGATCTACTGAACCGATTTAGAAAATTCTTTTACCCGCGCAGACCGTCCAGGAGCGCCAGGAGGTTGATTCCTAGGGGAAACTAGCCCTAAGGCCAGAGTCCTGCCCGGGCTCGCACTTCATGCGCGGAGGCCGCCGGATGGGTGTTGACCCGTGAGTGTGACCAACCCTGAACAGAATGGATCTTCGTGGCCAACTCAGCAAGGGCCCCTTAGCTCCCCCATAGCTCCCCCACAAGGAGAAAGCAGTGTCTTTAATGTTAATCGCCGTGTTAGGCGGTACGTGTTTACATTCATCATTTGACAGTTTAGTTTGTTCGTTCTCCGTCGTCGCGGCCGTCAGGAATAGATCCGGTAGGCCTAGTGACGAAGAGAAATATTTGGAATAATAATTTAGCAAAATAAATTATAACCGTTTTTGATTCTCACGAATTTATTCGAATCCAACATTGTGGAAAATTATAAAAATAACTTCTAAACGCTTGAACCGATTTAGAAGTGTGTGATATTGTTAGAATCGTTTTGTCCTCCTGGGTACCTAAACTGTACTGTAACTCAAAAAGTAAAATAATACTTGTCTAAATGTCCAAATGTCAATAAAAACATACATTTAGTGTTTAGTGTCAAATGAAAGGTCTGATTGAGTATATTCCGGAAATATACATCTATTAGGATTATTAGATACGATCGACTTATACGATCCAGCGAACACTTCAATAACATAAAAACCATAAAAAATCTCTATTGTGCTTACTTCCGCAGTCATCTTGAATATGCATCCCAGTTATGTAACCCTTGTTACGAGGTGTATGCATCGAGAATAGAGGCCATCCAATGAAAATTTCTGCACTACATAGGATATACATAAATGTCGTATACGTGATCCAGACTACTATTCTCGTTGTATCCGCCATCATTTGCTGCCATTGGCTTTGCGAAGAAACATAGCTGAAATCTCACTTTTACTACGAATTTTAAACGGCTCGATTGATTGTCCTGAAAATATACTATCTAAAATATCTCGCCGCACTCCTAGCCGGGCACTTAGAAATAGGGCACTCCTTCTTGTACCTGCCTTTAAAACCAAATATAGGCGCATATAAGGGTATGTGAAACTTTTAACACCCTGAATGCTGACATTGATATTGACCCCTTTTTCACGCATATAGATACTATAAGGATGCAGGTTGTAAGGCGATTTTGTGATGACCAGGCTTAGCATTTTCTTGTTTTATTACAGTCTTGTTTATGTCAACATGTTTTCTACTGTACAATTTAGTATCTTCTTGTTTAATATCTTCTTTATGCTTAATATCAGTTCTGAATTCACGTTATTATCATTGTCATTATCAGTGGTAACTTGTAAATGGCTCTAAGCTTCCTATTTTTGTTCACTACAAAATTATTGGCTGTAAGTACTCTTAAGAAAATAAAATAAAATAAATTTATATGGATAAATACTTAAACCACAAATATTTCATAAAAAAGCGTAATAAAAATAATTATAAATACAATAGTTCAATTTCGATAACGGCAGTCGGGTTTTTATTTTTTTAATATATTTACTTTCCAATATATTATTATTTACATGTTTCTCTTTTTGCAGCTGTGCCCCGTTTTAAATTTAAACAACGGATTGACAATGCCGGCGCTAGGTCTTGGAACTTGGAAGGTAAATAATTTAATTTTAATGCCATCTAAACGCAAAGGAGGTTGGCTATAAGGGGCTCTCTAGACCAGTGATTCTCAAAGTGGTCTATATGCACCCCCAGGGGTCGATTTCGAATTCTAGGGGGTCCATGTCAGCGAGGAAAAAAAAATCGGGGCCCACGAGATGTAAATGGGGTCCACGTTAGCGGACCCCATCCAGGCAGGTCATCATAAACATTAAGTTAGACGAACCGTATTACTTCAAAAACAGATTGCGTGTACAGCATAGTATTTGAAACTTATAATAATAGCAATAAACAAACGCGTGCGTCACAAGTATCATAAAACGAAATCAAGACTCAACTCAAATTCCATCTCTAGTCGATCGAGGAGCCAAGCGCACTTGACTAACGAGGGGAGGTGCGAGTGAGATATGTTAAAAAATAAATACTTCAATGGGTATCCGTGCGAGCGAGTAGGTGGTACCTACATGTGCAGTTATGTGCGACTTTCTCAAATGTGTCGTACTTCAGGGTCGTGAGCGCTCAGAAATGAATAGTTTAAAAAAATGTTTTTCAGTAAGTAATCAGAACCGTGCCAGCTATCAAAACACATTTAAAGTTACATTTAAAGTTACGAAAACATACAAAATATGATAAAATATAAAACAGATAAGCGAATTCAATTTAAACTCATAATTATGTTTAAAAATATTGATATAGCATGGTCATGCAAATAAATATTAATATAAAATGTCGTAATATGAAGTTTGTAGAACAAACAAATAAATTGTAATAAAAATATAAAGTGTAATGCAATGTATGACAATAATAACGACAATACTAACCATAAATAAAATGTTAGAAATAATAGTTTAATAAAACTTAGGTGCACAAATTATTAACATATTTTTAAACATGTTTTAAGTATATTTTAACATTCAACTAACTACCAAAAGTTTTGACTTTGTTGTTATATATTATTTGACATTGAATTGTACTTTTTTTGACTAGATTTTTATATATGAAATCCTATATTACTTAACATATTTTAAATATTAATGACTGTTTCTTTCTTTTCTCACATATAACTTTATTTATATTAATTAATTGAATTTTATATTATTGCCGATTATATAATGGAATTGCATTTTATTTATTTTATTATCTTTTAATATTTTTTATTATTATAATTTTTTTGCAGACCACATTTTATGGCAATTTAGTGTTATTAGCTTTTTACTATAACTTGTACATTTGTAAGCAATCAAGAAAACTTGATTGTAATATTAGAGTCCTGTCCACCCTAGAACGGGCTAGTCCCAGTTGGGTGACAGAATCAAATAAGCAAAAGGTTAAGGTTTAGCCATTCGGTTTCTGTTATTTTTGTAAGAAAATCAATGTTTTATAGAAATTAATTATTAAATAAAAAATAAATAATAATAATAATAATCCAAACCTTTACTTTAAAATATGACGATGCCTTTAAAATAAGATTTTAAAATATGACTAAAATATAACTATTACTGCCATTCTTTTATTGCCTTTTTCACCTCATTTCTACCAAGTTGAAGTAAATGTTGTGTAATTTTAAAATTTTAATTGGATTTTTAATTGCCAACGGAAAGTTTAATTGCGAACGCGACGCCGTGAAATTCGCCGATTTCTTACGAGCGACATACCGCATTTAAATTTCAGATGTAGGTACGTCTCGCGATATCAAACGCGCGAAGCTGCAAACTTTGCATGACGGATTTGAAATAGATTATCTGTGTTCGTATGTATATATATATATATATATATATATATATATATATATATATATATATATATATATATATATATATATATATATATATATATATATATATATATATATATATATATATATATATATATATATATATATATATATATATATATATATATATATATATATATATATATATATATATATATATATATATATATATATATATATATATATACAATTTTATTTTATTTTATTTTATTCTGGAACCAAACAGAACTACATACAATGCAATATTTATTTATATTGTATTGCTTAGCGTATTTTGCAATCCTTATATAGCAAATAATTTAAAACATCATTGGCTTTGTTACTGGTATATATATTATGCTTATACGTATTTTTTATGCTGTATGTTTTTAAGAAATATAAAATAAAATAAAATAAAATAATAAAAACGTATTTAAAAATGACAAAAATCCATGAATGTGATTCAGAATATATAATGTATACAAAATGGACGCAATATAATTTTATATTGTTTCCGCTTGAGAATGGGGGGAATCAGGATGGGAAGTGAGATGAACGGAAGAGACAAAGTAGATTAAAAAAATATTATGTATGTATATAAATATATTTATATTTAATTTTAAGTATGATATAGAGGTAATATAATAAATATACTTGAGATAAAATTATGTCCATTAACTAAATTAAATGAAATATAATATGTATAAATGTTTTATGATCATCTAGATAGACTCTAGATTTTAGACTTAGAAAGCCAGCCAATGGAATCAAACTCACTACGGCATGTTTTCGATCCTCGAAGATTTGTTTATAAGGGATGATAGTGCACGCATACTAATGTATAACGGCGGCTTACTAAATGAAGGTTTTTATAGGTATTCTTTGTAACGTGTCCTAATTAAAAAGGCCTGTTCTTAGGTCTTGGGAGGAAGTGGATGTCTTTCATGAGGATTTGGATCGCCGTGGAAAAAGGTGTAATGAGTGTTGTGTGTGTGTGTATGTCTAGTGCGCCACCACGGGATCCTGGATAAATTAATTTCGGGAACGCTACAAAAAAGCAGGCGTGGTCACTGCCTAACCTTGAACGCCGCAGATGGGGATTCGCAGCAGGATCCGGGGCTGCGGCTAGTCAGCAAAAAAGGTCGTGGTATAACCCGTTGGTCACCTGCGCGAGAAAGGAGTGCTTCCGTGGGAAGGGCAGCCTTGCTTCTACTATTGGGATGAGGGAGTGTGCGCTCGGATAAGGGAAAGTGCGTGTGGAAAGGAGAGTAAAACTATATATAATGGGGGCGGTAAAGGGCCCAGAAAAAAATAGGGGATGTGGAAGTGGTTTGGATTGTATGCCTGAATTGTAATTTCATCAACTTAATATTTTAAAATTCACTGAAATTAAAACCTAGGTACCTCCTACACAACATCGGTTATATAGTTCATATTTCTGCCCTGTTTGATTGTATACAAATTAAAAATATTTAACATAGCTTTCGTAGGATAGCCCGTGAGAAATCAAGTTTTAACAAGTTTTAGGACATTTTGAAATTGGAAATACCAGACTGGGTGTTCCTTTTCAAACGTCAACACAGCAATATCATCCGATCTGGAAGAAGAACGTATAGAACTGACAACGAACGAGGAAAAAAAAATACGTGTGGCACTCGGGAACTGACGCGGTAAAGCTATTGCACAGCATTTTTAACAACTTATGCAATTATAATTATTTATTTATTTTATTTATTTTATTTTTTCTGATATCCGATAACTGTGCTCTATCGGAAAACGTTGAAATTATTCCGAATCATTTGTGGCTGCGGTAGCAAATGATTCGGAATAATTTAAACGTCTTCCGATAGAGCACCGCACACGAATTTTTTATTCGATAAAGCAAAAAAACAGGATTATTAAAAAAAATCGTAGATAAAAAGATAGATAATTAAATTATCTTTAAAATGGTGCAGGTTTCATAATAATACGCCAAATAGTATTTGCGTAGTAGTCGTTTTTGTGTTCGGTTAGACCTAATTTCACAAATTAATTACACTATGTAATATAAACAAAATCTAAAATATTCAAAGCTAAGAATATTAGGAAAATGTTCTTGTTTAACATATATTTTTTTTCGAATCGTAAGCAGTACTCGTTTAGGCGTAATTATCAGTTTAAAATCATTAATTTTCGTTAAGAAATTTCTTCATTCGGTTGCCGCGCTGGCCTAGGCCCGCGATAAAAGCTATGCAATAGCTTAAAAACAAATTTAAAAATGGCTACCAAGAATTTTGGCTACAAAAGCAAATCCCGCAATTATACACTGGATTGTGGTCGATCGTTCAACGATTTTTGATAGCATTCCCATCGTCTTATTGTGTGAACGTGGATTTAGTGTTGTGGCGACGCTGACACCGCTGCTTACTAAAAAGAGAAATCGTTAGTATGTTACCAAACGCGGCGACTTGCGACTGTTTTTGAGTAAATTCGAACCTGATATCAACAAACTTGTTAAAAATCATCAGATTCATCCTCCACATTAGGTAAGTTTTAAATTAAAACTGATTATGTTTGTTTTAATTTGAATAAAAGATACTCTTAATATTATAAAGCTACGTTTTAATTGCTGCCACTGGTAAAAAAAGTCTCGTTTAGAATTAAAGTATTGAATGTCATTGTGGTTTTTAAGATGTTTTAAAATTTAAAAAAATGGGTGGCCCTGAAAAATAATTGATTTTCAAAGTGTAGACGAAATAAGTTTGAGAAACACTGATCTACAAGATAATTTTATAAATTTTCATTTTTTTTCGGAACAACTCGATCCATCAAGTAGTTTTTTTTATCACCGGCGCAGACCAGAATAATATGCTTTAAACACGTTGAAAGTTTTAGTAATTTATTTATTTATTTATTTATAGCAATGTACATAATAAGCAACAAGCGTAACAAATTATATTTAATATCTACACTTAAATAAAACCCACAGCAAGTTGTGTCACGCTTATAGTGAAGATCGGTCCCATGTCGCCCAACTAAGTATGAACACTTGTTCTAGGGCAGACATATTAAACAAATACTAGTTTTAAAAGAAAACATAATCAAAAGAAAAAAAAAATAGTTTAAACAAAAAGAAAAAAAGCGAAAATGGAAAAAAAACATTGAATTAAATCAAAATACCTATGCATAAAAATAAAATATGTAAATATATAATTATAATAAAATAAAACATTGAAGTAAATAGATAATTAAATACACATATCCTTCGGTTAATAATAAACTATATAGTCCTAACTTAAATTATAAATAAAATTTGTAATATTTGTAAGAAAAATAAAAAGTCACAATAAAATTATAATACCATTAATAGTAAAGTTTCTAAAAAAAATACGTGTGGCACTCGGGGACTGCCGCGGTAAAGCTATTGCATGACATTTTTAACAACTTATGCAAATATACCTAATTATTTATTTATTTTATTTTTCTGATATCAATAACTGCGCTCTATCGGAAAACGTTGAAATTTTCCGAAACGTTGAATTAATTTAAACTTCTTCCGATAGAGCGCCGCGCACAAATTTTTTATTCGATAGCAAAAAAAAACGGAGTTTTCGAAAAAAAACGTAGATAAAAAGATAGATAATTAAATTATCTTTAAAATGGTGCAGGTTTCATATTAATACGCCAGATAGTATTTGCGTAGTAGTCGTTTTTGTGTTCGGTTAGACCTAATTTCACAAATTAATTACACTATGTAATATAAACAAAATGTAAAATATTCAAATTTAAGAATATTAGGAAAATGTTTTTGTTTAACATATATTTTTTTCGAATCGTAAGCAGTACTCGTTTAGACGTAATTATCAGTTTAATATCATTAATTTTCGTTAAGAAATTTCTTCATTCGGTCGCCGCGCTGGCCTAGGCCCGCGATAAAAGCTATGCAATAGCTTAAAAATAATTAAAAATACGTGTGGCACTCGGGGACTGCCGCGGTAAAGCTATTGCATAGCATTTTGAACAACTTATGCAATTATAATTATTATTTTTAAGCTATTGCATAGCTTTTATCGCGGGCCTAGCCCAGCGCGGCGACCGAATGAAGAAATTTCTTAACGAAAATTAATGCTTTTAAACTGATAATTACGTCTAAACGAGTACTGCTTACGATTCGAAAAAAATATATGTTAAACAAGAACATTTTCCTAATATTCTTAGCCTTGAATATTTTATATTTTGTTTTTATTACATAGTGTAATTAATTTGTGAAATTAGGTCTAACCGAACACAAAAACGACTACCACGCAAATATTATCTAGCGTATTATTATGAAACCTGCACCATTTTAAAGATAATTTAATTATCTATCTTTTTATCTACGATTTTTTTCGAATAGTCAAAGAATAAAAGAATAATATCCGGTTTTGTTGCTTTATTGAATAACATTCGTGCGCGGCGCCCTATCGGAATTATTCCGAATCATTTGATTCCCCAGCCCCATATGATTCGGAATAATTTCAACATTTGCCGATAGAGCGCAGTTATCTGATATCAGAAAAAATAAAATAAATAAATAATTATTATTGCATAAGTTGTTAAAAATGCTATGCAATAGCTTTACAGCGGCAGTCCCCGAGTGCCACACGTATTTTTTTCTTATATCAGATAACTGCGCTCTATCGGAAAACGTTGAAATTATTCCGAATCATTTGCGGCTGCGGTAGCAAATGATTCAGAATAATTTAAACGTCTTCCGATTATTCGCCGCGCACGAATTTTTTATTCGATAAAGCAAAAAAAAACGGATTATTCGAAAAAATCGTAGATAAAAAGATAGATAATTAAATTATCTTTAAAATGGTGCAGGTTTCATAATAATACGCCGGATAGTATTTGCGTAGTAGTCGTTTTTGTGTTCGGTTAGACCTAATTTCACAAATTAATTACACTATGTAATATAAACAAAATCTAAAATATTCAAAGCTAAGAATATTAGGAAAATGTTCTTGTTTAACATATATTTTTTTCGAATCGTAAGCAGTACTCGTTTAGACGTAATTATCAGTTTGAAATCATTAATTTTCGTTAAGAAATTTCTTCATTCGGTCGCCGCGCTGTCCTAGGCCCGCGATAAAAGCTATGCAATAGCTTAATAGTCACAAAGAAATATTAATATAATAGAAATAGTCACAAAGTGCAGCCAAACAAAACTAGATAGTTGAGAGTTATTGGTGTATTCGGTACCTTCCTGGCCCAAGCATCCACGAGACCAGTTGTTTCTTAAAAATTGGAATGCTCGGGCTAATCTTTATACCTGCAGGTAGGATGTTATATATCCTAGGCCCCAGATAAGTAAAGAACAGTATTTAGTTTTTTACACTAACAGCAATCTGCAATTATCAGCGATTCTAGAGGTAAATGATTCATGAATAGATGGTTAAAAAAACATGAAAAATATGTTTTTTTTCGGCCGTCTAAACCAGGCTTCCCCCTTAATAGTTTTATCTTATTTTTTACGCAAAACATGTTTACCGATTACGTTAATCTTAGCTGTTGGATATTGCTTCAAAACAATGAGCTGGCCAATTTGTTTAAACGAATAAAGGGTTTTACTATTTTTTCAGTCAGAACCAGGCGTAGTCACCGCAGCTATAAAGGTGCTATAGATGTTGGGTACCGCCATGTAGACGGAGCGTTTCTTTATGACAATGAAAAAGAAGTCGGCGATGGTATACGAGCGAAAATTGATGAGGGAGTCGTTGCTCGGTTAGCTTACATATTTTTTTAATATATGTATATATATATATATAAATACGTTGCTCGGTTAGTTTATATATATATTTTAATACATAAATAGGTAGGATGTTATATATCCTAGGGCCCTAGATAAGTAAAGAACAGTATTTAGTTTTTTACACTAACAGCAATCTGCAATTATCAGCGATTCTAGAGGTAAATGATTCATGAATAGATGGTTAAAAAAAACATGAAAAATATGTTTTTTTTCGGCCATCTAAACCAGGCTTCCCCCTTAATAGTTTTATCTTATTTTTTACGCAAAACATGTTTACCGATTACGTTAATCTTAGCTGTTGGATATTGCTTCAAAACAATGAGCTGGCCAATTTGTTTAAACGAATAAAGGGTTTTACTATTTTTTCAGTCAGAACCAGGCATAGTCACCGCAGCTATAAAGGATGCTATAGATGTTGGGTACCGCCATGTAGACGGAGCGTTTCTTTATGACAATGAAAAAGAAGTCGGCGATGGTATACGAGCGAAAATTGATGAGGGAGTCGTTGCTCGGTTAGCTTACATATTTTTTTTATATATATATAAATACGTTGCTCGGTTAGTTTATTTATATATTTTAATACATAAATATTTAATTTAATATTTCGGGCGCTGCTTGACGGGTTGAGCAACGTGCGGCGTCAGCCAATCGATTATGCATTCCGCCTGACAGCCGGGGGAGCCTGGAAACAGTATTGTTTCCTATAGAGCGGGGGAGGTTGTTTACCTAGCGGCAGCCGCTCTTGAAACGATCATTCAGCTACTCGATACCGGATGAAATCCGGGCAAAGGATGCCGTTGTCCGCGATAGATTCGGTCTACACCGATCACCGCTACACTAGGGAGTGGATCGCGCAAGCGACTTCGAACCTGTAACCAATCGGTAGGCCGGAATCATCTGGCCATAACTGGTAGCCAGGGCGCCCATCCTGCCCGCTGGGTTAAGAGGCCGTGCCGGCCGTGGCGGCCAAAAGCTATATGAAGCATAATTTTGTGGCCTTCCTTTTTTTCTATTTATTATGGATACTTTTGAGTGATATAAAAAATAACACAGTGATCTTAGGTTATTTTATTATTGTAATCTAATTTTTACTTTATAAAAAGCTATTGATTTGATCATTTGTTATATTATAATTGAAAAGTCAAATCGACTACATACGGCGAAGCCGAAATCGACGACGCGCGATGGCGAAATTGTCATTCGTAATTGGCCACTGCCAACGGTGGGACGTATTCCCTTGTCGCCGCGGTATACCTATACATCTTTATATATATATATATATATATATATATATATATATATATATATATATATATATATATATATATATATATATATATATATATATATATATATATATATATATATATATATATATATATATATATATATATATATATATATATATATATATATATATATATATATATATATATATATATATATATTTTTATATATATATATATATATATATATATATATATATATATATATATATATATATATATATATATATATATATATATATATATATATATATATATATATATATATATATCGAAAGCGTGGCAATACAAAAATATCTAAAGTTTTGGTCGCGTCTACTCGGAAGGGAGCCTAATGATTGTTCTCTCGCGGGCTAGTTGGCGGATCTGGATAGTGTATTGTCCATTGTCTCTAAGCCTTCTACGCTCATCATACGGCTGAAAGAACGATCACATATCGTTATACCAGCCTGGGGTGACGGGTTCGCCCGTTGTAGTCGACAACGTCTAACTGTATGTATGTGTGCGTGTCTATGTGTGGCAAGAATTTCAAGAAATGTGGTTTAATCGGTCCACTAGGGGGCGCGCACTAGTCATATATCGTCTTGGAAATATTGGACTTAGAGCCTTGAAATTTAGTATACAGTACAGGTCCCGCAGCAAGAGCTGGCACGTTCACAGTACTCACACTAATGCAATGTCGTGACGCGCGACGTGACTTTCATTGGATGCGCATCATAAAAAGTCTTTCCGTCTCTCTCGCTCGCGGTCAAGCTTATGAGTATGAAGGAGACCGTATTTTGTTACTGTTCAAACAGCTTGACATACAGAGTGTTCTTTTTTCGCATTCGAGTTATAACCGAATTAAAACATGTATACCTTGCGACGCCGAAATCACATTGTTTGAAATATCTCATATACAAGCTCCACTAATAATATTTAAATTCCGCCAATAGAGACACGGTATCGAATCGAAAGTATCGATACTGTACTCATGAGTCTGAAGTCTGTCTGTGAATATGTGTGAGTGTTTGCATGTGTGTGTGTGTTGTTGTGTGGCTGTGTGCCTGTGTGCCTGTGTGTGTGTCTGTGTGAATTCCTCCGCGACAGTGCCCAAACGCTTCATCCGTTTGAGCTGAAATTTGGCATGCAGATATCATTTGGTCATGGCAAGAGTTGAAAAGGTTGTAAAGGTTATTTGGCCATGGCAAGATTGTAGCTATATTGTTATTGTTATATTGTATGTTGTTAGACATAAATCACGTTGGTTGGAATATCTTGTATGCAAGCGATGCAAAAAAATATTTAAATTCTCCACATATAAAAATATACTACATCGTTTTTGGAAAAATACCATTTTAATACCACGGAAAATAAATACTACGAATGTATTACAAATTGGCGAATGGGGGAAAGCTGGGTTGGCGCGGCAGCGGGGGGTGCACGTTTACTAGCCGGGAAAGTCTTGGGTGACAAAACCGATTTTTAAATTACGCCTCGTATACTGACCTATACTGACCAAAATTTGTGTCGTTTAATTTTCAGCGATGAAATGTTTGTAGTCTCCAAACTATGGAGCACCTATCATCGACCAGAGATCGTAGAAGAAGCCTGTCGCAGAACATTGAAGGACCTGGGATTGGAATACTTGGACCTATATTTAATGCATACTCCCATGGCCTTTAAAGTACGTAACTATGTTTGATTTTTTGAACTCCTTTTTGTAGTAAAAATAAGTACATCGGCGAGCTTATCATTATAAAACGATCTCTTACAACGAACCGTAACATGAAATATCTCATTTAGAGACATCCAATAAGTTAATAGTAAAAAAACATTTTTAAGGCGACATGAGAGCTCAGAAAAATATCCGAAACGGGCAGACACGCGAAAAAATAGGCGGAGTCAATTTTGTAGGGTTTTACCAACTTGAGTTGTCGACTACAACGGGCGAGCCCGTCACCACAGGAAGTTTTAACGATTAGTCATTCTATCGAGCAGTCGGGGGAGTCTGGGAACTGTATTGTCTCCTATAGAGCGGGGGTGGTTGCCTACCTTACGGCGACTGCTCTTGAAATGACCATTGGCCATCCGATCCCGGTTCAGAGTCGGGCAAAGGACGCCTTGGTCCGCGATAGATTCGGTGTACACCGTTTCACCGCTTCGTAAGGGAGAGGACCGCGCAAGCGACCTCGAACTCGGAACCAATCGAGAGACCGGAGAAATCTGGTCACAATTGGAAGCAAGGGCGCGAGTGTCGGCCCGCCAGGTAACATTACTGGCTTCTTGCGGGTTGTGACGTAGCTGGACGTTGGATTGTTCTGTACAAAGTCTTCTACGTTCACTGCAGCGCGACAGAACGAAAAAATCGTTAAAACGTCCTGTGGTGACGGGCTCGCCCGTTGTAGTTGACACCGCAAGTTGTTAGTCGGAGTGCACAATCGATTGGCTTGCGCAGACCGTCCAGAAGCGCCAGAGGTTTGATTCCCAGGGGAAACTGACCAGGGCCAGAGTCCTACCCAGGTTCGACCCCGTGCGTGGAGGCCGTCGGATGGGTGTTGACCCGTGAGTATGACCGACCCTGAACACATGTTTCTTCGTGGCCAACCCATCATTGGCCCGTTTGCTCCCTGTAGGTTTTTACCAATAAAAATTCTGCGTTGACGAAGCGTCAAGCGCAGATTCCACGTCCGCTAGCGCTGGGAACAAGACGCATACTAAACGGTCAATCGCAGCGCTAGCACAGAATAACTATCTTTACGCAGTGGTGATATAAGGGTGTTAATGGCAAAGCATATTTAGCGTAACTCCCAGAGCGCTCTCTAGTTTTAATTAATTGTAATTAATTTAGGGCCTAAAAAAAATGTGGTTAAGTGCTGCCCTAGAGAATTAACCAGTCAATATAATAAAGTTATAATAAAACACACTCACCGCTTACATTGTAGGAGTAAACGCGCCTGAAAGTTTTCGAAATCAGTTTAAAGCCTTAATGTCTAAGGCAATGAGCAACTTTTTTGAGTCCAAAATTTAATTTCGTTGCTTATCGAGGGATTCACTTAGAAACTTTTTTTAATAATTGCTTATATTTTTCAAAAAACTCATAAAACTAAAATTCCTCAGATATGGTTGTTCCCAGGTATCATGTCGCCTTAAACAAGCTTTTATTTTAATGCTCTCTCCCGAACCAACCCTGGGTGTAACGGCCATGCCATAGTAGGATTTAAAGGGACTATTATAATTGAATGCTTTACAGAAATTCGTGTTTGTGCTGTTGACCGTTAAGGAGTCATCTCGCTGGAAGCCAACCCTGGGTGTAGTAGCCCTGTCGTGGTAAAACTTAGAACGGGCTATCATAATTGAATGCGTATAGAATATTTCGTTTCTGTGATGCTGACCGTTGACGATTCCTTTCGTCGGGATTCGGAATCCAACCCTGGGTGCAGCAGCAGCCATGTGATGACGAAACTTAGAACATACTACCTTAATTGAAATATCTGTGCTGTTGACCGTTGACGAGTTCCCTCGTTGGAAGCCAACCCTGGGTGCAGCAGCCATGTCGCAGTGAACCTTTAAACGGGCTATCATAATTGAATGCGTATACAAAATTTCGTTTCTATGCTGTTGACCGTTGATAAGTCCCTTCGTTGAAAGCCAATCCTGGGTGCAGCTGCCTTGTCATGGGGCAATTTAGAACGGCCTATCATAATTGAACGCGTATACAAAATTGTGTGTCTGTGCTGTTGACCTTGGAAGAGTATCCTCGTCGAGAGCTGATACTATGTGTAGAACTGATAGTTGGGAGTTAATGGGCCCTTGCTGAGTTGGCCACGAAGACCCATTCTGTTCAGGGTTGGTCACACTCACGGGTCAACACCTATCCGACGGCCTCCACGCATGAAGTGCGAGCCTGGGTAGGACTCTGGCCTTATGGTTAGTTTCCCCTGGGAATCAACCTTCTGGCGCTCCTGGACGGTCTGCGCACCGTGCGGCGTAAGCCGATCGACTGTGCACTCTGACTAACAGTCGGGGGAGTCTGGAAACAGTACTGTTTCGTATAGAGCGGGGGTGGTTGCGGACCTTACGGCGACTGCTCTTGAAACGACCATCGGCTACCTGATCCTGGGTGAACAGCCGGGCAAAGGATGCTGTGGTCCGCGATAGATTCGGTAAACACCGTTTCACGGCTTCGTAAGGGAGAGGACCGCGCAAGCGACCTCGAACTCGTAACCAATCGAGAGACTGGAGTAATCTGGTCACAATTGGAAGTAAAAGCGTGAGTGTAGGCCCGCCGGTTAACACTCCTGGCTATCTCGCGGTTAAGGCGTTGGCCTCTTACGGGCTTGTGGCGTAGCTAGATGGTGGACTGTTATCTCCTCAAGTCTTCTGCTCTCACTCCATTGCAGGGAGATAGAACGACTAATCGTTAAAACTTCCTGAGGTGACGGGCTCGCCGCTGTAGTCGACAACCCTAGTTATCTAAAGTATCACGCTTATTGAAGTCAGGTCGAATCCACACTCTCATCTTGTTTTTTGTTGTTTTAATTTTTCATTTAAAACAATATACGCTGCTGCGACACGTATGATTTCGTCGCCCATTCGTTCGGCCATACTTTTGCAGAAGTATTGCCGAGAATAGCCGGGCTATATATTTTCCAGCCACATGCTGCAATAAAATTTTGTAGCGATGACCGGGATATAGTTGATAATATTGCAGCCACATATTGCAGCGAAAATGTGTCCCGTTTAGGAGCCCCATTACGGCGAACATTCGACAGCCGAATATTTGGCGCTTCGGCCGATAGCGTGGCCGAATATTCGGTATTCGGCCAAATCACTATTCGTGGCATCACTAGTATGTAGGGTTAAAATGTCGGACAACCACGATGGTCATCGATTTCATATTACGAGGTGTTTAATGTTCTACTTTTTTCTCAGGAAAGTCCAGAGCCTTTACCAATGGTTGACGGGCTGATACAACCAGCAGACTACGACTATGTGGACACTTGGTTAGCAATGGAGAACCTGGTCAGGATAGGTCTGGTGAAGAGTATCGGAGTCGCTAACTTCAACAGCAGCCAAATTAAACGCATTTTGGATAAGGGCACCATTAAACCGGTTACTAACCAGGTATATAGTGTGATTTTTTCATAATTATAAAATAAATCCAAAAATATAATATTTCGTAATAAAAATATAAATCTGAATTCACTCTTCTATGTGAGGGTGTGTACACTAGGTGTGTATCCAGAGTGAGTTTTTAATTAGTGACATTCTTATAGTGGGTAAATCAGTAGGTATGACAAAATAAATGTTTTAATATTTTTTTTAAGAAAAAAGCAAAAAAAAATGTTTTTTTTTGTCAAATTTGTAAATTTTATATATTGAAGGAAAGTTTGAGAAGCGATGAGTGCGCTGCGCCATTTAGCGGTAGGTTAACTATCGCTTATAATCAATGTAAGCTATATTTACCTACCGCTAGATAGCGCATAGTGCTAATAGCTTTATATAGTACTAGCTGACCCGTGCCCACTTTGTTGGGCGGTAAAACTTTTTACTTGTGATGAAATTATGAGTGTGGTTCGGTTAGTACTGAGTGCTATGATTTATTTCCTGACTGCCAAAAGAAGGGTTATATATTTACTGCATATACATATATGTATGTATTTGCATGCCAATTTGACTATAATACCGTTATTTGTGAGTGTCTTCTTGTGAGTGTCTTATTTGTGAGCGTATTTTCTCTTTAACTATTTATGCAGTAAAAGGGAAATTATATGCAGTAAAAGGGAAAAGTCTTTGGTTTTAAACACTTGAGACGATAAATTTACTTATTTTGATAAGAATTCATAATTGTTGATAATATGACCAATAAGCATGACCTAAGGATTTACATATTTTTTTTTAATATAAAATACTACTTTTTGTGACTTCAATATAAATGTTAGACATATGCTGTCGCTGACATTTTTGTAGGCATTATAAGGCTCTACAAATTTTCTCTAAAACTTAATCTTATATCTCTCATCGCTAAGCAGCGTTAGTTAGAAACGTTTTCGTTCGACCGCTTATTCTCCGACTTACTTTGCAAATACGACTACCTACCACGAAAAAGTCTTTTCATTTTTCGAATTAATATATAGCCTATGACACTCACAAATAACGTGGTTTTCTATTGGTAAAAGAATTTTTAAAATTGGTTCAGTAGATCCAGAGATTACTTCCTACAACGTCACAAACTTTACCTCTTTATAATATTACTATAGATTTTAAAAAAGACAAATAAAAAGAAAAATACTAAAATTCTTATTAAAATTTGCTTAGTTCGTCATACTGATTTACCCACTACCAGGATGTCACTAATTAAATACTCATCCTCTATGTAAATGAAGTCGTTATTACATTCCTGGCACTGTAAGTGACAATTCTGTGTGTCTGTGTGTATTCATTCACGATAACACCCGAATGCTTTATCCGATTGAGCTGAAATTCGGCATGCAGGCATCATTTGGTAATGGTCATTGAAATGCAATTGAGAGACAGAGACATTCAATTAATTTTGGAAAACAGCCATTTTAATAACACGGATAATACTATAAATGCACTAGATTTGCTCTCCTTATCGATTACTCCCGGGGGGGGAGGGAGAGGGGGGGTTCGATAATATTCTCCTTTTTACGTGGGTTCCTATTCCGTCTTATGACGAGTGCTTTAATAGATACCCAAGATGGTGTTGGTGTTTAGGGTTGGAGGTTTAAGGGAGGGGGAGTTGGGGGTTTGGGGGGTGGGGGTTGCATTTAGGGGGGGTTTGGGTTTAGACGGAAGGGTAGGGAAAATATGGGGGTTGCCGGGGTAGCTTTGGGGTGGTAGCGCTGGAGGAGGGGAGGTTTGGTCGGATTGGAGAGGTTGAGGGGAAAGGATTGGAAGGAGGACGGGGGAAGTTGGGGGTTAAGGATTCGGCCCGGGGGGGGGGGGGGGTTGGATTTGTCTGGTTGCCGAAAAATTGTTGGGGTAATACATACAATCGATTTTTTTTATTTTCCAGGTGGAATGTCACCCGTTTCTCACACAGCAGAAGCTTTCGAAGTTCCTAAAAGACAACGACATAATCCTAACCGCTTACAGTCCTCTGGGAAGTCCAGACAGACCCTGGGCCAAGCCTGAAGACCACAACGTCTTAGAAGATCCAAAACTCGCTGAATTTGCTAAAAAATATGGAAAAACTCCCGCGCAAATACTGCTGAGATATCAATTGGACAGAGGGCATGCCGTTATACCAAAGTCTTCCAACAAAACGAGGATCGCCGAAAATTTTTCTGTACTAAATTTCGCGCTGAGCCTTGAAGATGTCGAAATCATAAATGGATTTAATCGCAACGAACGATATTTCAACTTTGAAACGTAAGATATTTATTCTTTCTATTCAGGAGCGGATCGTGAGTTTGTGAGGCCCTGGGTCAATATTACCTAAGGACCTGCCTAATTAATCAATTAATTGCAATTTTGCCAAAAACACTGTTTTCGAAAATGATGTCTAAGTCACTAGGTACACGGTATAGGTTAAAAGAGGACAATAAAACAGCAACTGTTGGTAAGACATTTTAATTTTCACTAAAATAAACAAATCGATTAGCAAAAGCGTACAAAAGCGTACTTTTATGTTCCTCCCCGCCCTGTTCGATCGCATCGACTATTTCATCTCCCTGTGGTGAAAACCAACGCATCTCAAAATGCATATCTATACAGAGCGTGTCATAGATATAATACAGACTTTTTAAGTGTGGACATATTACACTCATAAAAAACCTCTTATAAGAACTCAATAAAAAAAATCTAGAGTCTATCTAGATGATCACAAAACATTTATACATATTATATTTCATTTAATTTAGTTCAAGGACATAATTTTATCTCAAGTATATTCATTATAATAACTATATATCATACCTAAAATTAAATATAGATATATTTATATACATACATAATATATTTTTATCTATTTTGTCTATCCCTTTCCATCCTGATTCCCCATCCTGATTCCCCCCATTCTCAAGCGGAAACAATATAAAATTATATTGCGTTCATTTTGTATACTTTATATTCGGAATCACATTAATGGATTTTTGTCACTTTTAAATAGGTTTTTATTGCATTGTATGTAGTTCTGTTTGGTTCCAGAATAAAATAAAATAAAAATAAAATAAAATAAAATAAAGAAAACAGTGAAACTTAAGCTATTAAGCAGCTTAAATAATGATGTATCCAGGCCAACTATGCTAAACAATATACAATATTAAAGTAATATATTAGGACCTTGCTTCGAAAACTTCGATTCCCTAGGAAATACCGTAACTTATATTTCTAGTATTTTACCAAATTGCAAAATACTTCATGTCAAAGCGTCATCCATTAGGCTTCAATTAGCAGTCTGTGTCATTTCGTTGAAGTGTCAACAACGGCAATTTTGTTAGCTTCGAAGATGTCGACATTTGAGCCGACGAAACGTCATTTGCGGGAAGCAATGCTTTTCTGCTTTCATCTTATGAAAAGTGCCGAAGAATGTCATAGATTGCTGCTGGAGGCTTACGGGGAATTTACTCTGACAGAAAGGACTGTTGAGACTTGGTTTCTCCAATCCAAAAGTGGTGATTTCGACGTGCAAGACAAAGAGCGCCCAGGCAAGGAGCACAAATTTGAAGAAGCCGAATTGGAGTCCATTACTCCATGAAGATTCGAGTCTGACGCTGGAAAAGATAAGTGAAGTGCTTAATGTTCATCTCTCAACTGAATTTGAAACCGAAAGACGTTTCATGACTTGTGAAATGCTCCTTCGCCATAAAAAAACAAAAGGTTTTCTCCACCGATTAATCACCGGCGACGAAAATTTAATCGTTTACGAGAACCCCAAACGCAAAAAATATCGCCCGTACCCCGGCGAATCACTTCCATCGACTTTAACAGCCACGCCGAAGAGAGACATCCACGGATCCAAGGTTATGCTTTGCATTCGGTGGGACCAAATGCAATAATAGCATTTATCTTTAAAATGAGGAAGGATCGCAATACAAACTCTGCGTATTTATGGCAACATCCCATTATTTTATTAAAAATAAAGGTATATGTAATCTATTTTAGTTACTTTATTAATCTATTTTTTTTTGTATTACAGGGCTATCAATCACAAACATCACCCTTTTGAAAATAATGAATAATAAATTTTCAAGATAATTTAATTTTAACAACTTAAAAAACAGCAGATAAGGATGTCGGCGGGGGGGGGGGGTGTTTGACGTGGTGGGAGTTTTTCTGCTTTTCGGGGAAATCTTTATGGAACACAACCGATTTGTCTATTTATGCATATGATTATGCATAAATATATGTAGGCATAATACAATTGCATATGCAATTTATTAGTATTATGCCTACATAAATGTGAATTTTGTAACGATTCGGAAATATTCATAATTTATATTTGAAATAAATAAAATACAATGACGCATAATTGTTTTATTTCTAAATTAAACAGATAATATAAAAAAGAGCAGAATCATTTTAGACGTAACCAAGATCTTTATAATATTAACAAAGAATTACACATTCAAAAAGAAGGAAGAAAACATGAGTCGCCACAAAATTGTCGCAACACAATATAACAATTTTATTTGGATCCTTGAAAAATTGTATTTTTTCCCTCGTTTTAATATAATAAACTCAAGAAGTCAATTATAACATACTATTTCGATTTCTGAAAAGTAGGTGATCCGGTGTAGCCTACTTGCAGGAAAGCTGCAAGGGTTAAGATTTAAAAAATATATAAATTTCGGATTGGGCGCCGGAAAGACTACAAACTAGATTGAGCAATAAGACAATCAAATACACGGGTCGTGAAAAAGGTAAAAAGGTAAATTATAACAATCAGTGTTTCCATCTGGTTTTCATTAAAAAAACTTATTATTTATATAAGATACTATATAAGTTTTAATTGTACGTACCGGTAAATTACACAGCGAGGAGATCGCATCTATTGTATAAAGTGCCGTACCATCGTACAAATATTTTTGTAGACAGGCCAGTGGGAAGGGTTATAGCTCTTCTTAATTCCTTACCCACAGAAATAGACATCTTTTGTATATCCCTTTGGCAGCTAAAAAGGCAACTCCCTGCTACCTCATGTTTATCATAATCTGTCTTTTATTTAGTTTTATATTTTTATGTGTTTTTCTAGTTCAATGTTAGCATTAATTTAGTTATGTAAGTCATTTATTTTTAGACTTCCACTCTAGATTTAATATTCAAGGCGAATTGGATTCGTCTATAATGCTCTTGAATAATATTTGAAACTAATAAATAAATAAATAAATAAATGATACTCGGAATGACAAAATGATTCTAACAATGCGACACACTTCTAAATCGGTTCAAGCGTTTAAGAGTTATGGTGGAATAAAGAAACGGAAAACATACATCCTGAAAAGTGGTAAGTTACGATATTTTGATACAAACATATTTTGCACACTTTAGGTCAGTCCTGTTTCAAATCTAAACAATTTTTTGACTATGCCGGCGATTAGCCTGGAAACATGGAAGGTTAAGTGGTATGTGCGGTGCCATAATAATTATACTATTATTTCTAACATTTGATGTATGGTTAGTCTGTCATGATTCGATAACCATTTCTTTAGTTTATTTTTGAATTCCCTAAATGTCAAATTCATTTTTATTTCCATATTGATCAGATTGTAAAATCTCGGCGCAATGAAAGAGTAATGTCTTTGTCCAAATGATGTTTTCCTTCTGGGTATTATTGAGCTATTTTCTAAAACTTGTCTCGTTGGTCGCCGGTTCTGAATTATTCCTAAATTTGAGTTACTGTCCAAAAATAGCCTTAAGAGGGAAGTTTTTAGAAAAAGTTGCCTTCAGTCAAGCTTCCTTATAAAGTTCATTAGTGGGATGGCGATATGGTCTACGTAGAATAATTTTTAATGTAATAATAATAATAATAGTATGCATTTCAATAATGATATAATGTTTCTTGCACGTTTTATTGTACTGTATACCGAATATCATAGCCATTCGTCTGTAAATCATGCTGTTTAAAAATAAAAAATAAATATACAGTCAAGAACTTTAGCTTCCTTATAAAGTTCATTAGTGGGATGGCGATATGGTCTACGTAGAATAATTTTTAATATAAATTTCTGCGCAACTTGCAATGGCTCTAGCAGGGTTTTACCACATCCACCCCATCCAATTATGCCGTAAGTAATAAGCGATTCACATAAAGCATAATAAACAGTTTTTAGTGTTTTGGAATCCAGAATATTCCTCAGTTCTTTGAAAACATATCCAAGGATTCGCACCTTCGTAGCCACGGTTTGTATATGAGAATCCCAACGGAGAAAGCAATCTAGAGTGATGCCTAGATATTTCCAAGATATTTCTCTTTGTATAGGCTGACAGTTACAAGACTCTACGCTATCGCACTCGTGTATTACAATAGTTTTATTAGTAGTGGGTTGACCTCTGGTTGTTATACTAAATGGCATGTATTTGGTTTTGCCAACATTAAGCGTCAACATAAAGTTTCCTAACCAATTTTTAACAATTTCCATGCCCTCGTTTGCTTTCTCAAATGTGTAATCCCAGTTTGAACCCTTGAATAGTATAACAGTGTCATCGGCATATGTGATGATTTTACCTACTGGTAACTGACATAGGTCATTTATGTAGACGAGGAATAAAATGGGTCCCAAAACGCTACCCTGTGGCACACCATACGTGAGATGCTGGCTTTTACTCTGGAGGCCCTGGATGGTGACACTTTGTACCCTGTTGGATAGGTAACTATCAAACCATTTAAGACTTGTATAGTTAATTCCTACACTGCTCAGTTTGCATAATAATATATTATGAGGAACGGAGTCAAAAGCCTTTGCAAGGTCAAGGAAAACCCCTAGACACTTGTCTCCTTTATCCACCGTTTTGACTATAAATTCAGTTAAGGCTGCTATAGCGTCTGTTGTCCCTAAACCTTCCCTAAAACCGAACTGATTGTCTGAGAGTATTTTATTTTCAATTAAAAATTTAAAGAGTCTCGCCTTTGCAACTTTCTCGAAGATTTTGGAGATCGTGTTTAAAATGGAGATAGGTCGATAGTTATTGAGGTCCTGCTTATCTCCCCCTTTATGTATTGGAATTACTTTGGCAATTTTTAATTTGTCAGGAAAAATTCCGCTTTTAAAACTCACATTAATGATAAAAGCAATAGGCTGGCTGAGATAGGTTTCAGCTAGTTTAAATACGCATGTCCCGACCCCATCATCCCCCACCGCTGACCTATTTTTAAGGCTGCCTATTACTTTCTTAACTTCGTCTCTATTTGTAGGCGTTAGGTACATGGACACAGGTAACGTATCAGATTTACTTAGGTCAGTAATTACAGAACTATTTATCCCACGAAACTTTTCTGCTAATTTGGAGCCAACATTACAAAAGTGGCTATTTGTACAATTTAGTAACTTTTCAGGATTATCTTTCATTGTAATAATTTGATTGTCAATTTTAATACTATTTAAATTTACATCCTTTCTCTTTTTATAATTCGCCGCTTCTTTTATATTTATCCAGATTTTTCGTGGGTCCCCGGCTGAGTCAGTTATTTGTTTTTTAAAGTATTGCTGCTTAGTCAATTTAATAATTTTATTACATAAATTTCGATAACGAGTGTATTTCTGCCTCAGCATTGCATTGTCCGGTGTTTTTCTTAACGCTGCGTGCATGTTATCACGCCTGTGAATACAAAAGAGGAGTCCATCAGTAATCCATGGTGTAATTTTTTTATTTTTATGTTTTATAATTACAGTTTTCGATGTTGTATGTTTCTGTATAATGTTACTCAAGATGGAAAAAAATAAGTTATAGGCGTCGATAGCATCCCTAATCTGATATAACTGATTCCAATCATATTGGCTGAATTCGTAAACTATTTTATTATAATTAATTATTTTCTTTATTTGCTTGTTTGGATGTACAACGTTATTACTTCCCTTAGCGGCCAACATAAAGAAGATTGTATAGTGATCTGTAATTGAATTTTTGTATACAATGGTCGAGATTAGGTTTTTGGTTCGAACCATGACGTGATCTATGCAACTGCTGCTATTGTTATATTCGCGCGTTGGATGAATTATCTCTGGTCGGAGACCATGTAGCATTAGGACGTTTAGATATTACTCAGATTGTGGATGCAGAGTTCCTATATAGAGATATTCAAGTCACCGCATAGATACAGATTTTGAGAATTTCTATTAGCGCATAAAAGTGTATTAAGGCTTTCTAGGAAGAAGTTGATATTATTTATAGATGGGCTTCGATAAATAGCAAGTAGACTTGTGGCTTCATCTATGTTTATTTGCAAGCAATTTGCTTCAGGGAAAGCTATTTCTTGTACCGATAAGAAGCTGAAGCTTTCTTTGATAAATAAAACAATGCCATCATTTTGAGTATGATTAAAGTTGGTATGAAAAGATTCATAGCCTGGAATATGCTTCTCCCTGTAAAATTTACCATTCCAAGTTTCAGTGAGTATAATTACATCAATGTCTACATTGAGATGTTGCAAGAAGATTACTAGACTATCGTAATTTTTGTTCAAACTTCTAATATTCATAGCTAAGAATTTTATGGCCTTTTTTTCGGAAAGGATGCTCCTGCATATATTTATATCCGCAGTATTATGCCTATCATTATCAATATTACTAATAAAGTTCATGTCATGATCCATTATTATGCGTTGTGGTAAAAATCATTACATTAATGGCAAAATGAAAGATATATTGATCGAATAATATTATGAGTCTTAAGGACATAAAACTTAGGCGCATTGCTAAAAATAAATAAATGCTAATAGATATTTTAAATATTGATTCGTCATCATATACATCATTAAAATTATCAAAAATAAGATAAAATAATAGATAAAAATAAGATAAAATAACAGAAATTTTTGCTGGGTCTCTTTTAAGTTCGTCAAAAAATGTCAAAACGTTATGGATAAGACACCGAGTTTGTATGTTAATATCGCCCTTCAACTTTAGTAATTCCACGTTACAAAATAATGTCTCCATTGATGGTTTTAATCCTCCTTAGTTGCACTGTTAGAAATTATACTGCACCGCACTGCTCGACTGACAAACTCTAACTGACTGCCGGCAAACTACAATTGATTACAGAGCTACATTTAATTAGGTGACAATGACACAAATGCTTGAATTTGGTCGTTAAATATTTTGCAATCGCTACTTTTATCTATCAGAATATTTCAATTCATCAGTTATGTATTTCGCAACACTGTAATGTATTGGCTTAGTCATTATTGATTTCTCTTGAATTCCCTTTATTCCCTGGAAACTCATTATAATGATAGTGATGAAAGCGACACGAAGAATTTTAATTTTAATGCCATTTAAAATACCAAATCAAGAAACTCCACATTAAAAAAAATGGTTAAAAAAACGATTTCTATAAAAAAATGCCGATGTATTTTTGTACGACATTCTAAATAATAAATATTTTTCATTTTGTTCGGCAACATTATAGGGAATTAAATAATGTAAGAAGTATAAATGTAAGCAATGATACAATGTCTACTCAACTACACATAAGTTTTTAAGAGAATAAATTATTTTATTTGATTTGAGTAAATTATCGATAAGCAACGTCGACTTGTTGGACATCCTTACGCGCGTCGTCCGGCCTAATGCTTTATGACTTCAGGGGCACATTGATATTGGCCGTACGATGTGTTACTACTAAATAAATAAATAAATAAATAAATAAATATTAGATCTTATACTAAAAAAACAAAATATGCAAATAAACAAATGGAAGTATGCTATTTAATTTCTGTCTCTCGAGATCTCTCTAAAATTGAGATCAACGATTTTAGATTATTTTGTTCGCCGACTCCTCATATAATCTTAAGACATGGCAACCTTGCAAACAGCTGTCATGAGCTGTCAAAATCCGATCATATTCTTTCGCGAGCTCCGTGTCCCTGCAATTGGAATCGTTTAACTTAATCCATTAAATTGAGTCAAACGCATTTTCTCAGTAAAACAGTCTCTTTATGCATACTAAGATGAGTGAGAAAATTGTGGATCATTACAGCAACGTGACTGTCAAGGTCGAAGAAGAAGTCGCTATTAAAACTGAGGTTGATTCGAACCTTACAGATTCGACTATTCCTCTAAGCGATTTCGTGCCAGATAAACGAGGGAATGTACGTCAATTCGACGAGGTTGAGACTAGATTCGTAAAACCAGAACCAATCGAAGATGGACCAACTGGTAGTAGCAATAGTCGTGATGTCGTGACTAGCGGTAGACGGGGCAAATCACACGTTTGCCCGGAGTGTGGCAGGACGTTTTCGTATAAGAGCCAGCTAAATATACACATTGCTGGTGTTCATTTTAAATTGAAGAAATTTCCGTGCGGCGAATGCGACCGTGCTTTCACAACGCAAACCGGTTTAAAGTTACATCTGGACTCAGTTCATAGGAAGCTTAAGAAATACACATGTGGGGAGTGCTGCCGTGATTTTACACAGAAAGTATGTTTAAAGAGGCATTTAGACGCTGTTCACCATAAATTGAAGAGATTTGCTTGTGACGAATGTGACCGTGCTTTCGCAAGGCAAGGGCAATTAAAAGAACATTTGCAATTATTTCATATGAAGCTGAAGGAATATTCATGTGAAGATTGCCATCGTGCTTTTACGCGTAAAGCACATTTAAAGCAGCATTTAGACGCTATTCATAATAAGTTGAAAAGATTTATATGTGGCGAGTGTGACCGTGCATTTTCAGCGAAAGTTTGTTTAAATTGGCATTTAGACGCCGTTCACGGCAAAACGAAGGAGTACTCCTGCGGAGAGTGCAGCCGTGCTTTTACAGATAAAAGTAATTTAAAAAAGCACATGGACTTTATTCATCGTAAGTTGAAGAAATATGTTTGTGGTGAATGTGACCATACATTTTCACAGAAAGGGAATTTAAGAAAGCATTTAGACGTCATTCACAAGAATTAAAAAAAAACATCTTGACATTTGAAAGGACATAAAGTTGCGGTTCACAAGAATTAGAAGCAATACTCACGTGGAGAGAGCAATCTTGGTTTTTTTATATAAAGCAAAGAATCCTGAAAAGACATTTGAATGCCAATGTTGTGCGGCTTTGAAGCCGCAAAGTCTGTATACTTTGCCTATTTCCATTCGTTACTAAGTTATGGTCGCATGTTTTGGGGAATGGCGACAAATTCGGTAAGAATCTTTAGACTACAAAAAGAGCGATTCGCAATTTATTTACCATATCATCGCTAACATCTTGCAGGCCGTATTTCATTGAATCTGGCATCATGACAATGTATGCAGCTTATTAAATATACCAGGGTGTTATGTATGCAAGAAGAAATATCAGCACCACTCTAACAAATTCGCATGTTCATTCACATAACACGCGAAACAAACAAGACTTGCGTCCTTACAAAGTGCGACTAAGTAAGATTAGAAATAGTTTCCTGTTCAGTCCAATATTTTTTATAATACAATTCCATTTTGCGTCAGGGGTCTTGAAGACGTTCAATTTGAGAGAAAGGTCCAGGATATGCTTATTAAGAACCCGATGTATGAGAATTGAATTTCCTAATCTTTTGTAATTATTTATATTATAATCATTCCTTATTTTTTTAATTTCTAGTTTTAACTATTAACCTCACTAAATACAATCATTGTTTATCGAAGATGGATTATAATATTAAAAAAATATATTGACTTTCTATTGCACCATTGTTATTGATGTACTTTTATATTTGTAATATTCTCAATTTGATCGTTTTTATAACGGACTCTTCGTTTTTATATTTTGACTATGCAGTATTTTAGCAGCTCCAGTTATTTTACGGGTTTTCAAATCTTTATTATAAATTTGAATAGTATTTTTTACAATTTAAAAAAAATGACGATATTTAAAAAAAAAATAATTATACCACATATGGTATAATACCACCTAATTCAATTTGACTATACCAGTAGTAGGGATTCCTACCAACTGGCTTAATTGAAAAATATAAAAAATATGTAATTTACTCATCAGGAAATAAAAATTACACGTGTGATGAATCTTGTCGTTAGTTCGTTCATTTAGATTAAGGTACCCAAACTTTTTTGTCTCATAGACAACTTGCTGTTTTTTTTTGTTTTCCGTAGACCCCCTACCTGCGTAATCCTAAAGGTATTAACTTTAAATGTGTTTTTGACAGCTGGCACAGTACTGATCAATTAAATAGGGTTTTTGCTTAAGCGACCGCGACCTTGAAGTACGAAGCATTTGGGAAAGCCACAGATAACTACACATATAGCATTATCATGTTTGCTCATTCATGTGACGCGTCTATCCCACTCGCTCGCGCGGATATCCGTTAAAAGTCCAATATATACACTTGCTCGCATCTTCCCTCGTTAGTCATGTGCGCAGGCCTCACCAAACGACCAGTGATACAATTTGAGTTAAGCTTTGATTTTTAGACATTGAGGGCGCCTTCGATAAAACCCCAATTAAATCACTGGTGGAGGGGCTAGAGTCAAAACAAGTTGACCACACCACAACCAGATAGGTGAAAGTGATGCTCTCAAACCGCACAGCCAAAGTAGCTCTACACGGACAAACTTTGAAGTCACCACTACAAGAGGCTGCCCGCAGGGAGGCGTACTCTCGCCCCTATTATAGACTCTTGCAATAGATCAACTCCTGCATAGGATGGCAGAGGCCAAGATAGACACACAGGGCTATGCTGATGACCTAGTAGTCATTGTCCGGGAGCTAACGGGTCCATGATGAGTTGGCCACGATGACCCATGTGTTCAGGGTCGGTCACACTCACGGGTCAACACCCATCCGACGGCCTCCACGCACGGGGTGCGAACCTGGATAGGACTCTGGCCAGCGAACCAGACTCTGGAGCTCCTGGACGGTCTGCGCACCGTGCGGCGCAAGCCAATCGATTGTGCACTCCGACTAACAGTCGGGGGAGTCTGGAAACTGTATTGTTTCCTATAGAGCGGGGGTGGTTGCGTACCTTACGACGACTGCTTTTGAAATGACCATTGGCCATCCGATCCCGGTTCAGAGCCGGGCAAAGGACGCCTTGGTCCGCGATAGATTCGGTATACACCGTTTCACCGCTTCGTAAGGGAGAGGACCGCGCAAGCGACCTCGAACTCGTAACCAATCGAGAGACCGGAGAAATCTGGTCACAATTGGAAGTAAGGGCGCGAGTGTCTCGAGCCGCCGGGTTGATTCCTGCTATCTCGCGGTAAGGCGTTGGTCTCTTACGGGTTGTGGCGTAACTAGACGTCGGATTGTTTTGTCCAAAGTCTTCTACGCTCACTGCAGGTCGATAGAACGACTAATCGTTAAAACGTCCTGTGGTGACAGGCTCGCCCGTTGTAGTCGACACCTTAAGAGTAGTCATTGTGCGGGGCTTCGGCCAAAACACGATCTCACACATGATCCAAGAAGCGTTAACAATCGTTAGCAATTGGTGCAGAGAGAACTAATTATCGGTTAACGCCGAAAAGACCGTCCTCGTGCCATTTACCAACAAACGTCAACTAGGTGGACTAAAAATGCCAATTCTAAACCACAGGCAAGTTCCTTTCTCCAAGGTAGTAAAGTATCTGGGAGTCACGCTCGACCAGAGACTCACCTGAAACAGCCACCTAGACAAAACAATTCGAAAAGCTAAAAGTGCTTTGGGTATAAGCAGAAAACTGGCAGGGGAAAACTGGGGCCTTAACCCTAAGATCTCCCACTGGCTATACACTGCCATTATGAGGCCGATCATCTCGTACGCCTCGGTGATATGGTGCAACAAAGCCAACCAGAAAACTGTGATTAACATACTAAACAATATCCAAAAGGACGGCGTGCCTCATGACAACTGCCGCAATATCCTCCACTCCTGGAGCAGCTCTAGATGCACTGCTGAACTTATCGCCCATACACATTACTTGCAAAAGGTGGCGAAAGCTAGCATGTACAGGCTATCTGCCCGAGAGAAGGTAAGCTGGATCTCACAAGCACCAAAATCAGACATTCGATCGCCATTCGATCGTCCAAAGAAGAGATTCCTGTCATTGTTTGACGTTGACAGCTAGATGACGCCCCATGGCTAGTGTTGCCAGTGTAAACAGTTTTGGAGATAATACCCTGATCGGAATAACCCGCTGATCGGAATTCCCCCACTCTACCCCTAATGTCTGCATCAGGAGACGCTATTTTCCCGTCAACATAGTCGAACGGTATTTTCATTTTCACAAGTTACACTTGCGAATCGGACCGACTGGTTTTTACCAGTCGTTGGCCTTTTTGAACTTTTACAACTTGGTTTTGAGTTGGAATTTCAAATTCAAATAAATTTCAATTCTTTTTAAGAATCAGCTGTTTAATGTCTTTCTGTCGTTTTTCTTTTGCTCAAATATTTTCGTTTGTGCAACAATTGTAAAGTTGAAAATCTGCATTATTTTCTATCTGTGTCGGTGTTTTCTATTACAGCTTCTTGCAGTCTGGCTATACAGATAACGTAAATGTGTACTGTTAAGAACTGCATAGAACTGTTAGGAACTTAATCGTTTAAAATCACATTTTTAAGCTATTGCATAGCTTTTATCGCGGGCCTAGGCCAGCGCGGCGACCGAATGAAGAAATTTCTTAACGAAAATTAATGATTTTAAACTGATGATTACGTCTAAACGAGTACTGCTTACGATTTAAAAAAAATATATGTTAAACAAGAACATTTTTCTAATATTGTTAGCTTTGAATATTTTAGATTTTGTTTATATTACATAGTGTAATTAATTTGTGAAATTAGGTCTAACCTAACACAAAAACGACTACTACGCAAATACTATCTGGTGTATTATTATGAAACCTGCACCATTTTAAAGATAATTTAGTTATCTATCTTTTTATCTACGATTTTTTTCTAATAATCCGTTTTTTTTGCTTTATCGAATAAAAAAATCGTGCGCGGCGCTCTATCGGAAGACGTTTAAATTATTCCGAATCATTTGCTTTCGCAGCCGCAAACGATTCGGAATAATTTCAACGTTTTCCGATAGAGCGCAGTTATCTGATATCAGAAAAAAATAAAATAAATAAATAATTATAATTGCATAAGTTGTTTAAAATGCTATGCAATAGCTTTATCGCGGCAGTTTCCGAATGCCACACGTATTTTTTACTGGTTTTTATCATTTTCTCCCTTGTAAACGGGCAAAAAATGACTCAGTCGTGTCGCTTCGCTTTACATTCAGTTGTGCGCAGTCTATTTGTTCAGTTTCTGCGACCATACATTCATTGTCAATATGCTGAAACGCGTAATATCTTCTGATGAATCGGACATCGATAAATCTAAAAAATACGTGTGGCACTCGGGGACTGCCACGGTAAAGCTATTGCATAGCATTTTTAACAACTTATGCAATAATTATAATTATTTATTTATTTTATTTTTTCTAATATCAGATAACTGCGATCTATCGGAAAACGTTGAAATTATTCCGAATCATTTGCGGCTGCGGAAGCAAATGATTCGGAATAATTTAAACGTCTTTCTATAGAGCGCCGCGCACGAAATTTTTATTCAATAAAGCAAAAAACCGAATTATTCGAAAAAATCGTAGATAAAAAGATAGATAATTAAATTATCTTTAAAATGGTGCAGGTTTCATAATAATACGCCAGATAGTATTTGCGTAGTAGTCGTTTTTGTGTTCGGTTAGACCTAATTTCACAAATTAATTACACTATGTAATATAAACAAAATATAAAATATTCAAGGCTAAGAATATTAGGAAAATGTTCTTGTTTAACATATATTTTTTTCGAATCGTAAGCAGTACTCGTTTAGACGTAATTATCAGTTTAAAATCATTAATTTTCGTTAAGAAATTTCTTCATTCGGTCGCCGCGCTGGGCTAGGCCCGCGATAAAAGCTATGCAATAGCTTAAAAAATGGAAGCAATTTTAGTCCGGTAGAGAATTTCAGTAAGAGTGATGAGAAATCCGAGGACGACTTGGCTCTAGCAAGTCGTCGTATGTGAAATGAAGTTGATAGGAATAATATGACGGCTGCTCCTCCAGCATTTCCTTTCACTCCAACTCCTGAAGTAAAGGCAATGAAACCTGTTTAATGATATACACACGCAAATATTTAAAATAGATACTAAAATCTCCTCGCGAATTTGTACAAAAAATGAGAAAACGCACGCTGCTGGAGGGTTAACTGTATAACTGTTTTTAACTGTTTCCGCTTAGTGGTTTAATTTTAATTTATAATAATGAGAAAACATCTCAGAATGTTAGCTATTTTTACATCTGGCTGGTCCCTAATCTAACCACGGCTAGCATTATCAACATAATAGATAGTAATGTTTTCTACAAAATTATTTAAAAACCTTTCCGTGTTTATTTCCTATCAATTTGGTTTGGATGCTCGTCGTGGTTAACCGATAATATGGCAGCGAATTCGGAGCAAACCGAGGTAGGTAAATAAGATAGATATAAAACTAATAAGTACATCATAATAAGTGGTTTTCAGTACGCCAAAGAAGAAATGTTCATATACATGCTCTCTCTTCTGTCGCCCTGTTGCAGTTTGGCCACTGAGACTAATGTGTTCAGGGTCGGTCAAACTCACGGGTCAACACCATTACAGCGGCTTCCACGCAGAAGTGCGAGCAAGGGTTCCTTCTGGCCTGCGGGCTAGTTTCCCCTATGAGCAGGGGCGGACCGTGTGTTTGTGGGGCCCCGGGCTAATATTACTTGGGGGCTCGCTTAATTAATCAACTAATTGCTATTTTGCCAAAAAACTGTTTTCGATAATGATGTCTAGGCCACTAGGTACACAATATATAAAAAAGAGGACAATACAATATTTTATTTGTTTGACAGACACACAAACACAACTGACACACACAAACATTTAACTTTTCACTAAAATAGACAAAACAACATCATTACTAATTGTAATAATATCTTAATTAGTAGCTTAATTAGTAGCTTAATTAAGCAAGTAGTAATATTATTTGTAAAGCTATTTAATATAAGTAAAATTTAAACAAACATTCATTACCAGTTACCTATTGACAAGGCACTAGCCTCGGTAGGAACTCAACTGCTATACATATATGTTATTTCTATGAATAAAGATTTAAAAAAAGGTATTGCAAAATAATTTGTCGCTAGCGGTCCGCCCAATCCACCGAGAAATTGATACATGAAGCTTGTTCGCTGCGAATGACTGCGATTGTGAGAAAATACACTGAAAACAAGCGGCGGGGAGTCCCCCGGAATAGATGCGAGAATTTGATCTCAGGCTTGCCAACCTTATGATAGGATTTTTGAAAATTTGAGAAATTTGTTTTTTAATTCACAATATTGTCCATTATTTTCAATAGAGGCTGGGGCCCTTTATATCCACGGGGCCCTGAGCTGCGGCCCAAAATGCCCTTAGGTATATAGATCCGTCCCTGCCTATGAGTCAACTTTCGGGCGTTCCTGGACGGTTACGCACCGTGCGGCGTTAGCAAATCGATTGTGCATTCTGACCGACAGCCGGGGGAGTCTGGAAACAGTACTGTCTCTAGAGTGGGGGTAGTTGTTCACCTTACGGCAACTGCTCTTCAAACGACCAATCGGCTACCCGTTACTGGGTGAAGAGCCGGGCAAAGACACCATCAGGAAATGGTCTTACTCGTCGCAGGGTGCTTGAAGTCGTTCTGTGTGTCTGTGTGTCTGGGAGCTAATGGACCCTTGCTGAGTTGGCCACGAAGACCCATTCTATTCAGGGTTGGTCACACTTACGGGTCAACACCCATCCGACGGCCTCCACGCACGAAGTGCGAGCCCGGGCAGGACTCTGGCCTTAGGGATAGTTTCCCCTAGGAGTCAACCTTCTGGCGCCCCTGGACAGTCTGCGCACCGTGCGGCTAAGCCAATCGATTGTGCACTCTGACTAACAGCCGGGCAAAGGATGCCGTGGTCCGCGATAGATTCGGTTGACACCGTTTCACCGCTTCCACTTTGATGCAGTCGGGAGACCGGAGTCTGGACGCAACTGGAAGTAAGGGCGCGATACCTGGCTATCTCGCGGATAAGGCGTTGGCCTCTTACGGGCACGTGGCGGAGCTTGACTTTGGACTGTTTTATCCTAAGTCTTCTGCGCTCTCCTCACGGGAGACAGAACGATCATATTTCGTTAAAACTTTCTGAAGTAACGGGTTCGCCCGTTGTAGTTGACAGATCTAATTGTATTCCTCCACGATAGCGCCAAAACGCCTAATCCGATTGAACTGAAATTTGGAATGCATGCATCATTTGGTCATGTCAAGAGTTGAAGAAATTGTGGTTGAAATCGGTCTACCTATATATCAAGTCTTTAAATTCCGAAATATTGGATTTATAGACCTGACATTCAGTACCAAAGTTTAATACTTTGTATTCTCCTTATCCGCGCTCGTCGCCGACTATCCCTTTCAAACAATTCAACCTCCTTCCCGAAGGGAAATCACGCCCAAAATCATTCAATTAGTCTTTGGCTACTTGCCGAGAAAGTTTTCTGGTGGCATAAGCTATCACTTTCCCGCAGAGGGAAAATATTACGATCGCGCTAAAAAATGGAGTTTATTACGGGTAGATACATTTTCATCCTGACGATTACGACTATTTCCAGACTGAAGTCTGTCTGTTAGTCTGTGTGTGTGTTTTTTTGTTTTTGTTTGTGTATATTACCCCACGATAGCGCCTAAACGCTTCATCCTATGTTGATCCGATTCAGCCAAAATTTAACATGCAGGCTCTTTAAGCGTAATGTCCCACGCTCAAAATCCTTTCACAAGCCCTTGGTTTCTTGCCATGAATGTTTTTGACAAACTTTTTCTTTTTTTTTCAGCGGTCTCCCGTTTTAAAACTAAACAACGGAATGACGATGCCAGCGCTAGGTCTTGGAACTTGGAAGGTATATAATTTAGCTTAAATTTCAATTTCAATTTATTTTCTGGAATCTTTACAGATTGTTGAAACACTCTACGGGGTGTTATTACAGCCAGGGCTTTTTTTACTGTGGGTTAATTAGTACAACGTAGTAAGCAACTTTGGATAAAAAAAAAAAAAAACTAAAAAGTTAAGTTTTTTTTTTTTTATTTTATTTTTTTTTGAAAATTTGTCTTTTTAATTTTTATTTTAAATATTATGAAAACCTATGATCACGATGCGCTATCTAGCGGTTGGTAAAATGTCGCTGATATGGTTTATTTACGACTTATTACCTACCGCTAGATGGCGCAGCACGCTCAAACGCTTCTCAAACCTTTATTTAACAGTCAACTTCTTCAAATTTTCAAATAAAAAAAACAAACATTTTTTTTTGTTTTTTTTCCAAATTTTTTAATTAAAAGTTGCTTACTACGTTGTACTGATTCACCCACAGAAAAAAAAACCCGTGCTGTAATAACTCTCTGTATATTATTTACTAGCTGACCCTTACCCACTTCGTTGGGCGGTAAAACTTTTTACCTGTGATGAAATTATGAGTATAATAGTTCGGTTAGTAGGTACTGAGTGCTATGATTTATTTCCTGACTGCCAAAAGAAGGGTTATATTTTTACTGCATATGTATGCATGTATTTGCATGCCAATTTGAAAATAATACCGTTATTTGTGAGTGTCTACTTGTTGAGTGTCTTCTTATTTGTGAGCGTATTATCTCTCTATTTATGCAGTTAAAGGGAAATTATATGCAGTAAAAGTACGAATTCATAATTGTTGATAATATAGCCAATAAACATGACCTAACGATTTAAATTATTTTTTTAATATAAAATACTACCTTTTGTGACTTAAATATAAAAGTTAGACATATGCTGTCGCTGACTTTTTTGTAGGCATTATCAAGCTCTACAACTTTTCTCTAGAACATAATCACATATCTCTCATTGTTAAGGCAGCGTTAGTTAGAAACATTTTCATTCGACCGTTTTTTCCGACTTACTTTGGAAATCCGAGTACCACGAATAAGTCTTTTTATTTTTCGCATTAATATATAGCCTATGATACTCACAAATAACGTGGCTTTCTATTGATAAAATCGGTTCAGTAGCTCCAGAGACTGCTTCCTACAACCCTACAAACTTTACCTCATATAATATTAGTATAGATTAGTTTCAAATATTATTCCAGAGCATTACAGACGAATCCAATTCGCCCTTGAATATTAAAGCTAGAGTATAAGTCTAAAAATAAATGAATTATATTACTAAATTAATGCTAACATTGAACAAGAAAAAAAAATATAAAAATATAAAACTAAATAAATAACATGAGAAAGCAGGGAGTTGCCTTTTTAGCTGCCAAAGGGATATACAAAAGACTATTTCTGTGGGTAAGGAATTAAGAAGAGCTATAACCCTTCCCACTGGCCTGCCTACAAAAATATTTGTACGATGGTACGGCGCATTAAACAATAGATGCGATCTCCTCGCTGTGTAATTTACCGGAACGTACAATTCAAACTTACATAGTATCTCTGGCAAATAAATAGTTCCTTGAATTAATTTATATGCAAATATAATTAGGGAAATATATCGATGCGTTTCAAGACTGTTGTATCCTACCATTCCTAGCACAAAATCGGACGGATATAAGTATGGATAAATATTGTATTTTCTGTAATAAATATATCTTAAAAATTTTCTTTGAATACGCTCTACCATCTGAATGTATTTATTTTCACTTGTACACCAGATGACCGAGTAATATTTAAGTATGCTACGGAGTAAACAATTATATAGTAGAAACATTACATGGATATTATTAAACTGTTTGCATATGCGAATAACAAAACCGACCATTCTGCTAGCACGATTGCAAATATTTGTAATGTGTGCACGGAAGTTCAACTGCGTATCAAATGTAATTGCCAGGTCCCTCACCTCGGTTGACCTTTTTAAAATTGACCCGTTTATTGTGTATGGGAAAAAGCAAGGTGTTTTCTTCTTAGTGATGGTTAAAACAGAGCACTTGTTAGTGTTGAATTCCATGTCATTGACAGAGCCCCATCTTGAAAGTGCATCTATATCTTGCTGTAATATTTCCGCTTCTCGAGCATCTGTTATTTGATGAAAAATTTTCACGTCATCAGCAAATAGTGAGCAGTGACTATATTTTACAAATTTAGGCAAATCATTAATAAAAATTAGGATCAAAATCGTAGAGAGATTCGCACCTTGCGGCACCCCCGAATGAACCCTAAAGAGGGCTGACTCGGAGGAACCAAAGCTGACTAACTGACTCCTATTTTTGAAGTAGCTTGCGAAGAACTTCACAAGATGTACAGAGAAACCGAAGTCAAAAAGCTTCTGTAAGAGGATGTTCCTGTTAACCCTGTCAAATGCCTTGGCCATGTCCAAGTATATAACATCCACTTGGAGGCCCCGGTCCAGGGCGGTAGTGGCATACTCTGTCAATGACAATAAATTCGTGCATGTTGACCTTTTCTTTCTGAATCCATGCTGGCTTTCCGACAGCCAGGTGTCTGCGAATAAGTAAATACGTTCGTGTAGAATAGACTCGAATAATTTTGCAAATGTACACATAACGCTGACGGGGCGGTAGTTCTCGATTACGTTCTTAGGACCACTTTTATGAACGGGTGTAATACGAGTAACCTGCCATTTGAGCGGAAAGCAATGTGATTTTAGGCTAATATTGAAAATATGCGATAAAAGTCCTTGTAAGGCTATCGCGCAGTGTTTAACCAGGAAAGGTGGAATGTTATCAGGATCCAGTGATTTTTTGAAACTCATTTTACAAAATGCGCGATTTATCTCATTCGAAGTTACCTGTGGGATGTCGAAGACAGGTCCATTACTATCGGTATCACAAATGAGCGCATCTACATTGAGCCCGGGCTCAGTACTGCTGTATACCGTTTTAAAATACTCTGCGAAGGCTTTAGAAATGTCTATGTCTCATTTGAAAGTTTCGCCGTTAAATGTCATAGTGTCCGGATGGGAAGAACTTTTTTTAGTGTTTTGGACATACTTCCAAAAATTTTTATAATTACTTTATTTATTTATTTTTATTTATTTATTTCATTTTCTGGAAACATACAGCGCTTCATTAATTATTACTAATTATTCTAATACAGTGTTTCGCTCGCCGATTAATTGTTACCTTCATTATTTTCTTATACGGTAAATCAAAAGTTGCATTGCACTAAATTAAATGAAATTAAATTAAATTACCATTGAACTATTGCAAGGATAGGAAAGGAGAGGGATGGGATATATGTAGGATAGGATATAGGTATTCAAATTATACTCTTTGCTATTTTCATTTTCGCTCTGAGTGTTTTGAAACAATTTGTATACTCACTATGTAGGTAATCACTTCCTAGACGCCTAGTGAGCTAAGGACAGCATCGCTGAATTTAGGTTGATTCAAGTAAAAAATGTCGATATCTTCGAATCGACTATTGTATGTGGTCATCAAGCGGTGCATAACAGAGTTTTGGGCGTAACTAGTGTTCACACGAGGGATTTTTAACGTACGAGGAGAGCGAACCCTTCGTGGCGGAACCAACAACGACAGTTTCTTTACCAAATGAGGGCTATCAATTTTGTTATGTATTATTTTATGCAATAATGTCATATCAGCCGCTGTGCGGCGGTCTTCCAGTGAACACATACTGAAATAGTTCAGCCTGCTCTCGTAAGTTCCAAGTCCCAAGTGCTCACGATAGTCCAGGTATTTAATAAAACGTCTTTGGACGCCCGCCACCCTATTTTTATACACGCCATATTGCGGATTCTAAATCTGCGATGCGAACTCTAAGGTGCTACGAACATAGGTAAAGTTAAGCGTTTTAAAGATGTTAATGTTCGAGAATGGTTTACATATTCTATTAACAAAACCCAGAGTCCTCAACGCCTTGCTAACAATACAGTTGATGTGTTGGTCGAACGTCAGATTTTGATCCAGTTGTACCCCAAGATCTCGAATGTTTCTTCAACGTACATAGCGTGTCTCTTTCAGATTGACGCACAAAATCTTCAAACGCTACTTTAACGCAACGCTTCACTTCCGTCCGACAAGCTGAAAAAAAGCTATAAATATGTTTATCCTTCGTTGTTTTCCACTGTTTGTGGCAATTATATTTAATTTTGATAAAATTTTTAATTTCCGAGGCGAACCACCTAGGGTAATTACGAACTGCAGCCGTTTTATTTGGTAATATATGAAAATATGTCAAGGTTAACAAAGACATTGATACAAAAGAAACAATAAAGGCATAAACAACAATAATAATAACATTACAGCAAAAGTATAATAGCACGCCAGGCTGCATCGCACGAAAATAAATATCCTATTACTATAGTCGCCGTCATACAAACTGATTACCGGCCCCGTACCTACTGCCATTGAGCGTAGGGACGGTCGCTTGACGATAAAAGATTTATTTAAAAGTCGATATCATTATTAAATTTTGTTTGGTTTATTAGGCATATGTTATAACATTATTTAATTACTAATAGGTTCAAGCACTATAGAAAAGTAGGCAGGTAGACATACTGTCGGCAAACAAACCACACCAATTCGTCAATCAATATAAATTTAAAATGTGGTTATATTATATTTCGTTACCTAGCTGTATGCATTTTAATAATGATATAATTTTTCCTGCACGTTTTATTGTACTGTATACTGAATATCATAGCCATTCGTCTGTAAATCATATTGTTTAAAAAAAATAAAATAATACAGGTACCTTATTCAATTATCATTACAGTTGTGAGATTATTTAATGCAACACAAGACTTGAAAATATCAAAAATAGCCAGGTGTCCCAATAAATAATATACATTTAAATTAAATTAATCGATCATTATATATACGTACTATTTCACTAATCACTATTTCACTAATCATGTAATTATCTAGTGATTGAAATATTGCGTGTAAAGAAGCGTTATAAGTTATTTGCTATGTTATAAGTTATATACTTATTTATTTATTTATGACGGCTGAGTTTTTTAATAGCGACAAGCTTCAAGTGAGTGGTTTAGTACATCGATTTTCGATTTTCTGGCTTAGTTTGATGTACTGAATCGCCCACTTAAAGGATGTCACTATTAAAAAATCAACCTGTGTAATAAACAATATCGACAAAATCGATAATATTTTATCGATATTTCTTTATGCGACATGCCATGACATGATAGTCGCCGTTCTACTTGAAATTATACGGCGTTTCGTGAACAAAAGATTTCCTTTGGCAGGTTTGATCTGTAGGTCCAAATGATGGATTTAAGAAGGGGATCCACCTGGATTTTTGATCCGGGTGAAAGAGAGGGGGGGGGGGGGAAGTTTGCACCCGCCGCGCTTCGAAAAAAAAAACTGATCCAGTTACACATACTATAGCGTGTTTGGTATCATTTTCGTATAAACAGAGTACGGGGAATCTGTTTCTTATGTTATTTAGAGCCACTTTCATATAAAAAGTCAATAATTTTGGCAAAAAAGTAAATTTGTAAGTAAGTTTTTTTTTCTTCAACAGTATTTAACTTCAAAAATAGATCGATTAAGTGGTTAAAAAAAATAGTGCTATCGAGCTCATACTGTCTAGTTTTTAGAAATATATACTTTACATATACTTATCTGACAGTATGTACCAAAAAAAATGCCATGAGAATCGAGTGATGAAATTAAAACACTTCACTCGACTCACACTGCATATTTATTGAGTAAATTTGGTTTTTCTCTACTCTATCAAGGAAACCACATAAGACAGACATAATTTGACGTCACTTGAGTAAAATATTCAACACAAATAGATTTTACATTTATTAAATAAGAAATTGTTAAAAAACATTCTCAGAGAAGTAGTCTTCGAATTCCCCCGGAAGGCCTCGCGGACTACAAAACTAACAAAATAGATATAAAAGTGACTTAAAATTCCTCCGGAACCACATCAATGATATCTTCGATGAGGGCCTCGCGGTCTAGAATTACACTGTAACAAAATAGAAATAATATTAAAATTAACAATCTCAATGATACCAAATTCAGCGGACAAAGTTATTTGACAACATAAATATACCTGGTATTATCGCAGGTTCCGTAACAGCTCTTACACAGCAGTGTGCATGGCATTCCCTCTCGTCTGCAAGAACATCGGCCCCTGCAGCTGTTCTTGCATCCACACTTCACAAGCTCTCGCGCTACCTCCCAGATACTGGGCTGGGTTGTCCATAAGGGCTGCCATTCGCCTTCAGTTTGAGTCCATCCCCAGTCAGCTGGGGAGGGGATAACGCCAGAGGGATCAAGAGCTTGTCCCCACATGTAGCCTGCTTGATAGACTGCCCTCAATGTGTGCATCCTTAGAGCATCCCTCGTAGGGGGGATATTTTGCAAGCACTTATTTTTTGCAAATAAAATCTTGCGAGCTTCATTAACCGAAAGAATTTCAGTTTCACCACAGTATAACATGATGACGTACTTTTCTAATCTTATCATTAAATCATCTGTCACTTCTTTTAGTGGATTAGAAAGTGCTCTAAAAGCAGATGTGGTCTCAAGACATTGCTGCCACGCCTTCCAGGTCAATGTTTTGCCTTTGGAATAGAATGCAGAAACGGTGTCACAGCCTGTGAAAGCATGGTATCCTCTGATAGCTTCTGCTCTTTCTACACCCAGATCCTGTGCCATGTCATGTGCAGGTATGTAGCTGTGGTGTTTGCCCGTACCGAAAGATATCCAAAGCTCTTGGAGACCTAACTGCTTAAGAGCGAAGAAGTAGGGTATGGCGATTATGACGACATCGGAATCAACGGTGTGTATAACAATTCTTGTTGCTCCAGTGATAACCATATCTTTTGCATGCAAAATAATGCGACCATCAGCCTCCTCGGAATTTACATTTAACCCTGCTATCAGCGTCTCCGTTGGTTTGGATGATTTGATTGTAGGACCGATGTTGGTCACTATATGCACTCCAATGCTCTCTTGAAGCGCGTAGCACCCGATAAGATTGAAAAGTTCTTCCTTATTCTGAGTATTCTTTAGGAAGTTAGACCAATTGCTTGGTAACTTGTGGTCCTCATGTACTTGACGACGAACTCCTTGACCCCTGTTGTCACGAACCTGTTTCTTGAGAGACATATCGGAGTAGAGATCCCAGACAATGTCAACTCTCCTCGCCTCCATGTTCCCTGTATTTTTCACGATGCTTTCACGGAACTCCTTGCGGCAGTACTGCCCAAATGTCTTGGAGCTACGTGGAGGATGACTGTGAACGAGGGCAGCTCCATCAAATATATTTCTGTTGCAAGATTCGGGGGGAGTGTTGTTCTCAATTTTCTTTTTCAAAACCATGACTCTATCAGACTTCTGGCACGTTCGCATACTTCCCATAGACGATAAAGATGGTGGACAAGTCTGATTTTTGTAAGCAAAGAAGACATCTAGGTCCAAGTGCCTATTCTGACATGAAATTAGTAGTTTCGAGAATAGACTTATGTTACACTTGAGAACCTTGACGGTTTCAAGTTGTTTTGAATTTTTTGGCTTCTTTAGAGTAGCAAAAATTCTGGTTTTCACTTTTTTTATTGGTTCAAATAAAGTAAATGTCTTTTTAACCAGCCTTTCTTCAACGAATGTCCTGTACAAATCCTTGCCAATTTTCTCCAGATGGGTTAAAGTGCGAACAGCATCGTTATCTACAATTGTTCTTGTATCTATTACAATTAAATCAGTTGTTTGTTCTTGAAAAGGATTGCCAAACTCTTCAAAACTTGCTCGGACTGCATGAACTTGTCGCAGAAATGTTTTCTGGAACGCAGGATATTGTTCGTGATGAAGCTCTTGGGAAGATTTATTAACGTTGGTAAACTCTTCCAGGAGGCGGCATATTTCTGGTCCGGCTAGCATCCAACGTCGTAAGGCTGTGGGATCTTGGGTGAGACCAATAGCACCTCCATCGCCTTTGACAATGGCATTATGTTGCTCATGCGCCTGGTCTACAGCAAGAGCAGAGAACGGCTTTTGGGTCTTTCGATGCGCAAAGTTTCCATTGCAAAATTCGGCGTGGACGTCTGGGGCACTCGTTGGCAATGATTCCAAATCAGCTACATGAACAGATAACCAACGAGCGTAATTTGGGTGGTCAAATAAGCAAAACCAGGGCAGCATTTGCTTCAAGCACTCTCGGAATAAATTGTATTTTCCTTCTCGCAGTGACCGCACAAATGACAGAAGAAGGATTTGTAAATTGAGTAAAGTCAACCAGAACCTAAACATAGGTATTTTAGTAGCTTGTTCATTTATCCATGTCTCAAAAGAAACATCAGGAGAATTCGCAGTATGGGCTTGATTTACAAGCATGTAGAGAGCTGCGGCGGTGATTTCGTGAGCTGTTCTACTTTTTTTGACATGGGAAACCTTTATAATAGCTTCTGCTAATCCCTGTGTAGCCAATCCTGCATTAACAGCAACGCTAATCCATCCACATCCCTCCATGTACTGTCCGATGACTCCGAGAAATGCCTTCTCTATATGGAAAGGGGCAAACATCATGACAAACTTATCTTCTTCGTATAAGTCTGGCCAGTTCCACTGGATTAGTTTTCCAATGGTATAAAGTGGTTGATCTCCGTACATAACTGGCGTTTGTAGCGGGTTGAGGTGGTGTGTTATATTTTTTATAATATTCATTCCGTGCCTAACCATGGATACAGAAGTAGACTCTTCAAAGAAAAGTGGCAGCAGCGAACAGACGGCGGAATATAAATCTTGTGAATTTTGGGTGATTCTACTTGCATGATAAGCAGCCCAAGACCAATTGCCGCCATCTTCGTGACTGCTGCAATGAAGGACGTGATTAAGCCATTCGCATTCTGCTCCGTATCGCATAGTTTCTGTAGGTAGCATTTGTGATAAACTTGGTACGTTGCTATCAGGAATTTTCGGCTTCGTATGAGCAAGAAACACGTTTGGCACGGTTACAAAAGACTCTGGTAAATGAGGAACATCTAAAGTTTAAGGTCCGGAATTATTGTATGAAGATTGGAAACTTCTGTATTCGCCTGGCTGGGCATTTGACGGTGTTTGAAAAACAAATATACTTGTTCCGTGAAAAGAACCTACTGACGTATTGCTTGATGGATTGTGGTCTATATTGTCATAGGCGCCAATAGTAAACACACCTCGCAAAAGATTACTGGGACATAGTAATTTTTCCTCTTCTGCACGATCAATATCAAGATGGCACAATGCCGATGTCACCTCGCAAACCCGTTTTGACGACACTGATAAGCCACGTCTGTGCAAATCATCAATAACTGTCCTACTTCGCGTGCGACCGTAAGCGTCAAGATCTGTATAGAGTGGCAGTAGGGGTTCCTGTTCTCTGTTATGACGAACGACATCTCCTTTCGGTGCTCGATTCTTGTAATTAAACATTACGAGCTGTGCTATTGCCAGAGCTGGCTCAGTAGCCTTGCACTCTTCGGGTGACCATGTTCCATACACAATCATATTTACAGATGCCAATAGAAGAGGAGGAACTGAAGATGATGAAGCACCAATCAAGATTATAATTTACAACTATTTTGCATGGTTCAAACGCGGTCGTATCAATCTCAGCGACGAGTTTCGTGAAGGTCGTCCTAAATTGCACCATCAAGTGTATCTGCCATTGTTTCTGCAGAAAAGTGGTAAAAATTATAAAATAATTATTTAGATTTTCGTTGTTATTTCAGTCGAAACCAGGTGAAGTCAGAGAAGCCATAAAGGATGCTATAGACGTTGGATACCGACATATAGACGGAGCATTCTTATACGACAATGAAAAAGACGTCGGTGATAGTATAAGATCGAAAATAGACGAGGGAGTCATTGCTCGGTACGTTTATCTACATAGTTTTCATATAAGCTGACGGTCGACAGAGGGCCCGAATGCGTTTCTTCGTGAACTAAAATAGGAACTTAATTCAACCGAACGAGACAGAGACGATATTTCATTTCATATTCCATTAAAACTTCCTGAGGTGAAGGGCTCGCCCGCTGTAGTTGGCAACTCTAGTTGTTAGTCGGAGTGCACAGTCGATTGGCTTACGCCGCACGGTGTGCAGACCGTCCAGGAGCGCCAGAAGGTTGATTCCTAGTGGAAACTAGCCCTAAGGCCTAGTCCTGCCCGGGCTCGCGCTTCATGCGTGGAGGCCGCCGGATGGGTGTTGACCCGTGAGTGTGACCAACCCTGAACAGAATGGGTCTTCGTGGCCAACTCAGCAATGGCCCATTAGCTCCCTGCTTTCTGCAACGCCAGTCCTGTTTTTTATTCTTTTGACGTGACAAGGTCTTATAATTCGATGGAGCTGGCTGCACGCACGAAAAAACATGACTCATGCGGCGTTACCTCGCTCTGAGGCGTTCCATTTATTATATTTATTATTCAATATAAATGCTGCCATCTACCGGTTGCGAAAGAATTATTTACTAACCTCAGTCTAAAATAGTACGAATGAAAATCACTAGATTGATTTAAAATCTTGACATAATTTTATATGTATTCGTGATATACGGAATGTTATTACTGAACGGACAATTTTCTTGTGGGTACAACAAAGTGCAACAAAGTAAGCAACTTTTATTAAAAAAAAAAAATAAGTATGAAAAGCTATCATTACGATGCGCTATCTAGCGGTTGGTAAAATGTCGCTGATATTGTTTATTTACGACGTATTACCTACAGCTAGATGGCGCAGCGTGCTCGAACGCTTCTCAAACCGTTATTTAACAGTTTGAGATTTCAAACTTTCAAATTAAAAAAAAACAATAAACTTTAAACAATAAACAATTATACAATTATACTGCTATACAATAATAGATTTACATGTGTAGTCAAATCGGTGAGTATAAAAGCATATATTTTTGGGTGTTTGTAATAAACAATATCAGAATCTTAAATGAAACTGCTTCAAATGCATCAGTATTTTCTTATGACGTTGTCACGTTCAACTATCGTCAGTAAACCGACTTTACAGACAACCGAATTTTTAATATAATTACTTGTTTTATTTCGTTTTAATAGAAGGTAATTCTTTTTCGGTACAGAAGCACCCCCTGCAAATATGCTCTAATATAATTACACTTCATATACCAACAGAAATTAGAGTCTATGTCGTTTAATTTTCAGCGATGAAATGTTTGTAGTCTCCAAACTATGGAGCACCTATCATCGACCAGAGATCGTAGAAGAAGCATGTCGCAGAACCTTGAAGAACCTGGGATTGGAGTACTTGGACCTCTATTTAATGCATACCTCTATGGCATATAAAGTACGTATATATGTTTGATTTCTTGATCTTTTTATTGCAGTATAAAATATGTTCGCCGGTGTGCTTATCATTAGGTATATAATCTAAAATTTCAACAAAACAAAAACCGACCCCAAAAATTGTTATGAGTGCAGCAGCCATGTCATGGAGAAAGTTAGAACGGGCTTTCATAATTGAATGCGTATACAAAATTTCGTGTCTGTGCTGTTGGTCGTTGAGGAGTTCCCTCGGTGCAAGCCAAAACTGGGTGCCGCAGCCATGTCATGGAGAAACTTAGAACGGGCTATCATAATTGAATGCGTATACAAAATTTCGTGTCTCTGCTGTTGACCGTTGAGCAGTCCCCTCTTCGGAAGCCAACCCTGGGTGCAGCAGCCATGTCAGGGAGAAACTTAAAACGGGCTACATAACAGTTATAATTAACTGATTGCGTATACAAAATTTCGTTTCTGTGCTGTTGACCGATAAAGAGTCGTCTCGTCAGGAGCCAACCCTGTGTGTGGAATCAGGTCATGCTTACCATAAAAAATGCATTGTCACCGGAACTGAACCAACATGTAAATTTTTAACTTTATATGATAATATTTGAGGAGTTCCCTCAATTCCTCATGGATTCCATCATCAGAACAGGATTTGATAATAATGGAACCAATCTGTAAGTATATCATTTTAAATAAAAAAGAATTTTTCAAATCGGTTAATATATGACGGAGTTCTGAGGTAAAAAACATTTAAAAAAAGAGACACAACCGAATTGATAACCTCCTCCTTTTTTTTGTAGTCGGTTAGTAAAATATGTTTGACGGCGAGCTTATCATTATAAAATAAAACGATCTCTTACAAAGAACCGCAATATAAAATATCTCATGAAGTAAAAAAAAAAATACGTGTGGCACTCTGGGACTGCCGCGGTAAAGCTAATAGCATAGCATTTTTAACAACTTATGCAATTGTAATTATTTATTTATTTTATTTTTTCTGATATCAGATAACTGCGCCCTATAAGAAAACTTTGAAATTATTCCGAATCATCTGCGGAAGCAAATGATTCGGAATAATTTAAACGTCTTCCGATAGAGCGCCGCGCACGAATTTTTTATTCGATAAAGCAAAAAAACCGGATTATTAAAAAAAACGTCGATAAAAAGATAGATAATTAAATTATCTTTAAAATGGTGCAGGTTTTATAATAATACGCCAGATAGTATTTGCGTAGTAGTCGGTTTTTGTGTTCGGTTAGACCTAATTTCACAAATTAATTACACTATGTAATATAAACAAAATCTAAAATATTAAAAACTATGAATATTAGGAAAATGTTTTTGTTTAACATATATTTTTTTCGAATCGCAAGCAGTACTGGTTTAGACGTAATTATCAGTTTAAAGTCATTCATTTTCGTTAAGAAATTTCTTCATTCGGTCGCCGCGCTGGCCCGCGATAACAGCTATGCAATAGCTTAAAAAATCGGTTTTGTAGCTCCAGCCACACTTAACAAACGCTGGGTTCAAGATTCTTCACATTTTCCACCAATTCGGTTGATTACGTAATCTTCGGTTGGAGGGGGGGGGGGGGGGGGGGGGGGGGTCAGGCCGCTGATTACATCTGTTGGCATGGGGTAGGGTGGCTCGAAAATCTCAAAAACGTGATTACGTAATAAGTGAACGGCCTTTAGCGATAAATGAACTATAAGAATCATTTTTTTCTTTTATAGTTTTACTATGGGTAAGTAATAGGTTCTAGGGTCTTGGAAAGTTGGATAAGTAACCAGCTCTTCCCTTTCTCTCCTGTTCCTCTCCCAATTTCCTCTCCTCGGGCATTATTAGTCTTAAATTCTTCCACTTGTCTGTATGTTATGTAATAATCTTTATTTTCACAATGCGCGCATGTACCACTATGTTTAGGTTAGCTGTAAGACATTGCCATGTGGCAATAAGCTCGCCTTTTTTGTATACTTATTAAGTGCAAATAAAGAGTTTATTATTATTATTATTATTATTATACTGTTACGTATTTGAATGTATTGATAATTTTTGAAAAAAGTCAGTGCAGAAATGATGGACTTATGATTTTTATCCTATCGCTCGATACATTGGAAGTACTGTGCGACTTAGAGACCTATTTAAAATGTCGAACAACCGCGATAGTCTTCGTTTTCATATATTCTTTTCTTTTGATAGGAAGGTCCAGAGTTCTTCCCAATGGTTGACGGGCAGATACAACCAGCAGATTACGACTATGTGGACACTTGGTTGGCGATGGAAAACCTCGTCAGATTGGGTCTGGTGAGAAGTATCGGCGTCGCTAACTTCAACAGCAGGCAAATTGAACGTATTTTGGAGAGAGGTACCATTAAACCGGTTACTAACCAGGTATTACAAATGAAACTCGGATTTATAATGTTTATTATTTGATAAGCTAGATTTCTGACTATGCCACACGGCCGGTGGCATGGTGGTTCATCATCATCATCATCATCATCAGCAGCAGCAGCAGCAGGTAGACGTCTACTGTTGGACATGGGCCTCCCCCATAGGATGCCATGACGAGCGGTCTTGAGCCGCCTCCATTCACGTACTTCTTGCGACCTTGGCTATGTCATCGGTCCATCTTGTAGAGGGCGTCCCACACTTCGTTTGCCGGTTCGTGGTCGCCATTTGAGAATCTTTTTTTCCCAACGGTTGTCGGTTATGCGAACAATATGGGCTGCCCATTTCAATTACACGTTGGTAATTTTACGAGCTACATCAGTGACCTTAGTTCTCTGCGGATTTCCTTATTTCGGATTCTATCATGCAGTGTAACTCCAAGCATTACTCTCTCCATGGCTCAAATTTTTCAAATTATTTATTGTGTTCAAATTATGAGTACATTCAATATACAAAAGTCTTAACCTAACTAGGCTGCCGCCTGTTCCAAGGTAGACAATTTATTTTAGTTATCCTAAGAAATCTATAATATTATATTTATATAAATAAACAAAATCATACTTAACGTAACAGAAATATCTTAATTACCTAATAAAAATTCGTAAGTAAATAAAAAATCGAAGACTATCGCGGTTGCTTGACATTATAAATAGGATAGAAAACGAATTTACCGCGTGAAATTTGTAGCACCCGACGTTTCGGTGACGTTGCAGCCGCCGTTGTCCAGGGTAGACTGAAGAGCTGTCAATTCGTTGTTTTGCGGGTAGGCCGCGTACCGCTTCCGCCACAGCGTAGGTTATAACGGTGGTGGGGGGCCGGGCTCGGAGCGCGGGAATGTTGAAAATCCGTCTTGCACACAACACTCACTGTATCCTGTTTTACGTCTTTGCGTTCGGCGTTCGGCGGCGGGAACATTTTAAGAAGAGGGTTCCACGTAGAAGAGAGTTTGTAACCGTCGTCTCTGTTTTAAAGTTCGGGGTTCTTCTTATTTCAATGGCTTCCCGAATCATGCGAGGAAAGTAGAATTGTTCTTTGGATAGCACAATGGGATTTTGAAACTGCATCCAGTGGTTACTTCCGTTATCCAATATATGTTCGCAAAACAACGGATTGACAGCTCTTCAGTCTACCCTGGAACAACGGCGGCTGCAACGTCACCGAAACGTCGGGTGCTACAAATTTCACGCGGTAAATTCGTTCGTAAGTAAATGTCATGAAAATTGTCAATATTATTTTATTTTAAAACATGATAAAAATTAATATATATTTATATATGTATTAAATAATATGTATTAATAATATACAAAATAAATTCACAAAAATTAAAATAAAATTACATTTAGAAATCATCAATTTATATTACTACATATACTATTATGTTTTTATTATAAAGATTATAGAGATTCAATTATTTAATAATGTTTTCAATATCTGCATATGTACACTTTAAGAGGTAGGCACTCAAACTATTTTTAAATTTATATGATATTTTAATGTCTTTAATGTTAGGTGGTAGGCAATTATAAAATTTGGGGGTAAGATAAGAGAAACTGGATTGGCCAAAAGCGGATCTCCTGAGTGGTATTGCAAAATTTGTTTGTGTCGATCTTCTTGTTACACGAGATTGCTGGCTTTTTTCTGTTCTCCTAACTCACTCTGGAATTTAGTGAGAGTTACCAGCACAAACATTTTTCTCACACTCAACACTCTATACTCTCGGAAAAGGTCATCGGAAGAATATTTTTGGGGTTTTTTATTGATCACCCTCAGTATAGCCTTTTGCGCTTTGTAAAGGGTGGCCAGAAGCGTTTTTGCCGCACAGCCCCAAGTTACGATGCCTTATCGAATAACCGACTCGCAGACAGCAAAGTAGACACTTCTTAGCGTATTGAAATCTAAGATGTTCCGCAAACTCCTAAAGTAATACACAAGTTTTCTCAGTCTTGCCCCAACCTTCGTTAAATGATCCTCCCAGCGCAGTCTGTTATCTAACATCACACCCAAGTACTAAATGGAGGACACCCTGTCGACATTCATACACTGGCAATCTTGTGTTTTGATGCACGAGTGAAGCTTAATAGTTGAAGTTGGTTGGTCAGTGTTTGTCTTGCTAAAGGTCATAAAATTCGTTTTGCTTATATTTAAGGTCAATAAGTTTCTATGCAACCATCTCTTCGCGTTTTTCAGTACTAATTCAGTATCGGTAAACAGATTTGCCCAAGTCGAAGACTTGACCAATAAAACGGACGGTGTCGTCGGCAAAACTGATGACCTTTCCTATTGCCGGGAGTTTGCAGAAATCATTCAGATACACCAAGAAGAGAATTGGACCCAACACGTTGCCCTGTGGGACACCATACGTTATATGCTGTGTAGAACTATATTCTTCGCGGAGTCTAGTCATCTGCAGTCTTTCTGATAGATACGATTTAAACCACTCTAGCGCATTTTCTCCGAGTCCGATCCGTTTCAGTTTAGCTATCAGCAAGGGGTGCGAGACAGTGTCGAAAGCCTTCGCAAGGTCGAGGAAGACTGCCGCACATTTCTCTCTTTTATCTAAAGATTCTTTGACATGTTCAAAGAGTTCAATTAACGCATCTCCTGTACCGAGCTCGTTTCGCGACTTTGAGCTTGTGTACGAGGACAATAGTTAGCGACCACGTCTCAGTGCCATATGTCATCACTGGCAACCCGCATTGATTATATACATATGTTTTGAGGCTCTGCAGTATTTGCGACGAGAAGATATGGCGTAGTTTCCTGAACGCTGCCGATCCAAGTTGGATTCGTCGGCAGACCTCCTTGTCGAAGTTGAGTCGTCTGACCCGCGTAGTTGGATCGTCTAACCCAAATAAACATTGTACCGCGAAGCTCTACTGTATATACAGTCCTCATAAAGCAGTCTAAACTCCGAGTACACTGCTGCAATCTTGAAAATAGGGTGGATCAGCAGCACTCCTTGTACTTGCCACAGTATCGTCGAGAAACGGACTACAGTTTGCTTCTTGAATCCTTTGAGTGTCGCTCTGCGCTGTCCTTGACCGAATAAAACGAAGGTTTGGTGAAGTGTCCTTTAATCTCCCCTTGACCTACGCACTGACATAATTCAGCTATTAATTTGACTTGTGCAGCGATGAATCACGATGAAACAATACTTTTACTCGGAATATTTCGGATTGCATCATTTCCCGGCCTGTATAAACCGGCGAAAAAGCAACCAAAGTATCTTTCCTCAAGTGATCACCTCCCCCAAGGTTGCGACGGCATACTCGCCCCTCTCACGAGGTCGCTCAAAGAGTCCGGCTCCTTGGTTTCCTTTCCTTATCTTTCCCAGTCACGAAGCATCAGTCTGCAATCCCACAGACTCGAGCCGTGCCCAGTACAAGATACTAGGAGCACAAATACAATCCTCATCCATATACCCTTGTAACTGCAGTCGCGCATCAATACACTTACGACAACATTACCTATTCGGGAAGCGTTATAACTGGCAATATCAAACTTTCAATCGATTCAATAAATACCTTCTGCTTCACTCAAAACCGCCTTTCCATACGGAGTTAACTCGTAAGTTGATACCACCACCTCACATTGAACAACTTCGAGTCTAGTGAGGGGTGGTCCCTCACATACCTGTAGTCTATTTGGCACCGCTGTAATGACCGTAGCACTGCCCAGGTCTCGACTGAATTAAAGTCTTTTTCATAGTCCACAAACGCTCAAACGCACAAACAATCAAAGTCTTTTTCAAAGTCCACAGTCCTCAACGGATTAGTGGTTAGGTCGTCTGATCTTATATTGTATGTTTCCGGGTTGGATTCCCGGCTCGGTGACCATTTTCCGTTAGGACAATTATTTTAATTATCGCGCTCATACGAGCGCGAGTCACGCAAACAGACGCGAACACGCCAATGTATTAGATAGAGTAGATTTCTCCACTGTACGAATGCTTCCCGTGTACGAAGCCTACCACCTGCTCTCCCCTACATGAATCATAAACACATAACACTCTTTTTTTATGCAGTCATGTAATAATAAATTCGTAACTACCAACAACGTTTATTTAAAACGTGGTAATATTTTGTGGAGTGTAATTGAACCTTTTGTATGATTTATTTTACTAAATGAATGTTTCAAATACTTCTCTTTGTACTCGACCTACCAGGGTTATTCCTAACGGCCGCGAATAGAAAGAACTAATTTAAAACTATGACTGTCTTTTACGCCAACGCGTAGCACGGCGATTTATATTAAAGACGCTGCTTTCTCCTTATTTAAGAGCAAGGTTTCGCGGCACGGTATGATACTCTGGGTGACATAACGATTATAACATTACAACACATTTCTAAATCGGTTTAAGCGCTTAGAACTTATGGCCCTGTGACACCGGGACACCATGCCGGCGCAACCAGTCGCGCACCGTGGTGACTTTGAGCTACCAAGTCGAGACACCAGATTAGACACCAGATAGACACCAGAATCGAGACATTTATTTTTAAATCTCTATTAGAAAAATCCGGCGAGGAACTATCCAAATCTGGTGGTCTGCTTTGAATTTCGATAATATACTTTTCTGTATCGAAATTATCCATCGCAACTAAACACACGTCTTGACAACAACAGTGTACGCATGCGAAAGAGGAGCACTGGCAGCGCCACTGGCGGCCGAATGAGTGACACGCCATGCAGCGCTATACTAATTAATGGTGGCGCGACCAGCGTGGTGGCGCTGCCAGTAATAATCTTTGCACCCGTCCGTGCTGGTCGCGCCGCCATAGCGGTTGCGCAACCAAGCGGACACCAGTAAGAGGTACCCTCCATAGAGCTGTATACATTTTGTTGGGGGCGGCGACTGGTTGCGCAACCATGGTGTCTCGGTGGAATAGGGCTCATGGTGGAATAAAGAAACGGAAAACATTCATACATGAATCCTAAACACATAATACTACTTTCCTTGGGCAGGCGTGTGAAAAACAATTTTTGGTATATTCAATAAAATATGTTTTTTATTATTTTGAAGGTAGAATGTCACCCGTATCTCACACAGCAGAAGCTTTCGAAGTTCCTAAAAGACAACGACATAATCCTAACTGCGTACAGTCCTCTGGGAAGTCCAGACAGACCCTGGGCCAAGCCTGAAGACCATAACATCTTAGAAGATCCAAAACTCGCTGACATTGCAAAGAAATATGGAAAACCTCCCGCCCAAATACTGCTAAGATATCAATTGGACAGAGGGCATGCCGTTATACCAAAATCTTCCAACAAAACGCGGATCGCCGAGAATTTTTCTGTACTGGATTTTGCGCTGAGTCTTGAAGATGTCGAACTCTTAAATGGATTTAATCGCAACGAACGATATTTCAACTTTGAAACGTAAGATGTTGTTATTTTCATTCGTCGTCGTTTCAAAATCATAAATCAAAATCAATAAGTTTTTTTCCAACCTCAATCAAATACATTGCGTTAGGAACATGTGCTGAAGATCCCATAATTGGGTCACCCCAAGACTTTCCCGGTAAGTACACCCCCCTCTCGCCCACCTCGCCCCATCTCCGACAACCCCATCCCTCCCCTTCACCAACCCAACCTCCCCCGTGCGCCAATTCGTATTATATATGTAGTGTTTTCCGTGGTAGATTTTCAAAAATGATTTCCACCCCTATAATGTGTAACGTCCCTTCCGGGATGCAAAAGATACGGCTGAGTTTTTACTTCACAGTATTATTTGCGACGCTCATATACGACATATACCAATTACAATTCGAATTTTGTACGAGCGACACAACGCAATGAAGATTCAAATTTCGAACGTATGACGCGCGATATTAAACACGCGACGCCGCAAATTTAAATACTTGATTCCCTCACACATTTGTACGTCGAAATTTTAATAATATTTATGTCGTTTGTATACGAGATATTGCAATCAAAATTTTCACCAAGTAGTTTAAGTCCAAATCGGTTCAAGCCTTTTGAAGTTATAGTGAATTTAAAAAAAACGGAAAACATGCATAGATGATCCCGGAACGGATTACACTCCATTTTTGTTTGGTAGTCGTGTAAAAATTGTTACACAGGCGTCAAAATACGGAGAAGCAGAAGCGCAAGCGTGTCGACATTTGGCCGCTACTCTGTCTCTTAACTTCCGCCATCGAACGACATAGACTCTCAAACGTTCAAGAAATTTGACAACTTCCAACCGTGTAACATCAAATACGGGCGTTTATCTTTATCCCTCTGCTTTATTCCCTAGCACCGTATCCCCGACGCACCTTGCAACAACAAAATGCGCTTACTGTTCTAACTTTGCGTACATGTGCCCTCAGCTAATGGGAGCTTTAGGAAGCTAATGGGCCCTTTTGGAATTGGACACGAAGACCCATTTGTTCAGAGTCCTCCACGCATAAAGTGCGAGCCTGGGCAGGATTCTGGCCTGAGAGCTAGTTTCCCCAGGAGTTAATCTTCTGGCGCTTCTGGGGGGTTGCGCACCGTGCGTCAGAAAACCGATTGTGCATTCTAACAACTAGAGTTGTCAACTACAACGGGCGAGCCCGTCCCCTCAGGAAGTTTTAACGATTAGCCGTTCTATCTCCCTAGAGTGAGCGCAGAAGACTTGGACAAAACAGTCCACCGTCAAGCTCCTCCACAAACCCGTAAGAGGCCAACGCCTTAACCGCGAGATAGCCAGGAGTATTACCCGGCGGGCTTACACTCACGCCCTTACTTCCAATTGCGACCAGATTACTCCAGTCTCTCGATTGGTTACGAGTTCGAGGTCGCTTGCGCGGTCCTCTCCCTTACGAAGCGGTGAAACGGTGTACACCGATCTATTGTGGACCACGGTATCCTTTGCCAGACTGTTCACCCAGGATCGGGCAAAGGATGCCGTGGTCCGTGACAGATTCGGTAGACACTGTTTCACCGCTACGTTAGGGAGAGGACCGTGCAAGCGACCTGGAACTCGTAACCAATCGAGAGACCGGAGTAATCTGGTCACAATTGGAAGTAAGGGCGTGAGTGTAGGTTATCTTGCGGTTAAGGCGTTGGCCTCTTACGGGCTTGTGGCGTAACTAGACGGTGGGCTGTTTTGTCCTCAAGTCTTCTGCGCTCACTCCAGGGAGATAAAACGACTAATCGTTAAAACTTCCTGAAGTGACGGGCTCGCCCGCTGTAGTCGACAACCCTAATTGTGGTAATGTTTAAAATGAGGAAGTGTGACCGACCAACTCTGCGTAGTTATGCCAACATTCCCTTTAATGATTGAAAATAAAAGTATGTGTATACTATTTTGGTACTTTAATGAATAACCAATTTTTTTTTGTATTTCAGTTCTATCCACCACAAGTATCACCCTTTTAAAAATGATGAATATTAAGTTTTCATGGCCACTTCATTTAATCGACCGGATATAAACGATCCTCGTTTTTTATATATTTAATAACTTTTTAATGTATTAATAAACATAACAAATAAATATTTGAATCTAAAGTTTGTTTCTTTGTTTCTACTCTTTATTGTGAAATTTCACAATGGGCGGTATTATTATCGTACGACAATCGCTTACAACCAATCCTACTACGAAGTATTTATATGTATGTCTGCGTGTAACATGTGTGTAAATGTGTGTTTTGTTATTGTACTTAATCGAAAGAATCGAAATGTAATGCCGTTAATTTTACGGGACAATGTAAGGTACCAAGGGTAGTCAAGGGACCTAACCACTATTTATTTATTTATTTATTTCATTAGCAGATCAACTTAACAGTTTATACCAATCCGTTGATATGCAATATACACATAAATTTAAAAAATAATAGAATTCTTACAAGTACATACACAACATGTTTAAATAAGCATTAAATACAAATAAGGCATTAATCATGTTAAAAAACTTACAAAGTTACGGTACAAAAAGAGTGAAAACAATTTATTTTATTCTGACATAAACAAGTAGCGCAATGCCCACACCTTGAAGAGATGCGGGCTCGCTGTAAAAATATCAAAGTCTGCCGCTGTCGAACATAGTGCATTTATGTAGCGCATTTATATGACTATGACACACACAGAGAATTTATTATGTATACATACAACATAATGTTATAACGATTCGAAAATATGTATTATTTATCTATACTTCTATACTAATATTATAAAGAGGTAAAGTTTGTGAGGTTGTAGTAAGTAATCTCTGGATCTACTGAACCGATTTTGAAAATTCTTCCACTAATAAAAATCCACGTTATTTTTGAGTGTCATAGGCTATATATTCATCCGAAAAATAAAAACACTTTTTCGTGGTAGTCGGATTCCCAAAGTAAGTCGGAAAAAACGGTCGAACGAACAAGGCCTTAACGATGAGAGATATATGATTAAGTTCTAGAGAAAAGTTGTAGAGCTTGATAATGCCTACTAAAAAGTCAGCGACAGCATATGTCTAACTTTTATATTTAACCCTTGGAGTAAATGGGTATTTTCATGGATGCATCTGTCTCTTTTGCAGGATTTTCGGCGACATCGACCTTAAAGTACTATAACTACGAAACTACTACACCAATCATAAAAAGAACAACTGCACAATGATTGCATTGAAATTTCGAATATAGAATATTGAAATATCATTTTGTAAAACAATTAGATAATTATGAATAAATATGAGAACGTCAAAGAAGTGAAAAAAACGCGGAACCACATCTGGTCGTATCATACTCAACGGATAATTGTTTCAGAACCAGATTTGGTCGTATCATAAAGGGGGTAACAAAAAGTAGTATTTTATATTAAAAAAATAATTCAAATCGTTAGGTCATGTTTATTGGTCATATTATCAACAATTATGAATTATTATCAAAATAAGTAAATTTATCGTCTCAAATGTTTAGAACAAAAGACTTTTCCCTTTTACTGCTTTCACTTTTCCCATACTTTCACTTTTACTGCATAAATGGTTAAAGAGTTAGGACACTCACAAATAAGACACTCACAATAAGACACTCACAATAAGACACTCACAAATAACGGTAATATAGTCAAATTGGCATCCAAATACACACATACATATGTAGTAAAAATATAACCCTTCTTTTGGCAGTCAGGAAATAAATCATAGCACTCAGTACTAACCAAACCACACTCATAATTTCATCACAAGTAAAAAGTTTTACCGCCCAACGAAGTGGGCACGGGTCAGCTAGTATTGAGTAAATACATACAAACTCATTTACTAATATTTTATTTATAAAAAAGTAAAGTCAATTTTATAAAAAGTTCAGAAGCTGTTCAGACGCGGCTACAATGTTTAATAATATCAACAAAGGACTACAATCAAACAACTAGTAGTAGTAGTAAACGGAGTGGGGGGCTTGTTTCCAGCCCTTGATGTCACCTGTATCTATAAGATCTTTTGTAACTACCCACTTTGTGGTTGGGTCAGTGGTCTGCTAGTAGCCCGGTTCTGCTTACCATCTAAATGAGTCTCTTCATCTGCAAGATTCTAAAGGACCGCAAAATCCACATCCCCTCCTCCTCGGATCCTATTTCCAGATCGGTCTTCAAGGGACTGCCTCAGGGTAGCGTACTCTCTCCCATTCTCTACAACCTTTATATAAGGGGGGTGGAGGACGTCGTTCTTGGCCATTGCAGGATCCTTCAATATGCAGATGACGAGGTAATCTATGATTCCTCACCCAACCTCTCTGCCACTATTCAGAGGATCTCCGAAGCGCTTGAAGCACTTGAAGAGCACTTAAATATCGCGGGCTTAGCTATCTCTCCTCTCAAGAGCAGTGCCGTAATCTTTTCTCGGAGAAAAATTCCCCCTCTAGCGAGCATATCCTATAAGGATTCATCCATCCCACTCAAATCCCAAGCCAAATTTCTCGGTGTTACCCTGGACTCAAAACTCCTATGGAGGAGCTATATCGACCAGAGATGAGAATTCTCTGAACATCCTCTGGGCCATCAGCGGGGTGTGGTGGGGCTCCCACTCCTTTACGGTTAAACTCCTTTATAACTGCCTAATTCGGTCACATATTGATTATGCTGCTTTCATTTGTTTCCCGCTAAGCAAGCACCTGCAACATAGACTAAACTGCATGCAATTTAAGGGACTCAACTTTTGGCAGATAGGTTCTATCTTAACATTCGACAGAATCTATGTTTTGCTTATTCTGGAGAGAAATGAACGGTTGTCACTTTTTCGCACTAAAACTATCCACCAAAGTCAAAACGACGATCGTCCATTTCATATTCCGTTCTAACCCTATACCTACGCTCTATTTCGTTCGCTTGAACTAATTTTAGTTATCGTACACAAAAAACTCAATCGGGCCTGGGTTTATAAAATGGCATCTACAATTTTGTCAATGAAATTATTATTAGTAGGTATATTTAAAAAAAATAATCGCTTGATCATAAATGCACAAAAGAATAAAATTTTAAAAATTATAATAAAAATTGTCAATACTTAAAATGAAGAGTGGAATATTAAAATATCAACATATACATTGGGAACAGATTTTTTAAAAATAATTTGAAAGAAAAATGTGCAATTAAAAAAATACAGTGGTATAAATAATACAATCTTGCATTTTACTTATAACTAAGTTTACAATTATTAAATATGGTACGACGTTTCTTTACTGCTCATCTCACGTACGATAATGTGTCTATAGGTAATCGTAACTCTATTTGACTCAAACGTCAAAATGAAATGTTTGACATTTCATTTTGCAAAGTTCGTTTTATTGATTTCATTATGTCGATATTTTAATATTCTTAAATTGGTATAGAGACGAGCAATCATTAAAATGAATGCAAACATTAAAGTGGAGATAGAAAACGACGAGGAACAACAAAACTGTTCCACGGAAGAAAATGTTCTTGACTTTGAAGACGAAACGGTTTGTTTTATAAAACCCGAACAATCAGTTTGTTTCATAAAACCCGAACCAAGAGATCCTGTTGAATCAGATGGGGTGGAACAAGAAGAGCATATTGAAGAGATGAAAGATGTCAAAGTGTTGATAACGAAGTTTGATAATTTCACTTGTGTTGGGTGCGATCGCGATCTAGACAGGAGCGGTCCAATGGGAGCATGCAAGCATTACAATGAAATTGTGCTATTTTGCAATGACTGCATTAAACCCACAGGGAAGAAGTTTATTTGTGTCAAATGTGACCATGGATTTGGAAATAGACAAGGTCTAATTGATCACGTTGACGGAGTGCATAGGAAATTGAAGAAATATAAATGTGAAGAGTGCGACAGAGCATTTACAACGATTGGAAATTTAAAAGTACACGTACAATCGGTCCATCGCAAACTAAAGATTGCGTGTCAGCAGTGTGAGAAGGTATTTTCTTTTCGCAGCAACTTAAATATACATGTTAATTTCACCCACCTGCAGTTGAATATATTTACATGTGATTTATGTAACAAAGAGTTTCCAAATCACAGAAACTTCAAACGACACATCGATGGAGTCCATAGAAAAATTAAAGAATTAGAATGTGAGGAATGTAAATGTGCTTTCTTTCGTCAAGAAAATTTAACTCGACATGTCAATTCTGTCCACCGAAAATTGAAACCATTCGCGTGCGACAAATGCACTCGCAGCTTTTCAAGGCAAGGACTCTTAACGTTACACAGAAACTCTGTTCATCTCAAAATTAAGTATACTTGTGCGGAATGAAACAAAGCTTTCACACTAAAGAGTTACTTAATCAAACACATTAATGTAATTCACCGAAAAATTAAGCCATTTGTTTTTACGAAGTGCAAGCGTGTATTTGGCCGTAAAAGTGATCATGAACGGCATAAAAAATCTGAAAAATGTTATTTGAAAATTATTAAAGAAGCGAAAAGCAACCGGCGGCAGTAGACTTTTAAAAGAGCATACTTCAGGATCTTGAAATACCGAAAATCAACAGTCCGCATATCGCAGCATATCTGAGCATCTTCCTTTTTGGAAACATTGGATTCTGTGTTGTAATTATGGATTTTTTTACTCCGGATACTGAAATTCCTAGCATTGTTTATAATCCAATTAAAAGTTAGAATATTCTCAGGCAGAACATGGTAGGAAAGGAGTGCAAATAGTTTTTAAAATAAAATTGAACAATGTAATCTCCAGTGCGTAGTATTATTCTAATATCTAATATTATAATATAAGTATATATATATTATATTTTTCTTACAATGTTTATTCTTTAAATTTTAATTGGCGATTTTCCATTACTCATGAACATGTAACAAGGGACATTATTTTTACTGATTTAATTTATAATTCCTTTTACCTACATTTAATTATTTGTATTTCCTCAGAGTTATGATCTCTAAATATTAAGATATCACGCTAGTTTAAAATATTATAATCGGGCAGTGGTTACTTGATCTAATGTAATTTCGTATATACTGAATAACTTTTTAAAAATGTTTTATAATTTTATATTGTCGCGGCGCGGCAAGGTGTCAGAATTGAACAGTAATGAAAACAATTTCAATAAATACAATTCAAAATTTATAATTTTAGATATAATTAAATACCTATGTAATATAAAATTTAGGTTGCTTACCTACCGAGTTAGTGATGATTTTTTGCAAAACTATAAACTAATTTAATAATTCCTAGCTTTAATTTGTCATCTAGATAAGTTTAGATGTAAGAATAGTAGTACATTTTAAGATTCATTTTACATACATAGTTCATTTTAAGTTTACCGAAATAAAACATTTTCAACAATATTATCAGCGTTTCGTTTTATCTACACTTTACTCAAAAAGTGATATTTTCCGCAATATTTCCTTTTAGGTATACGTAGATTTATTATTAATATTATTTAGAAACTATGTCATTATTACGTGGCGTTATTTACTTTCAAAACCTGGCAATACGTAAGTTTAACTTTCTCCTTCCACCAACCGAGGAGGCGGGATAGTATTGTGACTATAAAGACTTTTTCGAGATCAAGACGGAAATATATACATTGAGCCCCCCAGAAATGATTAGAACCGTTTCCAGATTAATGTATGTATGTGTTTGTCTTGCTACGTGCCCCGTTTACGTGCCCTAATTTTAAGAGGCGGCGTTCCGTCAGCCGTTGCTATGCGGTTTTCCGATTCTTTGATATTTTTTCCCAGTGACATGTAACGTTTGTGCACTTCGTCGCCCAATATGCAGACTGCACAGCCGGTATGCACCAGTCCTTCATAAGATTTTCCCATTATGCTGATATTTGCGTGTGGACGGGTATCGTTATATTGTGGTTTAGCCGACAACGTATAATTTTCCACGGTTATGGCCCCGTCTAATGCCTGTATCCGTGGGTGTTCCCGTTTTTTGGCTGGTTTTGCTGTTGCCTGTGTTGAGTTCCGTTGCATCTTACGCAAGATTGCGTGAATGTATTTTGCAACTTGCAGTTAAAGCACATAGGATTTGGGTACTTTTGGCATTCTCTGAAGGTGTGTCCATGATTTTCGCATTTCTTGCAAAATAAAGCCTGAGGTGAAGGTCTCTGGGGGCGTCTCTCGAAGTTCTGCTGACGATGTCTGTCGAGTGGAGGATTTTCGTAGTTGGAATTTCTGTGGAGTAGCGGCGGTATGTCGCGGCGAGGTCCGAATCTGTCGTTGTGCGGAATCGCGGCTACTTCTTCTTGACTGCCATTATTAGCGCATACGTACTGCTCGTCTACGGCTGCCATCGATATTTTGTTTTGCGATCTTGGGAGCGATGATTGACGCTGCTGGGTGCTGTTTGTCGCAGTTGGTGCTGGGTTTAGCGCGTATTGTTCGAAATTTTTCGCCAAGTCCAATAATGTTCCCACGTCGTCCAGTCCGGTCGTTCCCAGCAGAGTGTAGTACAATGGAAGGACGTTCAATTTTACAATCTCCAGTATTGTGGCATCTCGTAGTCTTGGAGACAGCCTGGTGTTCATGGTGTCTATGCGTGTAACGAAGTCGTGCATAGTTTCTCCTGCGATTTGTTTTGTGTTACGCATTTGATTTTCGAGCCTCGTTTGGTAATTGAGTGACTCATATATATTTATTAACGCCGCCTTTAGAGTTTTCCATGTCGTTACATACTGTCTGATGCTGCGAAACCATAATAGTGATGATCCTTCTAGTAGGTCCGTAAAACCTTGGATGAGCTCCTTTTCAGTCACTCCTCTAGCTTGCACCTTATCCTCAACTATATCGATGAAGTCCAGGATGGGAGTGGATCCGTCGTACTTCCAGTTCCATTTGTAAATGCTGGGGAATGTCCTGTGTTTTCCGATGTCAATTGGTTGGAAAATATCAGATGCTGATGCGGTATCCTGAGATTTTTCTCTGTTCCTCGTGTTTGATCCTTCCTCGTTTCCGATATCGTATGCTTCAATGATCCTTGAGTTGTCGTTCGATTTTTTGTAGGTTGTGGATTGTTCACGTCCTGACATGTTTACTGCATTGAATTCTCCGGTTTGTTGTTTTTTCAGTTTGTCTGGAGTTTTGTGAATAGGATTTTCCTCAATGTTTTTGTCTGGCGATTGCTGGCGGTTCCTTGCAGCGGACCTTGTTTTCTTTGGTGCCATGATGTCACTCTCAAAATCGGAGAAATTGATTTATTTTAGATCCTTGAGATGTAACAATCCTTTTTAATTTTGAAGTTTCAAGTGTATATGTCAGAAGTTACTAAGTGTTTTGTAATTGATTTTTAATTGTGTTGTAGTGTGGTATATTGTTGACCTTAATGTTCTTATTTAGTACCTATGCGTGAAAAGGTAAAACTAGAAGACTATATCTTTGTATGGAGTAGCGAATTAAAATAGTAAAAGAAATAAATTTAAACGAAACAAAAATTATTTTTTTGAAACACCCTGTATGTGTGTGAGTAAGTGTTGATTGTGTAATCAAAGTGTTGACGTATGTAGTGTGTGTTGAAAGTAAACGATGTGAGATTATAATTTAAATGTACAATGATCAAATTATTATATTTTTTTTGAACACCCTGTTGTTGTGAAGATGTAAAAAAAAAATATTTGTAGACGGTGTGTTGATGTGGTGTGAGCGAGTGAATGTTGATAGAAACGACAAAGAGAAAAAAAATAATTAAAGTTTGGATTTTGCGAGTTCTTGCGAAAGTATTTTTTTTTAGACACCCTGTGCCGTATAGAATGTTTGTTCTAATGTTTTGCGAAGTAAAAAATGGTAACTGTTCCAAATTATTTTTAATGATGGTTTCCAGCTGAAATATAATGTTTGTTTTCAAAGTTATGATGCTGCGATGTGTCGCCTGAAATAAAACCTTTTTGCACAAAATACTCGAATAACAGTCGTATTATTTTATGGTACCTATGGTTCTTACTTACTCCTGGGCTGAAACTTGAGGTAATATGAAGACAAGAAAATTTAATTGGTCTCCTTTCCTTCGATGAAAGCTGAAATAAATTTCTATATCTATGCACCTTGCATGATGTTATTTTATTTTGTTTGATATCGATTGACGAGTTTGTTTGATTGAGAAGAAGATCAGGGTGGGTTTGGGTGGGCTAAATATTTGGTACAGGTATTTTATAAAAAAATTAATATTTTATTTATTTCCGGTTTTAAATGTATGAAAAAAAAAATCGGTTCCGTCTTATTTTTTTTTTTTTTTTTTTTAAATCTATATATTTTATTTAAATTTGATAATATGTTAATATTTATTTTTGAAGTTATATATATTTTGATTTACGAGATATGTTCGATGTTATAAATCGAAGGGAGGGTTTGGGTGGGAAACTGAAGTTTTAAATTCTTACGTAAAGAAATTATAGGATATTTAGACACAAAATGGTGAAAAAATTAGGACTATAAGCTCTGGCCCCGCGTTGGGAGACAATTTTTGCTACGTGCCCCGTTTATAATGGTTATATAGTATTGTATGAAGATCGGATAAATGCCATTATGTCACGGATAATATCTAATTTTTAGGAAACCGTCAAGGTCCCAGGGCGCCAATCCGTGATAACTATTGGGTTGGGGTTCACGCACAAAATGCTGAACGCTCACCTTCGCCTGGTGGTTGGTCCAGATTACGGGAAGAGGAACGTCACTGACGGGCCCGCACTAGCTCAAGTCGGAATATGTGATCCTCAGGGGTGGTTTTTATCCCGCCTCATTAGTGGCGTCCTCGGAAGTCGGGATCGTCTGTGAGGCAGACGGGCGATCAAGTTGGATGGGGTATACTTACTAAAGATTGGAAGATATACTCGAATTATTTAATTATGGACTATTAATTATGGACTGAAATTTCCTATGTTGGGTTTTGTAGATTATAAAATTTATTTAATTATGGAGAGCGTTTCGTGAATTCAAATCCGAACTCAATTCGCGGGAAGTAGATCGTATTAAAACGGCGCAGCTCCCTCTATCTTCGGATACGTCTCACCGGCGAGGCCCCCTCCTTCGCCCCCACGCCTACTAGTATTTTTTGGTGGCGCTGGCGCTCGGTGCGCTCGCCGGGCCGCCGCGGTCCCGCCTACTGATAAGGAACCGGTCTGAGATCGCTCGCCCGGCCGATTTAATATGTTTTACAATCGGTCCGGATTACTGAATAATAATTTAAATTGAAATTTCTCTTTATTATTGAGCGGTGATTTTAGGATCTATTTTTTTTTTTTTATAATATCGAATTTAATTTCAAAATTAAATGGCTCATAAAATGAATACTAAAAGAATGTCTAGAAGTGTCGCGATTCTATCCTTACTGAGTCGTGTTTTTAAACGATTATTGAACAAAGAAATCTATAGAAATTTCCAAGAGTAGGATTTGTAGAATTTAAATAATATGGTTCGGTTTATTCGATCATAAACTAATGGATCTTAACCCTGTGAATTTTTCCTTTCCTCTCCCTGACTCGGCCTGTACGTCTTACGTCCCCGAATTCGAATTATTTCGAATTCTTCTGAGAAAATTATAGAATTACCAATTTTAAACCTTTATTATTAAATGAAACATAATGCCTTACAATGGAGTTTTTTATTATAAAGAAGAATATATTTTATGAGAATTTGTTGTACATGTTACGTTCCTCGTACATAAGTTCTCTGATCCTTTCTATATAATTTTAATTAATGCGCATATCAAGGCCGAATAAAGTTTCGAAGGTTTATGAGTTTTCTAACGAGCATCTGTGATTTTCATGATTGAATTCAGGGTTTCGGATTTTTAGGAGTCGGGTAGGCGTCGAAGTCTGTCGGTGTGTCGGTCTCGGGATGCGGGTATCTCCTTCGGTTGAGCCTTAGATTTTTCTAGAGAGACGTCGACTGATAATGATCGGAAATGATTTGTTCTTACGTTTTAGGATTACGGAAGATGATCGCTTTGATTTTAGGTTACGATGGTGCAAGAATTTAATGGAATTTGGAAAATCGAGAATTTAGATTTTTATATTTTAGACAAATGTTTGAATAGGGATATTATTTTGGGGACCTGATCTTGGTTCTATTTATACTGGGTAAAGATTTGAAAAAGAAGAATAATTTAGAGATTTGATATTTTGTATTACTGGGAAGTGATTTGAAAGAGAATATTTTTTAGAGATTTTGGATTTTGCATTATGGGGGAGAAATTCGAAAAAGAATAGTTTTGAGATTTGGGATTTCGTATTGTGGAAAAAGATTTGAAGGAGAATAGTTTTGAGGAACCTGATATCGGGGGGGTTGCACTCCGAGAATACGGTGTCAGATAAAAGATTTCGCGGGTCGACTTTCACCTTTTCGACCTAATGGTGGGTAGCACATTCTATGAAAATTCAGGAAAAAAGGAGCTATGCACGTTTATTCGGCGGTCAAGCCGGCTATGCTATTAAATCTATTTCTATCGGTTGAACGTTATAGTTAATTTAATTTAACCCTGGCCTAACGGCGATATTACAATATCCTGGGGTTTTTCGAAGCCACGCGGGTTCTGGCGTCTGCTTCGCACTAATTTTAATTATAAATTAATTTTAAAATGTAAAGAAAAATTATAAAACAAAAAGCGAGAAGTTATAGAGCCAGAAGAGAGGTGATTAATGGTACAGTGAGTGACTTGCCTGTAGGGTTGAGGGATTCCTCGATGGCCTGCCCAGGTGTTTGCACTGAATTTAATTAACCCCTCAGGCCCCGATTGGCCGATATCGGCCACAAAACGATTCAGCGTGACTACCCCGTTTTAATTTTATTTTAATTTAATTTGTTTTATTTTATTATGTTTCATTATGTTAATATGTGTCATTTTAATTATGGGTACAGTGGTTTGGAAGTAATTAATGTTTTGGTGAGACAGTGCCATAATTCATTTTTTTTACTAATTTTTACTAAAATTTTTTGGGACAGCAACTTGTCAATCGGCTGAGGGGCCGAGGCCTGAAGGGTTAAAGACTCAAATGATTCTACTTCTCGTACTGAATTTATAAAAATAATTAGAAACTGCAGCGGCTGGATGCAGGGTAGTGAATGGGATCGGGCGCGCCGCGCTGCTAGGCGGGCGTGCCCCCTCCGAAATCGACCGTCTTCTTCGAGGTCCGGTAGCCGAAAAAAAAAAACTATTACCCGCAATGGTAATACTGATATAAATCTCTCCGATTGCGGATGAGCTGACTAGTGACGTACAAAAGACTAGACGTCGATTGCACGGCAAAGTTTATACGATGAATGGATTTGCTTAACTGGATTAAATATTTTATAAGTATTAGACTATAATGGTATACTTTCTAAGTATAGGGTAATGCAGCAGCATTACAGTCTGTATTCCTCCACGATAGCCCCCAAACGCTTGATCAGATTGAGATTAAATTTGGTTTGCAGTTATCATTTGGTCATGGAAAGAGTTGAAAGATTGTGGTTTAAATCGGACCACCATGAGGCCACCATTCGGTACACAGATGCCTTGCTGGGCCAAAACCACGTTGTGAAATTTTGATTAAATATATATAGGTATAATCTGCACTAACAATATTAAAATTTCGCCATAGATTTTAAACAAATAGTAATGCCGAGCTTTCCACGGCTAGCCACGAAACGAACCGCGCCACCTAAGTCGAATCCACTCTTTCCATTCCTCCTCTCCCAGAAAATTCACAAATGGTAGCGGCCCACATACAAAATTCAACTTTCCTCTCCATATACATCCCCCCCATATCAGTTTTCTCGGAGACCTGCTGGTTCCAAGTAGTAAGCAGTATTACAGTGAAGATTTTTATTTTGGGAGACCTTAATGCGGACTCCCCAGCATGGGGATGTGCCTTCTCAGACCGACAGGCTGAGGCATTGCTGAACAGCGTGGACAAAATGTCCCTCTGTATCCTCAATGATGGATCCCCTACGATAGTACCTCTTCCCTCAGATCGTTCGTCAGCTCCAGATCTTTAAGTGTGTTCATCTTCCATCTCTATTGACAGCACCTGGCGTGTCCTCGCTTACTCAACCGGCAGTGACCATTTCCCCATCATGATAGACGTGCATGGTACTCGGGTAACGAGAAGCACACGTAAACGTCATCCCCTTTTAAACCGGTATTACACTCCTGACAGTTTGTTTAAATTTACTTTATCCCTAGAGGCCGCAGCGATTTACCTTCCACCAATAGTATCTACCCCGCTGGAAGAGTGCTATTCCTCACTTATTTCTTGCCTTAGAATAGCGGCTAGTAGCTGCTTTAGAAGACAGTCTGAAAGTACATCCTTCCGTTCATCCCCCTCTTGGTGGGATAACGACTGCAGCCAGTCAATTTTGAGACGCAAGGCATCCCTCTCTGCAAGGCCGTGCCCAGATTTTTTTTTTTCGGGGGGGTCCAAAAAAAAAAGACCGGCTAATTCAAATTCAATTTTATTACCCTTACATTAAGAAGGGAGAAGCCCGCCACTGAAAATACTGTAGGTACTAACTGCTAACTAACATTTTCGTTTTTAAACCTAATAACCTAAAGAAAGTTTTTATTATAGTCCTATTTTTATTTATACACATCATCCACCACTTCCTATTAGGCTTTTAACTTTATTTTGGAGTAATTTGCAGCAAAACAACATGTCCGACTGACTACTGCCGCGGCAACAGGAACAATATCGTCGTCATTATCCGTTTTTTAAATTATTATAGGTAACTGTTCAAACATCAGACGTATCACGTACCTACGTCAAACGTTCGTTACACCGTCTAATAGCAGGGTGCTGGCCATGCCAATCGTTCAATAATTGACTCAAGCGATGGTGACAAACGTTTGAGTTTTGAGTCTTTTGATAGCTCTACGCTCTGTTCGATATGAGTGGAACGGATGGATATGAAACTAACACTTAAAACATACCCGTGAACGCCTTAGAATTGCTCGGAAACATTCTGAGCGCTGTCCGCTAACAGAGCTTTTGATGATATGACGAAACACGACGCTGAGATGAATGCGAGTGTCCAACTCTACTAGTTGACACTTGACTGCGCGTGATGTGTCGGTACGATATCAAGGGTCTGTTATCGTATAGATTTCTACTGACACTGAAATATCGTACTGCTGTTATTTCTTCCTCGATTTTAACCCGATAACCCGATAACATAATAGCTTAGCAGAATACCCCTAATGTATTCTTTGCCCCTAAAAGTCGATTTTATCTAGTGACAGTGTAAATCTATTTCATTTTGGAAAGTCGATTCTATCTAGTGTCAATCCATTTCATTTCGGGGGGGGGGGGGGGGGGGGGGATCCGGACCCCTCGGACCCCCCCCCCCCTGGGCACGGCCATGCCTCTCTGCTTATCTTGAAGATATGTCATCAGAGAACTACCTACAACTCCTACCACAAAGCTGCGAAAGAGACTAGGAAACTTCTTAACCCGCTCGGCACTTAACATCCCTTGCGGGATATGTATGGCGGCCGGCTGAAATCCAAACTATCCCATACGGGATATCGCGCTCGCCGCTCAAGAAAATGTCGTTTAAATTTCGAAATGCGATTGTATATTCTATCGAATGATGCCATAATATAGCCAAATATGCAACACTATGAAATTGCTCGATTGCCGCATGCGATGTTAGAAATATGAATTACTACATCCCTTACAAAATCGGTGACCTCATTTCTGACGACAGTCGCGAACTGCCCACCGCTGGCGGCGTATAATTCCGCGACGTGTTGTGTTGTGAATTGTTTTGTGTATATAAGTGAAGTGTATACCGGATAAAAGTAAGTAATTTCCATTTTTAAGTAGTTTAGGCCTTAGGATTAAACAATTTACACAGCCCATTTGCTGTTTTTCACGAATTTTCGAAGAAAACACTTTGGCGAAACCAAACGGCTCTCGAAAAATGGCCGTCTTTATTTTGTAATGTTTGTGAAATATCCCGTTATATCGCGAAACATGACGTAATGTCGCTTTAATTTACTAATAAAATAGGTATTGCTTCATTTACATCCTAAGTTATCACATAATTATGCGTATTTTGAACATTATATGTTGTTTTCTAATATGGCTGGCGAAAATGAAACTTGTTTTGATAATTACTATGAGAGAAAAAAGTGCAATTTTCCATAGTTTTTCGATGAAATGTGACTCTTTGGAGTATAGTAATTAGTTATTAGACATATAATAAGTCTATGATAAGACAATATAATTGAAAAAATCTAACGAATTTTATATTATGGGCATTCAAAGTTTATTATTAGGTTCGGAAGTCGGAAACTCTCAAAACTTTAGATTTTTCTATAATATCAGACAAAGCTCAAAGTTCTGGTGTGATTTCTAAGAAGAAGTGATGTAGTAATAAAGTTATTTTGAAAGAATTTCATATAAAAAAATACCATAAGTAGTCACAAATTAAAAATTAAAAAAATTTTTTTTTACGAGAATACATACAATTTTTCTTGGCTGAATAAATAAATATTTTTTCCGTATTTTTGTATGCAAATAAGTAAAAAAAAAATATCGTTTTGGTAAAGCATTTAATAAAGAACATAACTGTATTTACAATTTTTGATATTTACAAAAACTGTATTTACAAAAAAATCGAAATGATTTTATAGGCGAGTTTTTTCAGTTTGCCAATTTTGTAATATTTATTCATTATTATCTTAATTGTTTTACGAGATAAGGTTATAATGTTTTATATGTCAAATTTCAATGCGATCATTTTTCTATTTATATTTTTTTAATCCGATTAGTGGTTTATAAGTTATGATCGTTTTTCTCAAGGCCGTTGACTCGCGTCGATTTTTTGCGCGAATATGTCGCGCGCAAAAGTGATGTTTTTGGGCGCGGTGAGTTTTTACCTCGCAACGTGAGGGGTTAAGTCCAAAAAAAGAGCTGGATGGAAACAGTTCTGTACGAACCTCTCTCCAGACAGTACAGACCATCTCTCTAGTTTGGAATATGGGTAAGAGATTCCGCCGTGGTTTGAACTCCACAAACTTATCCCCTTTAAATTCAAAATTCAAATTATTTATTGAGTGCAAATTATGAGTACATTCAATATACAAAAGTCTTAACCTAACTAGGCTACCGCCTGTTCCAAGGTAGACAATTTATTTTAATTATCCTATGGAATCTATAATATTATATTTATATAAATAAGCAAAATCATACTTAATGGAACAGCAATATCTTAATTACCTAATAAAAATTCGTAAGAAAATGTCATGAAAATTTTCAATTATGTTTTATTTTAAAACATGATAAAAATTCATATATATTTATATATGTATTAATAAGTATTATTATGTTTTAATAATATACAAAATAAATTAAAAAAAAATACGTGTGGCACTCGGGGACTGCCGCGGTAAAGCTATTGCATGGCATTTTTAACAATCTATGCAATTATAATTATTTCTTTATTTTATTTTTTCTGATATCAGATAACTGCGCTCTATCGGAAAACGTTGAAATTATTCCGAATCATATGCGGCTGCGAAAGCAAATGATTCGGAATAAATTAAACAATTCCGATAGAGCGCCGCGCACGAATTTTTTATTCGATAAAGCAAAAAAACATATTATTCGAAAAAAAATCGTAGATAAAACGATAGATAATTAAATTATATTTAAAATGGTGCAGGTTTCATAAAAATACGCCAGATAGTATTTGCGTAGTAGTCGTTTTTGTGTTCAGTTAGACCTAATTTCACAAATTTATTACACTATGTATTATAAACAAAATCTAAAATATTCAAAGCTAAGAATATTAGGAAAATGTTGTTGTTTAACATATATTTTTTTCGAATCGTAGGCAGTACTCGTTTAGACGTAATTATCAGTTTAAAATCATTAATTTTCGTTAAGAAATTTCTTCATTCGGTCGCCGCGCTGGCCCTAGGCCCGCGATAAAAGCTATGCAATAGCTTAAAAAATAAAATAAAATTACATTTAGAAATCAATAATTTATATTACTACATATACTATTATGTTTTTTTATAATATACGTCTGGTTCGCCCTTCTATGCTGAAAGTCATGTATTTTGTCTTTCCTATATTCAGGGTCATGAAGTGCTACTTTAGGCAGTCGAACGTTTGTGTCATATCCTCTAAGTTTTCTTTCTAAGTCAAACACTCCTAGGTACTAGATTCGAAAGTTGTATTTTCAATCACTCCTAGGTACTAGATTCAAATAAATGGAAAATGTGGTCAGCAACTTGTATGATGTTATCATTTAGTTTTGTCTGTATAATAGAAAATCGGTCCAAAGGTACTACCCTGAGCGACACCATGATCATTTTATATACGGTCACCAGTAATATCCTTCAGTTTAAAATGTTTAGTTCCTCCTGTGGTATAGCTTTCAAACCATTCCAGGCTATTTAATTTAGTTATCAGTTTGTCGTGTTGTATGGTGTCAAATGCTTTGGCCAAATCAAAGAAGACGCCCAGGCCTTTATTGCTTCAGTTGAGTTTTACCACTATAAATCTTTTACTTGGCCATGTTTGGCCTATGGCGATATTGTCCAGTCGCTTGTTAGTTTTGAGGTAGTTAATTAGTTGTTGTTTAACCCATTCTTTGATTTACTTTAATTTGTGCGTTTAGTATGAAAATTGCTCTGTAGTTAGTAATGTCAATTTGTTACCCGATTTAAACAATGATAATGCGTTAGCCTCATTAAAGTGATTTGGAAATCACAAGTAATAATATTACATTTTAAAAGAATTGTTGGAGCTTCAGTCCAACATACCCACAACAAAAAAGTAATTTCTACAGAATCGAAACCGCAAACTCGCTCAAATCTACACTGAGGCAGCTGCAGTTGATTTCCAACTAAATTCGGCATATTTTTGCACAGTCAAGTGATGACTAATGTCTTCTGATCGATACGAAATTAATACACATTTCTCACCCCACTCACAACTTTTGCGTCACTGCTAACAATATAAAACGCAGTACATTTCGATCGATCAATATCATTCCTGTTGGGCAGTTATCGCGCTACACATCTTCATCATTCCCTTGGTGGACAGTTACTGCGGCTACACATCATTCCCCCGTTGGGCAGTTATCGCGACTACACTTCATTATCAAGCAGTACCTGCATTATCCGCGATAACGATCGTCAAGCCTCGCTCCTCGACTACACACTTCGGACACACTACCTACACAACGGCGAAACATCAATCAAGGCGTTACGACCAGAGACCTTCTGATTAAATACTGTAACTTCAACATCCTCGACTTTCAATCACGGAGAAAACTTCCCGATGAGAACCACCCTTCGCTCACACCCAATTGGAGTCTAGTGAAGGGCGGCCACTCTCATACAATAAATAAAATATTATGTAATATTTTAATATAATAACACAATTATATAATATTTTTGTATTATTAGTAATATATTAACAAATTATTAATACATCACTTAATCCACAGTAGGAAATTAAACTCAGGCATTTAAAATTATGACTTTTAATCATCATATGACGTTTAAAAAGTTTCGGATATTGCCTAACTAACAATTTTTTTTTGGAATTTTCTAAAAAAAATTTAAAATTCACCTGTATAAGATAGACATTATATATTTTATCTGAGAAACGGCAGCAAGGTTTATAATTAAAACTGAAGAATATCTGACCATATCTGAAGAATTTTAGTTTTATGAGTTTTTTGAAAAATATATGCATTAATTTAAAAAAGTTTTAAAGTAAATTCCTCGATAAGAAACCAATTTAAAATTTGGACTCAAAAAAGTTGCACATTGACTTCGAAAACTTTCAGGCGCGTTTACTCCTACAATGTAAGCGGTGAGTGTGTTTTATTATAATTTCATTATATTGTCTGGTTAATTCTCTAGGGCAGCACTTAGTCACATTTTTTATTTAGGCCCTAAATTAATCACAATTAATTAAAACGTGAGAGCGCTCTGAGAGTTACACTAAATATGCTTTGTCATTAACACCCTTATCCACCACTGCGTAAAGATAGTTATTCTGTGCTAACGCTGCGATAGCCGGCGCGAGCGGACGTTGAATCTGCGCTTGACGCTTCGTCAACGCTTGATTTTTATTGGTCAAACCTTACAAAATTGACCCCGCCTATTTTTTCGCGTGTCTGCCCATTTCGGATATTTTTCTGAGGTCTCATGTAGTATTCATATGTACCGATAGAATTCCCTGACTGGTCATACTAAAAAAACTGTCTTTGAATACGAATATACTCTTATATGAGTCGTTTGTCCGAGTAGTGTCGCACCGTTTATTTGTATTTCTCACCGAGGCTTATCGGGCGTCGTTAGTTACTCTGACAGATAAAGTACATATTTTATCGAGGTTATCTTGACAGTGGAACAGACAACGAAATGATTTTTTTTAACCAGTTTTTCCGGTTAATCGCCGAGCGCGGACGTAGTATTATTCCGTGTTTATATTCATAATCGCCATAGCAATGAATACAGCCAAAAAAGTGGTAACTTACAATATTTTTGATAGAAGTATAAATTATAATATTTTTAATCTTTTCATTTTAATTTAGGTCAGTCCTATTTTAAATCTAAACAATGGTTTGACTATGCCGGCTATTGGCCTGGGAACATGGAAGGTTAGTATTACATTATATGTTCAGGTTCTATATATGTTTTCTGTTCCGTTATGTCATCCTACCTTAACTGTATAAATATCAAGCAAATAGTTTTCTAAATGTCCAAATTTCCAAATGTCAATAAATAAACATAAATATATCGTGTTTCGTGTCAAATGAATGGTCTGATTGAGTATATATACCAAAAATATATATGCATCTATGTAGATAAATATATAAACCACAGGTATTTCATAACAAAAACCGTAATAATACTTTTATTATTACGGAATTAATTTGCTTACAAAAATAACAGGAACCGAATGGCGAAACCTTAACCTTTTGTTTATTTGATTCTGTCACCCAACTAGGACTAGCCCGTTTTAGAGTAGACAGGACTCTAATATTACAATCAAGTTTGCTTGATTGCTTGATTGCTTACAAATGTACAAGTTTTAGTAAAAAGCTAATAACACTACATTGCCCGAAAGTGTGGTCTTCAAAAAAATAATAATAAAATTAAAAATAATTAAAAAAATATTAAAAGATATTATAATAACTAAAATGCAATTCCATGATTAATCGGCAATAATATAAAATTCGATTAAATATTATAAATAAAGTGAGAAAAGAAAGAAACAATCATTAATATTTAATATATGTAACATAGGATTTAATATAAAAATACCTAGTCAAAAAAAGTACAATTCTTTGTCAAAATTATATATAACAACAAAGTCAAATATTTTTTGGCAGTTAGTTCAATGTTAAAATATAATCAACATACATGTTTAAAAATATGTTAATAATTTGTGAACCTAAGTTTTATTAAACTATTATTTCTAACATTTGATGTATGGTTAGTCTGACATGATTCGATAACCATTTCTTTAATTTGTTTTTGAATTCCCTAAATGTCAAATTCATTCTTTTCCATATTGATCAGATTGTAAAATCTCGGCGCAATGAAAGAGTAGTGTCTTTGTTCAACTGATGTTTCCATTCTGGGTATTATTAAGCTATTTTCTATAACTTGTCTCGTTGGTCTTCGGTTCTGAATTATTCCTAAATTTGAGTTATTTCCCAAAAATAGCCTTTAGAGGGAAGTTTTTAGAAAAAGTTGCCTACAATCAAGGACTTTAGCTCCTTTATAAAGTTCATTAGTGGGATGGCGATATGGTCTACGTAGAATAATTTTTAATATAAATTTTTGCGCAACTTGCAATGGCTCTAGCAAGGTTTTACCACATCCACCCCATCCAATTATGCCGTAAGTAATAAGCGATTCACAAGTTTTTATACAATTCCCGTTTTTATACAAGCGATTCACAAGTTCACATAATAAACAGTTTTTAGTGAGAGTGTTTATAAACAGAGTATTTCATTTTTATAACAGCAGTTGTGTTTTTTATTCCTACTTGTATTGAATATCTGCAGGAGTATAAGAAAGATAATTCACAGAAGTTGCTGCCAGATAAATCATCAAAAACTTTACTATTTGCACAATGTCTTATATATATAAATAATATAGGACATTACGTCGACGTATATACGATTTAGCACTATACCGATTTAACCTATCCGGCTCGAAGGACCAAAAATGATTTCGCCGGAAAGTGACGTCATCAACGTAGAGATGGGAGTGGAAGTGAGATGGTATAGATAGGTGAACTCTAACCTTGTATCTGTGCGGTGATGAGACTGGAGGTTGATCTATTCTGCTGATGTGATGATCGATGCACCCCCAATAATTGTTCTTTTGCACTTTGACACGAACTGCGCGAATTGCGCGAGCACTTGAGCACGAACCGTCGGACGCGCGCAGTCACGTTACGTTGTCGTGTCGAATTCGTACTGCCAGACCACTCGCCGCGGTACCGTCCGTTTTGCATTGCGAGTGGGTCCGAAATTTCCCGAACTATTCCGATCGTCTCGCTTCGGAGCGGGAACATTTGGTATTACTTCGAAACTGAACCTTTCGATTATAGACATTACATAATTACTTTCCTGTTACTTTACTGTTTAAGGAAAGTATTGTGGACGCACTTCTGTGTGTATTTTTCGACGATAGCACCGAAACGCTTCATCCGGTTGAGCTGAAATTTGGCATGCAGGCATCATTTGGTCATGGCATGAGATCAAGGATTGTGGTTGAAATCCGTCCAGCCAGGGTTGGCTCCCGACGAGGGAACTCATCAATGATTAACAGCAGAGACCCAAAATTTTGTATACGCATTCATTTATGATAGCAACTTTCAAGTTTCAACATGACATGGCTGATGTACCCTGGGTTGGTTTCCGAAGAGGTAACTCCTCAACGATCAACAGCAGAGACCCAAAATTGTGTATACGCATTCAATTATGATAACAACTTCCAAGTTTCGCTATGACATGGCTGATGTAGCATGGGTTTGCTCTCGACGAGGGAACTCCTTAACGGTTAACAGCAGACACAAAATTCGAGAAGTCGTAAAGTCGCAAAGTCGTAAAGTCGAAAAGTCGAAAAGTCGGAAAATCTTAGACTTTATGAAATTAATTAAGATTTTATGAACTTAATATTCAGATGTATTAAGTTCATGGCTACTTGACAGGAAAGTCTTGGGGTGACACAATCGATAACATATTAAATTATTATATAACTAGCTGACCCGTGCCCTCTTCGTTGGGCGGTAAAACTTTTTACTTGTGATGAAATTATGAGTGTTGTTCTGTTAGTACTGAGTGCTATGATTTATTTCCTGACTGCCAAAAGAAGGTTTATATTTTTACTGCATATGAATGTATGTATTTGCATGCCAATTTGACTATATTATTGTTATTCTTTTTGTGAGTGTCTTCTTGTGAGTGTCTTATCTCTTTAACCATTTATGCAGTAAAAGGAAAATTATATGCAGTAAAAGGGAAAAGTCTTAGGACGATAAATTTACTTGTTTTGATACGAATTCATAATTGTTGATAATATGACCAATAAACATGACCTAACGATTAAAATTTTTTTTTTCATAAAAGCTACTTTTTGTGACTTAAATATAAAATTTAGACAGGCACTACCAATTTTGTAGGCATTATCAAGCCCTACAATTTTTCTCTAAAACTTAATTATATATCTCTCATCGTTAAGGCAGCGTTAGTTAGAAACGTTTTCGTTCGACCGTTTTTTCTCCGACTTACTTTGCAAATCCGACTACCACGAAGAAGTCTTTTCATTTTTCGGATTAATATATACCCTATGACACTCACAAATAACGTGGCTTTCTATTAGTAAAAGAATTTTCAAAATTGGTTCAGTAGATCCAGAAATTACTTCCTACAACCTCACAAACTTTACCTCTTTATAATATTAGTATAGATAACACTCCGACTAACACAAAACAACGACAGAAAATTTCGCCGCCACGAAGCGGCTTTCGCGCCTATATTGCAAAACGCTATATCGTGGCTATAGAGTGTATTACAACTTGCCTTTGTATATGTGACTAAAATATTCCTGCAAACTCTGGAGTCAAAATTAAAATCGAGGAAGATAATGCTAGCCACTCTCTATATCGAATAAAATGTTGTATTACATTATTTATTTCAGTCGAAACCGGGTGAAGTGACTCAAGCTGTCAAGGATGGTATAGACGCTGGATACCGCCACATAGACGGAGCATTTATATACTCCAATGAGAATGAAGTTGGTGAAGGTATACGAGCGAAAATCCAAGAAGGAGTCATTAGACGGTAAGAGTAGTATGTACACTTTGGAGCTGTCATCTGCAATGGATGAACCCAACACTTCAAGCTGGTATAACGATATAGATCGTTCTTTCAGTCGTGACATGATTACACATGAGACTCAGGGACAACACAGTCCACAGTCTAGCTCTTACAACATGTCCTTATGAAGCCGACGCCTTACGGCGAGGCACTGGAATGTGAACAAATAGAGTTGTCAACTACAACGGACGAACCCGTCACCTTAGAAAGTTTTAACGATTAGTCATTTTATCTCCCGTGAAGTGAACGCAGGAGACTTGGACAAAACAGTCCACCGTCAAGCTCCGCCACATATCCGTAAGAGGCCAACGCCTTATCGGCGAGATGACCATGTATGTTACCCAGCGGGCTTACACTCACATCCTTACTTCCAATTGCGACCAGATTACTCCTGTCTCTCGACTGGTTACGAGTTCGAGGCCGCTTGCGCGGTCCTCTCCCTTACGAAGTGGTGAAACGGTGTAAATCGAATCTGTCGCGGACCACGGTATCCTTTGCCCGGCTGTTCCACCCAGGATCGGGTAGCCGATGGTCGTTTCAAGAGTAGTCGCCGTAAGGTCCGCAACCACCCCCCTCTATAGGAAACAGTACTGCTTCCAGACTCCCCCGACTGTTAGTCAGAGTTTTAGGGGCTAACGGGCCCATGATGAGTTGGCCACGATGACCCATGTGTACAGGGTCGGTCACACTCACGGGTCAACACCCATCCGACGGCCTCCTCGCATGGGGTGCGAGGCCTGGGTAGGACACTGGGTCAACCAGTCTCCCCTGGGAATCAAACCTCTGGCGCCCCTGGACGGTCTGCGCACCGTGCGGGGTTTGTTCCAATCGGTTGTGCTCTCCGACTAACAGTCGGGGGAGTCTGGGAACTGTATTGTTTCCTATAGAGCGGGGGTGGTTGCGTACCTTATGGCGACTGCTCTGGAATTGACCATTGGCCATCCGATCCCGGGTAAGAGGCGGGCAAAGGACGCCTTGGTCCGCGAAGATTCGGTGCACTCCGTTTCACCGCTTCATAAGGGAGAGGACCGCGCAAGCGACCTCGAACTCGGAACCAATCGAGAGACCGGAGAAATCTGGTCACAATTGGAAGTGAGGGCGCGAGTTCTCGAGCCCGCCGGGTTTACTCCTGGCTTACTCGCGGTAAGGCGTTGGACTCTCACGGGTTGTGACGTAGCTGGACGTAGAATGTACTGTCCAAAGTCTCTACGTTCACTGCAGGGCGATAGAACGACTAATCGTTAAAACGTCCTGTGGTGACGGGCTCGCCCGTTGTAGTTGACACCGCAAGATGTTAGTCAGAGTGCACAATCGATTGGCTTACCGCGCACGGTGCGCAGACCGTCCAGGAGCATTGACATGACAAAACCAATCATTGTCATTAAATATGACCAAATAAATTGCTATTAGTTTCGCCGTTAATGCTATCCGAGCTACCTGCATCTGAGAGGCGCAAAAAGGTTGCCAAAATGTATTACGGAGTTGAGCAATCTCATACCACATATAATGTATGATATTATTTAGCGATACGTGAGGTGATACATATTTAAGATCCTCTGCATATCATAAATATTCGCTTGGAGGCATCTTGTATCTTTTTAGACCATGCTGTATCCAAGAGAAAGCAAGTCATTTTGCAATATAAAAAAAATGTGCTTGTCAGCTCCGACGCGCCGCTAAAGTTAACTTTTTAAGTGCGATTTTCATTGAATATACTCTTCACTGTATATAAATATAAATATCAATAATAAAAACTACAAGAAACACCATTTTTTTAAATTGTTTGTAATTTGTATATAGCTACAACATACTTATTATCTTATTTTAATTTGATGCTTTACTATTCGATTCGAATCGAACATACTGTCGCCATCTATCGAGCGGCCCTCGAAATACGTCGTTAAAACAGTCACCTGCCCCACATCATATCTGATATTTCTATTTGTACGTCATTTCTACATTTGTCATTCTAGACTCCGATATCAGCGGGATAAAAACACAGCTGTCTTTCTCTTTCTCGGATACAAGCAAAAGGACAGGTGCAGTATTAGCTGCGCACTTTTCGATCCAAGATTCTGGTCGATTTTCGAACTTAACTGACATTAAACGTAACGCTTTTTGCTAACGCTAGATTTTACTACCAATCACATTTCCGTTCCTCAGCCTTTAACCCTTCGAGTAGCTGTATAATTTCATAGCAGACCGCGGCAATTTATTGGAATTTCTTGCAATATCGCTGCGGTCGACAAAAAGTACTATAACTATGGAACTACTATAGCAATCATAAAAAATGACTATACAATGATTGCATTAAAATTTCGTATATACATAGATTATTGAAATCTCATTTTGTAAAACAAATAGATAATTATGAATAAATATGAGAAATTCGAAAAAGTGAAAAAACTCGGCATTTCTAATTGTACTTGTCTTACGAAAAAATGCGGAACCCTATTTAGAAATTGTAAATATTATCGTGATCTTCATTAGATTATCTATCAAAAATAATATTTCGTTTTGCTTATTTACATACAAAAATATTTAGATATTAGCTCATAAAAACCAATAAAAATTTTGATGATTTCTCGAGAAAAAAAAAATGATGTTTGACAATGCAATTTTACTGGAAATATCCGCGAAATGACGCACGAAATTATTCTGATTGTGAGGGTGGCCACCCTGCACTAGACTCCAATTGCTCGTGAGTGAAGGGTGGTTCTCATCAAGGGGTTTTCTCCGTATTGAAAGTCGGTGTTGCTGAAGTTGAAGAGATTTATTCAGAAGGTATGTGATCGGTTGCCAGTTTGTAACGCCTTGATTGATATGTCGCAGAGTGTGTGTAGTGTGTGCTCGAAGTATATGTCGCAGTTGTGTAATCGCTGAGTGAGACTTGAAGATTGGTATCGCGGATAATGTAGTGACTGCTTGATGATGATGATAACGAGGTGTAGTCGCGACATGTGCTCACTGGGGGATGATGATGATGTGTAATCGCGTTAACTGTCCACTAGAGGATGATGAATGATCGATCGAATGTATGGCTTTATATATCGTGTGTATGATGCAATGTTCAATGCGTGGGGGAAAACTAAGTGTGTCAAATTGAATCGATCAGATGAAATTAAATTAGTCATCGGCTGAGTGTGCGTTAATTGTCGAAATTATATAGAATTCAATGCTAGATGACGCGTGTTATATTAAGTGTGTTGGCAGTTTCGATTCTAGAGAATTTACTTCTTTTGTTGACTGATATGTGGGCGAAGTCCTCACAAGATATTTGATATAGATTTTAGGATGCGTTGGAATTAGAAAATAATATTACTGTGCGCTCCGGGAGCAAGTCGCCAATATTGGTCGTTACATAATCAACAGTGTTCTGATGTGCAAACAACTTTGGTCGTTACGTATCCGAAGGGTTAAATGAAATCAATTTGTAAGGATTAAACTTCAGATTTTTTTATTTTATTTCAGTGATGAAATATTTGTCGTCTCCAAACTATGGCACTCCTATCACCGACCTGGAATCGTGGAGGAAGGCTGTCGCAAATCTATGGCGGCTTTAGGTCTGGAATATCTGGACCTGTACCTCATGCATTGCCCTATGGCTATTAAGGTTATTGTACTTTCTTAAAGTTCTAAATTATAGTGCAGTCTATTAATGACATCCCAGAGTGCCTGAAATCCGTGGATGATGAAATCATTTTATTCGCCGATGATACTTCACTTCTTTTTAGCGATAAAAATAAAGACACTTTGGCCCAAAGAATAAAAGAAACAATAGACAGGCTTAGTATATGGTTCCAAGTTAATAAATTGTCACTTAACGTAAATAAATCAAAATCAATATGCTTCTCATTGCGGTCGTCTGATTATAACGAAATAGACGTATACTTTGTGTCTGACCAACTAGAAAATGTCTCCTCCACGAAATTTCTCGGATTAGAAATCGATCAAAAATTACAATGGTCTGATCACTTAAATGATCTCAGCAAAAAAATGTGCAGTGCCATATTCGCCATTAGAAAGATAAGAAATTTATGCCGTTTTGAAGCAGCTAAATCCGTTTATTTTGCATATTTCCACTCCCTAATAACGTATGGCCTACTGTTTTGGGGAATGGCACCAAACTCAAAAAGATTTTTTCTCCTCGAGAAAAGAGCGGTACGCAGTATATATAGAGTCTCACCAAAAAGTTCTTGTAAGCCGCTATTTGTAAAATCAGGAATAATGACTCTATTTTCTTCTTACATCTACCAAAATATTATGTACGCTCGTAGACACCTAACAGAAGCTCCGGTGAATAGTGATTTTCATCATCACGATACGAGGAATAAATCAAATGTAGGTAATATAATATTACAGCCATGACAACTATCACGATAGTTATGTTTTTAATAATGAAATTTTTTGCATTTAATTTTGTGACGCATCCAAGTGTAGGAATGCCTATCTACTGGAGTAGTTAATTGTATTGTATTGTATTGTATTGTACCCCTCACGTTGCGAGGTAAAAACTCACCTATCACTTTTGCGCGCGACATATTCGCGCAAAAAATCGACGCGAGTCAACGGCCTTGAGAAAAACGATCATAACTTTTAAACCACTAAACGGATTTAAAAAAGATAAAGAGAAAAATGATCGCATTGAAATTTGACATATAAAACATTATAACCTTATCTCGTAAAACAATTAAGATAATAATGAATAAATATTACAAAATTGGCAAACTGAAAAAACTCGCCTATAAAATCATTTCGATTTTTTTGTCACAAAATACGTAAAATATGCAAAAATTGTAAATACAGTTATGTTCTTTATTAAATGCTTTACCAAAACGATATTTTTTTTTTACTTATTTGATTACAAAAATATTTATTTATTCAGCCAAGAAAAATTTTATGTATTCTCGTAAAAAAAATTTTTTTTAATTTTTAATTTGTGACTACTTATGGTATTTTTTTATATGAAATTCTTTCAAAATAACTTTATTACTACATCACACTTCTTAGAAATCACACCAGAACTTTGAGCTTTGTCTGATATTATAGAAAAATCTAAAGTTTTGAGAGTTTCCGCGTCCGAACTTAATAATAAACTTTGAATGGTCATAATATAAAATTCGTTAGATTTTTTCAATTATATTGTCTTATCATAGACTTATTATATGTCTAATAACTAATTACTATACTCCAAAGAGTCACATTTCATCGAAAAACTATGGAAAATCGCACTTTATTCTCTCATAGTAATTACCAAAACAAGTTTCTTTGCGCGATTCATTTTACAAAACAAGATATAATTTTCAAAATACGCCTAATTATGTGATAACTTAGGATGTAAATGAAACAATACTTATTTTGTTAGTAAATTAAAGCGACATTACGTCATATTTCGCAATATATCGGGATATTTCATAAACATTACAAAATAATAACAACCATTTTTTCGCGAGCCGTTTGTTGTCGCCAAAGTGTTTTCTTTAAAAATTCGTGAAAAACAGCAAATGGACTATCTTAATTGACTAATCCTAATGCCTAAACTACTTAAAAATGGAAATTACTCACTGTTATCCAGTAAACAATGCACTGTTATCCACAAAACACTGCACAAGACCACCATTCCGCGAAACCATTCGCGGCCGCGGCGCTGGCCGATGGACTGCCCGTTTTGACGTCTATGCTGACTTTTTAAATCGCAGTTCGATTTATTCGCCGGTGGCCGCCGAATTAAAGATTATTTGGCCATGTCGTTCAGCCGTCAGAAAGCATAAAGTGCGACGTTTCGAGTCGTAAATTGCATTTTTCGCAGCGGCGAGCGCGATGTCCCGTAGCGGATGTTACGGATTTTAGGCGGCTGCCATACATGTCCCCAAATGGATGTTACGGATAGAGCGGGTTTAAGCAAAAAAAGGGCTCATCCTCGCATTGAGAGATAATAAGCTGGAAACTAGTATACCCCTTTATTTTGGTTCGAAATTATTTGTGTTGGTAAAAGTTGTTTCAAGTGTCATAAAATCTCGTGTCTGCGTCCTATGTTATTCAAGGTCAAAAGTCACAAAAATCGGGTTTTCCGCGATTATCTAGGTTTCCATGCAATTAACATCTATTATAAAGATTATATAGCATACAATTGGAGACAAATTTTGTTTCAAATATTTTTTCATGCGCTCAACCGTCCTTGAGATAGAGGGCGGAGAGCGCGGACCGCTCAGCCATACATACTGCAATGCAAAGTCAACTGTAAAACCTTGCATTACACTATGTATGGCTGACCTTAGTTAACTGTGTGACCTTGCATTACAGAATGTATGGCTGAGCACTGCGCGCTCTCCGCCCTCTATCTCGAAAACGACTGGGCGCATGAAAAGATATTTGTAACAAAATTTGTCGCAAATTGTATGCTCTACAATTTTTTTTATATAATAGATTCTAACATCATTGGAGCTATGGTAACCTAGATAATCTCGAATAAGCGATTTTTACGATCTTTTACACAATGCCAAAATGAAGGTGTATAAGAGTTTTTTATTTCACATTCCGAGATAAAACCCATAATAGGACTGGAAGATTACGACAGGTTTGCGTAACTTTTTTTCAGGAAATTAACAAAAATAATGTACCGTATAAATATCGATCTACACAGCAATTGCTCATCGCATAACTCTACTGCCTACTCGATGAATTGACTCAATGCACCCTTGTCTCAGCGCTTTCCGCCTCGGATCAGCAATTGCCTTCGAAATTCAACACTTCACGACTGCGTGCCTGAACCGGACATCTTTCACGCATGTACCTGTACCGATGCCGCGGTGCTACGCGCACTTGGTCTAATACCTCATTTACATTCAGGCCCTGCCGCTGCTACTAGCGCTTCCAAAAATATTTCCCTAAATTCTGCCGCGGGAGGATCGAAGGTAGTGAGTATGTACATACTGCCCCATCACTCACATAGTGTTCGATTTTGGGCAATAAAGGACGTTGAATAATTACACCGTCCACGCGTTGTCTTCTTAGTTTATAACTACATGAACTGTTTTAAAAGATGATAGTGAAAAACAAAACAGGAATCGTCGTCTTAAATATGGTGGATGATATCGACAAATATTCTCCTCAACAGCATTATTTATCCCGAAAAAATCGTTATATAACGTCGAAAGCAAACCAAATTTGCTGAAACAAGTCGTCTGTACCTACTCTAGATTTAATCGAGTATTTTTTTTAAAGTCGTCTAAAGGTGCGCGTGGTCTAAACCATAGTTAGAAAACCAAGAAAGTCACTTATTCCTTAGATACTAAAGGATAAGTGACTTTTGTTGGTTTTAACTTGTCAGTTATAGTATTCTCCATAAATCGGCTAATTATCTTCATAAACTCTTAAAAAATCTCGTTATCGAGAAACGCAAAAAAAAATACCGCCGTATTCAAGAAAATACTACATAGTTTTTGGAAAAATACCATTTTTATACTAAGTAACTAAGTACTCAGGATGCATACATTATCGGACTAATATATTCTTCTTCTTCGTTGGGTTTCTCTCCTGCCTTATCAAGAGTGCTTTAAATGATACCCAAGTACTCAGGATGTATACAGTTTCGAAAGAAAATATTCTTCTTCTTCCATGGGTTCCTATCCTGCCTTATCTAGAGTGCTTTAACCTGAAAGAAGATAGACCAAGTACTCAGAATGCATAAAGTTTCGGACTAAAATATACTTTTCCTTCGATATTATTCTTCTTTCGTGGGACCTATCACGCCTTAAATTATCGTAAAATAAAAAAAAAACAAAAAACATAGCATTAAAAAATCTAAATATCATTAAATAATAAAAGGGTGTAAAGGTGTGTACATGTATAAATGTATCTATACGTAAATGTATAAATGTATCTATGCGTAAATGTATGTATGTGTATATGTAGTGTATTCATTACTTAATCAATCAATCAATCAATTTATAATACACTACATAATCAATGATTCAGATAACTAAATATGTGAGCGGATCTTAATACGTCATTGCACGTCTTGCTCAGGTTTGGGTCTTCCTAAATGCCACGAAATAATTATTAGTGTTTTCTATTCCAGGAAGGTCCAGAATTGTTCCCAATGGTTGACGGAAAAGTCGTGTACGCTGATTACGACTACGTTGATACTTGGCTGGCCATGGAAAATCTAGTAAAGATAGGTCTGGTGAAGAGCATTGGTATCTCTAACTTCAACGAGAGACAAACGGAACGCATTCTGGCTGGATGTACCATCAAACCAGTTACTAACCAGGTATAGACCGGTGAGAGGCACGTTATAAAGGAACAATAATACTATAAGAGGGTCATTTTAAAAGTTTCCGGTCTCATTGCCTTAAGGTAACTGTAGAAAAAAAAACGCTGTCCGATAAGTTGTCTTGACATATGTAAACCGTAAAAATTTGAAGTCATTCTAATTATTACTTTGTCTATAGCACCTCCCAAAATTGTCAGCTGACATTGTATGTCAACAATAGGGAAATTTCTGTATCACAAAGTGAACAAAAATCTTAAAAAAACTTAAAAATCTCAAGGAAAACAGCTCAGAAAATGAAAGGTGATTCAGAAACGAACGCCCATAGACACGACACAAGACATAAAGACGTAACGTAACGCCCATAACCCGACAATACGTAACGCCCATAGACACGACACAAGATATAAAGACAACTTGGGTTGTCGACTACAGCGGGCGAGCCCGTCACCTCAGGAAGTTTTAACGATTAGTGGTTCTATCTCCCTGGAAGTGAACGTAGAAGACTTGGGGACAAAACAGTCCACCGTCTAGCTACGCCAAAAGCCCGTAAGAGGCCAACGCCTTAACCGCGATATAGCCAGGAATGTTACCTGGCGGGCCGACACTCACGCCCTTACTTCCAATCGTGACCAGATTACTCCGGCCTCTCGATTGGTTACGAGTTCGAGGTCGCTTGCGCGGTCCTCTCCCTTACGAAGCGGTGAATCGTTGTTTACCGAATCTATCGCGGACCACAGCGTCCTTTGCCCGGCTGTTCACCCAGGATCGGATGGCCGATGGTCATTTCAAGAGCAGTCGCCGTAAGGTCCGCAACCACCCCCGATCTATAGGAAACAGTACAGCTTCCAGACTCCTCCGACTGTTAGTAAGAGTGGGGGCTAACGGGCCCATGATGAGGTGGCCACGATGACCCATGTGTTCAGGGTCGGTCACACTCACGGGTCAACACCCATCCGACGGCCTCCCCGCATGGAGTACGAATCCTGGGTAGGACACTTGGTCAACCAGTCTCCCCTGGGAATCAAACCTCTGGCGCCCCTGGACGGTCTGCACACCGTGCGGCGCAAGCCAATCGATTGTGCTCTCCGACTAACAGTCGGGGGAGTCTGGGAACTGTATTGTTTCCTACAGTTAAGAGTTTCAAGGCGATAGGTGAGGGCAGCAAACCCCGCCCACCGCCCGGGCAGTTATAACGACGAGGGTCGTCTTGTCTGCCCGGGATGTCGTGCTACGACAACCCTGCGCGTACCAGAAGGGTAAAACGCGCAGGGGGTGAAATAGGGTAAACCACCCCCCCGTACCGCCCCGAGAACCCATTTATTCAAAAATAAAACTTATTTACAAAAAAAAATTAAAATTTTACAAAATATTACACATAATATAACGAGAAAAGAAATAACAATATCATAAATTTAGGAGCCGGTAAGCGGGGTAGAGGACGCTCCAGAACAATGAACGTGAAGGCGCGCTGTCCGTGGGCAGGTCTCGGAGCAGCCACGGGGGGGAGGAATCCCTGGATCCTGCAAAGAACGAAACGCCCCTCGGGGCGGTAAAGAGACGGACACAAAGACGGGCACTTCGGGCTGGAAGTAGCCGCCGAATCACGCCACCAAGGAAGAGGGTACCCCCTGGGGGGTATCCCGAAGCCTCATGCTTTCCCAAGAAGCCACCCAGAGCCCCACAAACTCGCCAAACGACTGGAAGCAGCTCCTACAACTGACCAAATCCGGGTACCAAATCGGAGAACGCCCAACGCACGCGCCCACTGCATCCATCAATTTCTCCCGTGCAGCCGCTAGAATTGGGCAAGACCAAATTACGTGTTCCGCAGTTTGGCGACCATACCCACAGGCGCACCGGGGGTCATCGGCAAGTCCAAAGTCAAATAGTTTGGCTCTGAACTCTCCGTGGCCCCCAACCAGCTGCGTGGTATGGTGGTCGAACCGCAGAAACGAATTTGCCATCCGCACTGCAACAGACGGGAAGAAGCAATGGGTGAGGCGGCCCGTACCCCCGGCGTCCCATCTAGCCTGCCAGACACGCAAGGACTCCACCCGAATCAGGCGGGCAAACTCCCCAGCTCGGTGCGCCACCGGGTCGATCGATAAGCCATGAAGGACTACCGGCTCGCCCCGGCGGTACCGCGACAAGGCTGCACGCTCCAGAATCTCCAGGTCAATCGGCAGAACGCCAGCGATGACGGGTAACGCAAGAGTGGACGTCGTTCTGTACGCCCCGGTCAGGGCCACGAGAGGGATGCGCTGTCCGCGCAGCAGCGCGACACGCGTCGCCTCAGGAACAGCAGACTCCGTCCAAGCGCGTGCGGCATAAGTCGCACGCGGGACGAAGACGCCCTTATAGATAGTCATGACCGCCGGGAAACGAATTCCCCAGTCGGCCCGACTCACTCCGCGGAGCGCAAAGAATAGATCCCGGGATTTTTCGGCTGTAATCTTTGCGTGCGAAAGAAAGGAAAGGGAAGCCGTAAGCGTCACCCCCAGGTATCGAACGGTGGCCGGGAAGGATACCGGGCGACCGTTCATCCTGATGACAGGGTTCCGCTTAAGATGTCCCTTCAGGAGAAGCGCCTGAGTTTTCGTCGGAGAGAAGGTGAGTCTGTTTCGCTGACCCCATCCGAGGATCAGGTCCAGCGAGTCAGCCACCCTTCTTTCGACCTCTGCGCGACTCCTGCCGCCCACCAGGAGGAGAGCGTCGTCTGCATAAGCGCTGACGGTGCACCCCTCCGGGTAAGGTAGACCGAGGAAATCATCAAAGAGAATGTTCCAAAGGCTAGGACCCAACACTGACCCCTGTGGACAGCCCATAGTCGGGGTTTTGGTGACGCTGGTCGGGCCGTACCTCAGAGTGACAGATCTGTCTGAAAAGTAGCTCCTCACTACTTTCAACAAATTGTTCGGGCACAGGCGGGCGCGAAGCTTGCATATGAGCATCGGCCACCACGCGTTGTCGAATGCACCGGAGATATCCAAAAATACGCCTACCACGTAGCGGCCGTCATAGTTGCGGACCCAGTTCTTCGCAAACAGGATGGCGTCCTCCGTGCTTTTCCCTCGGGTAAAGCCAAACTGACGCTCGTTCTGGGGAGACAGAGTCCTTTCCAGCCGTTCGCGCACAAGCACTTCGAGCACCTTACCCATTATGGGAAGGAGCGTGATGGGCCTGTACGCTTTCGGATCCGAGCGTGGCTTGTCGTTACCTTTGGGAATCACCCGCAGGAGGCCAGCCTTCCAGCATAATGGGAAATGACCGTCCCTAATGCATTTCTGCATCAGGACAGTCACCTCCCATCTTGCGAATTCCCACACCCGCTTCACTATATCAGACGTAAAGTTGTCTATCCCCGGTGCCTTTCTGCGCGATAGCGACCCGATGATGGTGCCGACCTCGTCCGCTGTTACCTCTGACAGATCAGGTACGCGCGAGTCTACGGCTATAAGCCGCCGCAGCTGCGCGTGGTGGGGATCGTCATTGTCATTCCGATCCGATGGACACAAAGAACCGAGGAGAACTGAAAGAGTGCCTTCGGTGTCAAGCGGGGCGGAAGTACCCTCGACAATGCTAGAGAGGTAGTTCCCACCCCGCTTGGCACCTTTGTCGATGACGTTCTTCATGTCCCATGGGTTTGCATTCCCAACTTCGCTAACCCATGTACGCCAGGAATCAGTCTTGGCAAGCCTAATGGCGGCGTGGTAGACGCTCCGAGCCGATCTCAGGGACTCCCGAAGTACCTCCACACGCTCAGGGGGAAGAGAACCCCTGCGGGCTTCCCCCATGCGGCGGTACGCTTGCCGGAAGCACCTGCGAAGGTCGGATATTTCCGGAGACCACCACGGTGCCGTGAAGCCTCCGCAGGGCCTCCTCCGACCGAGGACCGACTCGCAGGCCGAGGCAACTGCCTCATGAAGTGCAACACTAAGTGCCTCGGCCGAATTGGAGTGAGGGGACGGGAACCGGGAGAGCCTCTCACAGAGGGACTCCCCAAAGCGGTCCCAGTCCACATCCGAGGTGCGGTACGCCCATTCCGAGGGGGACGGGGGATTCACACGGCGGCCAATGTCGAAGGTAACTAGTCTATGGTCTGAGGAAGACGACGATTCGTGGACGGTCCAGTTCATCATCTCCCGGGCGAATCCAGGGGAGCACAGCGTCAAATCCACATTGCTGGACCCGCCGGGGCCACAGAAGGTCCGGGGCTGCCCGGGGGAGTTGACAATATGCAACCCATAGGTCGCTATCAGCTCCTCGACAGCCTCGGCTCTTCCCTTCGCGACCCTGTCCAGGCGGTCCAGGTTGCCGTCGTCGTGCCAGGACGGGGAGCGGGCATTAAAATCGCCCGCTACCACTACCGGCCGACCCCGAAGAGCGTCAAGGGCCGCGGCGAGTTCAGCAACGTAGGCGTCCACAGCCTCGCCAAACTGGAAGTAGACGCTGATGAAGTAGCAGTCCACATCGTTAATAACTATGGACGCGCAGGCGAGGTGCTCACTGGAGAGCCGATCCAGGAACAGGGGAGGCGGGAGAGACGAACTCACCGCGATCCCTGCCATGGGTCGGTGCCCCTTCTCGAGCACAACGCACCGCCCGTCAATACCCCGGGTTTCCTACAGAGCGGGGGTGGTTGTCTACCTTACGGCGACTGCTCTTGAAATGACCATTGGCCATCCGATCCCGGTTCAGAGTCGGGATCGGATGGCCAATGGTGCACAGATGATTTATATTACTTATTATTGTTATTATTATGTCATTAGCCTCATAACTGTATTAATATATCTCCCATATATATTATATCTCATTTAATTTAATAAATATTTTTTTGTATAATATATATATATAATACTATAATAGTTATACTTATACATTTGTAGGATTTCTCAAGATTACAGAAATTACCTATACACCTGACAGATGAACGCAGTACTAAATATAACCTCAATACAGGCTCTGCCTAGTGAGGTGATAAAATCCCGTCAAAGCCGCACCATTAGTAAATTTCCAGGGTTCTACATTTTGTATACATACGACTAAATCATGTAAAATATACTATAGAAAATTTAATCATGTAAGTAATACTAGGAATAAATTTTTATTATTATTATTTATTCCGTAGCCGGCGATTGGGGAGGGGGTCGCCCTCGCAGCCAATACGCTGCTGTCGGTGCCGCTGTATCTCGTACTCCATTTACGATTCGCTTCCATTATTTCCGATTTTTTGCCACGTCTCGAGCATCCCTAGCCGATAATCGTTGATTGTTAAGGTCGTCTTTAATGTTATATAGCCAGGTTTTCTTCGGTGATGATCGCTGAATTCTCCATTCTGTAGGACGGTCTCGCCAAAGAAGTTTACGTAGCAAGCGATTATCGTTCATTCGGCAAACATGGCCGAGCCATCGTAGTCGACGTTTTTGTACTTCTTCTGCGATCGTTGTTACTATAAGAAACAGTAACAACGATCGCATCTTTCTCTAATGGTCTCGTTTCGAATTCGGTCGCGGAGTGAGACACCGAGAATCTGCCTCAAGCATCGCATTTGGAAGTAATATATAATTATACGCCGCGGTTCGCGATAGATTCGGTTTACACCGTTCCACCGCTTTGTAAGGGAGAGGACCGCGCAAGCGACCACGAACTCGTAACCAGTCGAGAGACTGGAGTAATCTGGTCACAATTGGAAGTAAGGGTGTGAGTGTAAACCCGCTGGGTAACACTCCTGGCTATCTTGCGGTTAAGGCGTTGCCTCTTACGGGTTTGTGGCGGAGCTAGACGGTGGACTGTTTTTGTCCTAAGTATTCTGCGCTCACTCCAGGGAGATAGAACGACTAATCGTTAAAACTTCCTGAGGTGACGGGCTCGCCCGCTGTAGTCGACAACTCTAGTCGCGACTATCTCCTTTACGCAGATGATTTGAAAATCTTCATGAGAGTGAAGAACCATGGCGATTGTCAACTGATCCAGGAAGATCTGAATCGTTTCAATCGTTTATGTGAAGTGCCATAAAATCTCATTTTTGCGAAATGTCAATCTGATTAACTTTAAATATACAATTGGCAATGATGAAATCCTGGAAGTAGATCGAGTGTGTGATCTAGGAGTCATCTTAGAGCGCAAGCTTTTAATGGATAAGCATATTGATTCAGTCGTCAACAGGGCTTTCAGCATCCTCGGTTTTATTATGAGAGTTTGTAGACCTCTAAAAAACACTAATTCTTTGAGGACGGTTTATGTTGCATACGTACGCAGCCTGCTTGAATTTGCTTCTAATATTTGGTCTCCGCAGTATGAGACCGGAGTAATCTGGTCGCAATTGGAAATAAGGGCGTGAGTATAAGCCCGCTGGTTAACATACCTGGTTATGGCGGAGCTTGACGGTGGACTGTTTTGTCCAAGTCTTCTGCTTTCACTTCACGGAAGATAGAACGACTAATCGTTACAACTTCTGTAGGTGACGGGTTCGCCCGTTGCAGTTGACAACTCTATTTTGGTGCATTTGTGGGTATTCTCTGATGTAGAGCGTTGTCGATATGATCAGAGCCTAAAGTTGTGAAGTCTCGTTCCCTCGGCTTACATACGGTAGGATAAATACAGTGTTTAATGCTTAGACAATTTAATTATTAAAAAAGAAGGTAATAGATATAGATGGCTTACCATTGATAACGTCAAACGAGAGTGATTAAATAAGCTAAATGTACGCGCTTATATATCGGTAAATCTGATGTTTAAGTCGGGTATTTTTCGTGTGAATTAATATTTGCAATTGTGAAAGACGCTCTTTCCATATATTGATTATTTGCAACGACAGAAAGACTCATTTAAAAATAAAATTATCATTTCTTTGAAAGCTATTAGTCATTACGCAAATAGATAATTTTGCTAGTTATATGACGTTAACTGTGTGAGGGACCACCCCTCACTAGACTTCAAGTTGTTCAGTGTGAGGTGGTGGTATCAACTTACGAGTTAACTCCGTATGGAAAGGCGGTTTTGAGTGAAGCAGAAGGTATTTATTGAATTGATTGAAAGTTCGTTATTGCCAGTTATAACGCTTCCCGAATAGGTTATGTTGTCGCGAGTGTATTGAGGCGCGACTGCAGTTACGAGGGTATATGGATGAGGATTGTATCTGTGCTCCTAGTATCTTGTACTGGGCACGGCTCAAGTCTGTGGGATTGCAGACTGATGCTTCGCGACTGGGAAAGGTAAGGAAAGGAAACCAAGGAGCCGGACTCGTTGAGAGGCCTCGTGAGAGGGGTACCGAGTATGCCGTCGCAACCTTGGGGGAGGCGATCACTCGAGGAATGATACTTTGGTTGCTTTTTCGCCGGTTTATATAGGCCGGGAAATGATGCAATCCGAAATATTCCGAGTAAAAGTATTGTTTCATCGTGCTGATTCATCGCCGCACGAGTTAAAATGCTAGCTGAATTGTGTCAGTGTATTTCAGTGGAAATTGATGCATTTGTAGATCACATGTAACGGTACTTAAGGTCCGTTACATAACTCCCTCGCTAGTGGAGAACTTGTATATTTTAGGAAGAAAATATGGAAGTTGTTCACGATAAATGTCTTCAACAAATGTTGCAAGTTAAAAGATTAATGTTTGAGGAGTTGAAAGTTAAAAGACTCATCGCTGCACGAGTCAAAATAATAACTGAATTGTGTCAGTGTATTTCACTGGAAATCGATGCATTTGTTGATCGCATGTAACGGTACTTAAGGGACGTTACAACTGAATCTTGGAATTAGAAATATCTGCTGAGTTTAACTTTACATCATCATGAGTCACTACACATGGTTACTTAAGAACACAAAGACATCAAAAATCTTAAAAAATAACCGCCATATTCAACGTTTTGATGTGATTGAACAAACAACCTTTTTCGCAGCTCGTTTGAGTAACTCTTAGTTTTTTTAGGTGGAATGTCACCCGTATCTCACCCAGCAGAAGCTGTCGAAGTTCCTGAAGGACAACGACATCATTCTGACCGCCTATAGTCCCCTGGGAAGTCCAGATAGACCCTGGGCCAAGCCCGAAGATCTGGGCGTCTTGGAAGACCCAAAAGTCGGTGAAATCGCGAAGAAATACGGAAAAACTCCCGCCCAAGTTCTGTTGCGATACCAGTTGGACAGGGGACACTCTGTCATACCAAAGTCTGTCACCAAAAAGCGCATCATTGAGAACATTTCTATACTGGATTTCAAACTGAGCGACGAAGACGTTGATTACCTCAACAGTTTCGATTGCAACGGACGAGTATGTCTTTTTGATAGGTAAGAATAAATACACATCCTACTGTTTCATAAATATATAGTTTTATATCCCGAACGCTGCCTTAACGATGAGAGATATATGATTAAGTTCTAGAGAAAAGTTGTAGAGCTTGATAATGCCTACAAAAAAGTCAGCGACAGCATATGTCTAACTTTTATATTTACATAAGTCACAAAAAGTAGTATTTTATATTAAAAAAATATAATATGTTGTCATATTATCAACAATTATGAATTATTATCAAAATAAGTAAATTTATCGTCTCATGTGTTTAAAATAAAAGACTTTTCCCTTTTACTCCATAAATAGTTAAAGAGATAATACGACATAGGTATGGAACCGCGACCGTGTCGTCTATCTATATTAATATTATAAAGAGGTAAAATTTGTGACGTTGTAGGAAGTAATATCTGGATCTACTAAACCGATTTTGAAAATTGAATTCATATCAAAATAAGTAAATTTATCGTCTCAAGTGTTTAAAACAAAAGACTTTTCCCTTTTACTGCATATTATTTCCCTTTTACTGCATAAATGGTTAAAGAGATAGGACACTCACAAGAAGACACTCACAAATAACGGTAATATAGTCAAATTGGCATGCAAATACATACATACATATGTATGCATTAAAAATATAACCCTTCTATGGCAAAGATATAAATCATACCACGCAGTAACTACTAACCGAACCACATTCATAATTTCATCACAAGTAAAAAGTTTTACCGCCCAAAGAAGTGGGCACGCGTCAGCTAGTTATGAATAAATGACTAATACTATGACTACGAATAACTCGTTTCGACGAACGAATAAAAAAATATTTACCTTTTTTACAGATATCCAGGACATAAGTATCACCCCTGGGAAAAAGATGAGTGCTGATTACTTTGGTAATTAATATAGCCTATAGTTATATTTTCGATTTTTGGGAAGGGCGAATAAATTTGTACTTTTTCTCTGATTTCTTGTGTTTTATTCCGTCCCATCCGTAAAACTATAAAATAGAATAGAATAACTTTATTGTGCTATAAAAATATAATGAATATTACAAAGGCTTTATAAAAAAGACAATTCATGCACAAATGGCGGACTTATCGCTATAGCGATAGCTTACAGTCAACCATCGTCTATTATCCTTGGATGTGTCATAAGAAAACAAGTCGAAATTAAATGTGAATAATAACAACGTCGAAACTCGTCTAAAAATTATATCATTAGTATTACTTTCCTGGCAAGGAATATTCGTATTATGGACTCAGTTTTGTGTGTTTGTCTGTATGTATGTCTGTGTGTATTCCTTCACGATAGCGTCCAAACGCTTTATTCGATTGAGCTGAAATGTGTCATGCATGAATCATTTGGTCATGGCAAGAGTTGAACAGACATTGCGGGGGGTAGCGTTGGGGGGTGGCTATAGTGGGGGGTTGGAAACGGCGTTTTGGGAGGGAGAGGAAGGGTTAAGGAGGTGGTGATGGGCGGGGAGGGGGGTGGGTGAGGCGGGAGTTGGGTCAGGCGTTGGGGGGGGGGGTCTGTGGGGATGCGTTGGGAAGGAGGGGGGGGGGGCGGTTGAGGAGGTGCCAACGATGAAACCATCTCACAAACAAATACCTATTTTGATGACCTCGTCAAATCTTATTTTTTGAAAGGGATAAAAAAATTGGAGAAACGTTGGACAAAGTGTATAGAACTCAAAGGAGACTATGTTGAGAAATAAAATATTTTTTAATTCTCCAAAAAAGTCACGGACTTATTGACCCTCCCGTATATCTTGAAATAAAATAATTATATAACAACAAACGAATTTTAAAATCATAGATCTTAGTAAAGGGTCCGCCAAATAACTTTTTTTTTTGAAAAATGCTATAAAAAAAAAACTACTGAATATTTTTTCAAATTTCTTTTTTTATTTTAAAGTACAATCCCTCCGGTTAATGATGGAAAATAATTTCATTCAAATGGCTGCCTCGGCTGGCCATGCAGTAGCCTACACCATGGGTCCAATTTTTAAGTACATTATCGATTGTGTGCAGCTGTATTTCACCAATGGCTTCACGAATATTGTCCTTTAAAGCGTCAATTGTCTCTGGTTTGTCGGCGTAACACTTATCTTTGTCGGCACCCCACAAAAAGTAGTCCAACGGTGTCAAATCGCAGCTCCGAGGTGGCCAAACGACATCAGCTCTGCGGCTGATAATGCGATTTTCAAAAACAGGGCGCAAAACATCAAGTGTAGCGTTGGCTGTGTGGCACGTAGCGCCGTCCTGTTGAAACCAAATGATGCCAATATCCTCCTCTTCAATTTCTGTGAACAAAAATTCGTTCAACATGGCCCGATAACGATCGCCATTGACGGTAACGGCCACTCCTTGCTCATTTTCGAAGAAAAATGGCCCAATTATGCCTCTGAACCAAAATCCCCACCAAACAGTGACTCGTTTGGGTGCACCGGCTTTTCAATGAATGTGTGCGGGTTTTCTGTGTGCCAAATGCGACAATTCTGCTTGTTTACATACCCGCCAAGATGGAAATGAGCTTCATCTGAAAAGATGATTTTTTTGGCAAAATCCGCATCTTCTGCAAGTCGATCGCAGGCCCACTTAGCGAAGCGAAAACGCATTGGATGGTCAGTTGGCTTCAACTCCTGAACCAATTGGACTTTGTACGGCGTCATACCAAGGTCTTTACGCAAAATTCGTCTCAATGATGTCTGCGAAATGTCCAATTGTTGAGAACGACGGTGAACTGATGTTGATGGCGATTCACGCACACTTTCGGCCACAGCAGCAATATTCTCGGGTGTACGCACGGTTTTTGGCTTTTCACGCGTTGGTTTATCGATGAGGATGCCAGTTTCTTTCACTTTTTTCACAAGGTAACGAACATACGGAGCTGACGGTGCTTCTCTTCTTCCAAAATTCGTAGGCAATTTTCGCACACATTCTTCAACATTACCATGATTTTCAAAGTAATGTCGCAAGATTTCCCAGCGTTGTTCAAGCGTATACACAACCATATTCGTTCAGCGGAAGGATAAAACTAATTATCTGTCAAATCAGACATGAGGTAAGTGTTGCCATACACGAAATAAGCACTAGTTGAAAAAAAAAACGTTACATGGCGGACCCGTATATTAATATAATTTTGCGATTAGACTTGGACTCTCGGAAGAGTTAGACTCTTCGGGCTTTTAGTGGACTTATTGGCGAAGCAAGTTAGTGGACTGTTTTTCGGCGCGGAGTGGGGGCAGGGGGGGGGGGGTTAGGTTTGTCTACTTGCCGGAAAGATCTTGGGGTGACAAAACCGATTTTTTTATATACCTGTTCAATGGATATAGAAAAGCAAATATTTAAAATATATACTGAAATCTCCCCGCGAATTTGTATAAAAAAAAAAGAAAATCGCCCGCGGCTGTAGGGCTAAGTTTCAAGTTACTAATCAATATTATTGAAATTGTATAGATTATTATCCAAGTGGCCAGTGTGGAAAAAAATGTGCGTGTCAGCTCCGACGCGCGACTGGAGTGCGATTGTCATTGAACATACAATAGACAAAGGGAATAAATAAATTTCTTATAATACTGAAAGCTTGTCTATATACACATACAATTGTTTGTTTGCTTGCATTCTTGCTTGCTTGATTGGTTGATTGATTGATTTAATTTTGGACGCACTTCTGTGTGTCTGTGTGTTCCGACGATAGCGCCGAAACGCTTTATCCGATTGGGCTGAAATTTGGCATAAGCTGATTTGGTCAAGGCATAAGCTGAAAGGATTGTGGTCGAAATTCGTCCACTCAGGTCGGCTCCCGACGAGGGAACTCCTCAACGGTCAACAGCAGACACAACATTCGAAAAATCTCAAAGTCGAATAGTCGAAAAGTCGAAAGTCGAAAGTCGAAAAGTCGAAAAGTCGAAAAAGTCGAAAAAGTCGAAAAAGTCGAAAAAGTCGGAAAAGTCGGAGAAGTCAATAAAGTCGAAAAAGTCAAAAAGTCCATGAAATCGAAAAAGGAAATAAAGTCGGAAAAGTCAAAAAAGTTCATGAAATCAAAACAGTAAAAAAAAATCGAAAAAGACAAAAAAAAACAAAAAAGACAAAGTCAAAAAAATCGGAAATGTCTAAAAAGTCAAAAAAGTCGTAAAGTCAATAAAGTCCATAATGTCAAAAGAATCAAAAGAAAAAAAGGTCGGTAAAGTTAAAAAAGTTTTAAAAAGTCAAAATAGTAAAAAAAATAAAAAAGACAAAAAAGTAAAAAAAAGACGAAAAGACAAAAAATACGAAAAAGTAAAAAAAAGTCGAAAAAGTCACAAAAGTCGAAAAAGAAAAAAAGACAAAAAAGTCGAAAATGTCCAAAAAGCCAAAAAAAGTCTAAAAAGACGAAAAAGTCGAAATAGTGAAAAAAGTCGAAAAAGTAGAAAAAGTAAAACAAATAAATAATTATGAATATATATGAGAAATTCGAAAAAGTGAATAAAACTCGGCATTTCTAAGTTGTACTTGTCTTACGGAAAAATTCGGAATCCTATTTAGAAACTGTATTTATTATCGTGATATATATTAGATTCTATATCAAAGGTAATATTTCGTTTTGCTTATTTACATGCATAAATAATTAGATATTACCACATAAAAACCAATAAAATTTTTGATTTTGATGATTTCTCGAAAAAGAAATATTATGATGTTTGACAATAGAATTTTACCAGAAATATCCGCGAAATGACGCGTGAAATTATTCTAATGGCCGTCTATGTATCTATGGTAATAATGAGATATTTGGTGTGGATTTCAGGATGCGTTCGAATTATAAAATAATTTTACTGCGCGCTCCGGGAGCAAGCCGCCAATATTGGTCGTTACGTAGTCAACGGTGTTCTGATGTGCAACCAAATTTAGTCGTTACGTAGCCGAAGGGATATGTATACAGATTAAAAATAGAGAAGGTTACATATTAAAAAATTATTACAGCGATGATACCGCCACGAAGTTTATTAAAAATGAATTATATGTTGCGTGTTCCCCTTAAAGAGGACACGTGTAGGTGTCAATCGAATTGACAGACCTAGCGGCCTAAAAATGTTTATTAATAATTAATAGACTTTTTGGATAAAGATACACCTCACGGGTGGTCCCCTTGCCACATTACTGGGAGAATTGTCGTGGGAAATAGTCGTGCAATAATTACCAGCTATCTGCTAGTTTGAAATGGCCCTTAGCCCACTATTGACTTTAAATAACGGACTGACTATGCCTGCAATTGGTTTGGGAACTTGGCAGGTATTTTATTTTATTTTGAAGGGTCATGGCAATAATTTTAGATTACGTTATTTGATTGAAATGATTATCATTAGTAGTAACATTGAACCCTTCGGCTACGTAACGACCAAATTTGGTTGAACATCAGAACACCGTCGACTACGTAACGACCAATATTGGCGACTTGCTCCCGGAGCGCACAGTAATATTATTTTCTAATTCGAACGCATCCTATAATCCATACCAAATATCTCATTATTACCATAGATACATAGACGGCCGCTAGAATAATTTCGCGCGACATTTCGCGAATATTTCTGGTAAAATTCCATTGTCAAACATCATCGTTTTTTTTCGAGATCATCAAAACTTTTATTGGTTTTTATGAGCTAATATCTAAAATATTTTTGTATGTAAATAAGCAAAATGAAATATTAACTTTGATAGAGAATCTAATAAAGATCACGATAGTATTTACAATTTCTAAATAGGGTTCCGTATTTTTCCGTAAGACAAGTACAAGTTAAAAATGCCGAGTTTTTGACACTTTTTCGAATTTATCATATTTATTCATAAATATCTAATCATTTTACGCAATGAGATTTCAATATTCTATATACGAAATTTCAATGCAATCATTTCACAGTTATTTTTTTAATGATTGCTATAGTAGTTTTATAGTTATAGTACTTTTTGTCGAGCGCTGCGATATTGCAAGAAATTCCAATAAATTGCCGCGGTCTGCCATGTAATTATGCCGCTACTCGAAGGGTTAAAGGCTAAGAATATATATTTACAATCAGTGTTGGGTAAATCGACAAAATTTTTCAACCGACTAATCAATCATGATTGACTTAATCACTACTAATTTAGTAGTGATTAAGTTGATCGCGATTAAAATAATCTACTAAATCAAGTAGTCGTTAATCGTCAATCATGGCTAACTTGCTCTTTAGATGCCACCCGACAATTCTTTCTATTATATCTATTAGTTGATTCCCACCGGTTTCGCCGGTCGGTCGCTATATGATATTTAACAAGCATGTATTATAGGGTATCACGTATTGTGATGTGAATCACAGGATTTCTAGAAATCTAGAAATCCAAGATCTGGATCAATTATCGCGCGTCTTGACTCTTGTCAATATTTATCGTGTCAGTATTAATTTTTACAACGATGGCGAAGGACACGATAAACAAGACGGCTTTTCGCGCACCTGTAACTAACGACGAAAACTCTTTAAATATGTAAAAACATGATATATGAAATGTACAAACATACAGGGAGTTAATGGGCCCTTGCTGAGTTGGCCACGAATGCCCATTCTGTTCAGGGTTGGTCACACTCACAGGTCAACACCTATCCGACGGCCTCGACGCATGAAGCGCGAGCCTGGGTAGTAGTACTCTGGCCTTACGGCTAGTTTCCCCTGGGAATCAACCTTCTGACGCTACTGGACGGTCTGCGCACCGTGCGGCATAAGCCAATCGATTGCGCACTCTGACTAACAGTCGGGGGAGTCTGGAAGCAGTACTGTTTGTTATAGAGCGGGGGTGGTTGCGGACCTTACAACGATTGCTCTTGCAACGACCATCGGCTAGCCGATCCTGGGTGAACAGCCGGGCAAAGGACGCCGCGGTCCGCGATAGATTCGGTTTACACCGTCTCACCGCTTCGTAAGGCAGAGGACCGCGCAAGCGACCTCGAACTCGTAACGAGGGACCGGAGTAATCTGGTCGCAATTGGAAGTAAGGGCGTGAGTGTAAGCCCGCTGGGTAACACTCCTGGCTCTCTCGCGGTTATGGCGTTGGCCTCTTACGGGCACGTGGCGGAGCTTGACGGTAGATCGTTTTGTCCAAGTCTTCTGCGTTCACTTCACGGGGGAGAGAACGACTAATCGTTAAAACTTCCTGAGGTGACGGGTTCGCCCGTTGTAGTTGACAACTCTATATGTACAAACATACAACATTATGCAATGACAGAGCTAGCTTTTCTCTCACAGAAACCGCCTTTCTCATGACTGCACATATCTTGTTTAGTTAAATATGGCAAGTAATTGAAAAATATTACATTATAGTCACCCATTTTTTGTTATACTCGAATCTGTTTCGACAAATTCAAATGCTAATATTTATATCTCCTTGGAATTATATCTCGTTCTTAGGTGGTATAGTTAGAGATATTATGAAATATGTAACGCGTGAAAGCACCTCGAAATACCTATCAGGCGGCGGCGGTTGCTGGGGGGACGTCTTGCACTATGTATCTAAAGTTAGCGTCTAAAAAGGCAAATAAACGCCATCCTACTCGATTCGCGAACTTAAGCGAAGCGAAGCCGCGGGCAACAGCTGGCATTGAATATATGCAATAGTTAGTGCATATTCATATTCATATTCATTCATATTCATTTTATTAGTATAATGGTATACAAGTCAGATACAGGTTAGCAAACATTCAAGCACACAAACATTTTTTTTATCCTAAAGAAGAGATAAAATAAACAAAAGGAAACGAAGGAAAAAACACAAGAATAATGTAAAAAGAAAAAATACAAGACAAAATGCAAAGAGACCATTAAATACTTTAGCCACCAAAGCATTTTAGACTTCACTCGAGTAATATTCCTCCAGTGAGTAAAACGCCTTATCTGTAAGGTACCTCTTAAGGCGTCTCTTAAACACGTCAAGAGATTGCGCCTGCCTAATGTGATCGCTGAGTTTGTTGTAAACCGTTGGGCCGGCGATATAGGCTAGCCTCTCCGACTTGGATAATGCATGACTTACCGAACGTAGCATGCTACGGGATCTTGTTGGATAGTGATGATTCACACCATTCACTTCAAAATCGGCTAGATTTCTGCGAACGAACAGCGCTACTTCCATTATATAAATGGACGGCAGCGTCATGATGCAGAGATCTCTAAACAGAGGCCTAGCTGGCGTATCAAGCGCCACACGCGCTATTGTGCGGACTGCACGCTTCTGCATAACGAAAGCCCTCTGCCTGTCGGCTGCTCGCCCCCATAACTCCGCGCCGTACGTTAGCCGTGAATGAACGTATGCAAAGTAACATAATGGAGGTTTTAATCATGCAATCATACAAGCAAGGCAAAGGGAAAGCGAATACAGCCAAAGGCGTATTCGACATCATCTCGTATTCGACATTTTCTCTGTCGATTCAAAATTGAGTTTCCTGGCCAAACCTATGTAGACTACAAGAATTATATTTCAGTCCAAACCAGGCGAAGTCACTCAAGCTGTGAAGGATGCCATAGATGTCGGATATCGTCATATAGATGGGGCGTTTCTATATCAAAACGAAAAAGAAGTCGGCGGTGCAATCAGTGAGAAAATAGAAGAAGGAGTTGTTAAGCGGTAAGTACACATGTACATTACGCAGGGAGCTATCGGGCCCTTGCTAAATTGGCCACGAAGACCCATTCTGTTCAGGGTTGGTCATACTCATGGGTCAACACCCATCCGGCGGCCTCCTCGCATGAAGTGTGAGCCTGGGTAGGACTCTGGCCTTAGGGCTAGTTTCCCCTAGGAATCAAACTTCTGGCGCTCCTGGACGGCCTGCGCGCCGTGCGGCGTAAGCCAATCGACTGTGCACTCTGACTAATAGTTGGGGGAGTCTAAAAGCAGTACTGTTTCCTATAGAGCGGAGGTGGTTGCGGACCTTACGGCGACTGCTCTTGAAACGACCATCGGCTACCCGATCCTGGGTGAACAGCCGGGCAAAGGACGCCGTTGTCCGCGATAGATTCGGTATAACCGTTTCACCGCTTCGTAAGGGACAGGACCGCGCAAGCGACTACGAACTCGTTACCAATCGAGAGACTGGAGTAATCTGGTCGGAATTGGAAGTAAGGGCGTGAGTGTAAGTCCGCTGGGTAACACTCCTGGCTATCTCGCGGTTAAGGCGTTGGCCTCTTACAGGTTTGTGGCGGAGCTTGACGGTGGACTGTTTTGTCCAAGTCTTCTGCTCTCACTCCAGGGAGATAGAACGACCAATCGTTAAAACTTTGTAAGGTGACGGGCTCGCCCGCTGTAGTCGACATCCCTAGTTGTATATTACGCAAAATCTAAATCAACTCTTTTCATTGGCCGTAAATCTCCTGTTTGATTATTATTGTTGTTTCAGAGAGGATATGTTCATGGTCTCGAAGTTGTGGAATACTCATCATCGTCCTGGAATCGTAGAAGAAACGTGTCGTAATACCATAACGAGTATGGGCCTTGACTATTTGGACCTCTACCTCATGCACACCCCCATGGCAAATAAGGTAACTAGAACTGTCAACTACAACGGGCGAACCCGTCACCTCAGGAAGTTTTAAAGCTATAATGTCTATAGCAATGATCATATTTTATGAGTCCAAATTGTAAATTGGTTCCTTATTGAGGGATTCGCTAACAAACTTTTCTAAATTATTGCTTATATTTTAAAAAAAACATATAACTAAATTCCTCAGATATGCTCGTTCCGAAATATTGTATTTAATTTTGGCTACCTAAATACCAGGGAACGAATGGTAAAACCTTAACCTCGTGTTTTTTATATGATTATGCCACCGAACTAGGACTTACCTTTTCTGGGATGCACAGGACTCTAATATGAAAATAAATTAATTCAACGTTGCAAATGAGATAATATTATAAATTAGATAATAAAACAATATAATAATAAAATTAATTTATTTATTGTGAACTGTAAGTATTTATTTATTTATTTATTTTATTTATCCCTAGTATGACATGATTAAATTTCCTATAGTATATTTTACATGATTTAGTCGTACATACAAAATGTAGAACCCTGGATATTTACTAGAGGTGCGGCTTTGGCGGGATTTTATCACCTCACTAGGCACAGCCTGTATTGAGGTGATATTTAGTACTGCGTTCATCTGTCAGGTGTATAGGTAATTTCTGTAATCTTGGGAAATCCTACAAGTGTATATTGTATAACTATTATCTTCTTATATATAAAATTCTCGTGTCACAATGTTCGTTCCCGTACTCCTCCGAAACGGCTTGACCGATTCTCATAAAATTTTGTGAGCATATTGAGTAGGTCTGAGAATCGGCCAACATCTATTTTTCATACCCCTTAGTGATAAGGGTTGTCCACCCTAAACATTTTTCTTTAATTTTTAGACATTTTTTTAATTTGTTTATTTTTTTATTATGTCGCATTAAAAAATACATACAACCCTAAATTTTTACCCTTTTATCACCAACCCTTATTTTTTAATAGCCATTTTAGTAATTTAATCATTTTTCATCCCCGGTCGATAACTGATCAATCGTCATTTAATTAGTTATCCCCGCCAGTTGTCTACAGGTGTCACTTCTCACCCAGTAAACAGCACGGAGTAGGGATGAGAACGAAGCCGGTCTCCTGTTTCTCTCGCACAATAAGACTTCTCTCACTCCCTACACAGTTGTCGGCCATCATTATTGTTTATGCATCAAGTGTAGTAGTACATAACGTTGACAATTATTATTTTGCTATCTCAGTGTAACTCTCATATTAACTATTAATCATTCTTCGTCATAGCTTATATATTAATCCAAAAATGTAAAGACTTTTTCGTGGTAGTCGGATTTCCAAAGTAAGTCGGAAAAAACGGTCGAACGAAAAGGTTTCTAACTAACGCTGCCTTAACTATGAGAGATATGATTAAGTTCTAGAAAAAAGTTGTAGAGCTTAATAATGCCTACAAAAAAGTCAGCGACAGCATATGTCAAACTTTTATATTTAAGTCACAAAAAGTAGTTTTTCACATTAAAAAAATAATTTAAATCGTTAGGTCATGTTTATTGGTCATATTATCAACAATTATGAATTATTATCAAAATAAGTAAATTTAACGTCTCAAGTATTTAAAACAAAAGACTTTTCCCTTTTACTGCATATAATTTTACTTTTACTGCATAAATGGTTAAAGAGATAAGATACTCACAAATAAGACACTCACAAGAAGACACTCACAAATAACGGTAATATAGTCAAATTGGCATGCAAATACATACATACAATATGCAGTAAAAATATAACCCGTCTTTTGGCAGTCAGGAAATAAATCATAGCACTCAGTACTAACCAAACCACACTCATAATTTCATAACAAGTAGGTAAAATGTTTTACCGCCCAACGAAGTGGGCACGGGTCAGCTAGTAGTATATATATATATATATATATATATATATATATATATATATATATATATATATATATATATATATATATATATATATATATATATATATATATATATATATATATATATATATTTCATAAGGTTTGTAAAGAAATCCGTTTATAGGATCATGTTTTTATTTAAAATAAAATTAGTAAAAGCTACTTAAAAAGTAGCGAAGGAAATCCCAGGTTGTATTGGGAAATGCTTATGTTTGAATGAGATATACTTACGGATGTGCACGACTTTCGACAGGTGCAATGTAAGTTTAAAGGTCCTTTTGCAGTCGACTAACGATCACTATTCATCCATATATCTCATAAATAGGGCTTATCCTTATGCAACACAAAATGCCTTCAAATGAGACGAATTAAGCGAAAAAAATAAAAATTAAACTATTGATCATTTCGGCAAGGCCGTTTTATAAATGAAAGTGACATTACGAAATAATTCAAATTTCGAATGCTACTAACATTTAAAATATGATACAACATTTAAAATATGATAGCATTCGAAATTTGAATTATTTCGTTATGTCACTTTCATTTATAAAACGGCCTTGCCGAAATGATCAATAGTTTAATTTTTATTTTTTTAGCTTAATTCGTCTCATTTGAAGGCATTTTGTGTTGCATAAGGATAAGCCCTATTTATGAGATATATGGATGAATAGTGATCGTTAGTCGACTGCAAAAGGACCTTTAAACTTACATTGCACCTGTCGAAAGTCGTGCACATCCGTAAGTATATCTCATTCAAACATAAGCATTTCCCAATACAACCTGGGATTTCCTTCGCTACTTTTTAAGTAGCTTTTACTAATTTAATTTTAAATAAAAAAAAAAATATATATATATATATATATATATATATATATATATATATATATATATATATATATATATATATATATATATATATATATATATATATATATATATATATATATATATATATATATATATATATATATATATATATATATATATATATATATATATATATATATATATATATATATATATATATATATATATATATATATATATATATATATATATATATATATATATATATATATATATATATATATATATATATATATATATATATATATATATATATATATATATATATATATATATATATATATATATATATATATATATATATATATATATATATATAGCTGGAATATATATATAATATTAACAATATTATACAATTTTATCTTATGTTTTGAACTCTTGTAAATATCATATAGCCTTAAGTATAAACTTCTCGACCAGAAATTACGATTTATATCTTTTTTCATGGGAACGAGCAAATGAAGTATTTTATTTTTATTTTCATTTAATAGCTGGCTGATAGCGAGCCCTGCAATCGTATATCGTCCTTTTAAAGAGTGGATATATTCGAATTTCAAATCGAATTTTCGAAATGTCATTCCGCATTTAAGAGACGATTGATTGTGATTTTTTTCATTGTTTTTGCTTAAATTTGTCTTTAATAAAGACATTTTATTTTGGTTTGCAAAAGGATACGCTTTGTTTTTGAGATGTGGATGAAGGGCGATCGTTCGCTAGCGATAAAGGGATCCCATTAAACCTACAGTGTACCGTCGAAAGTGGTACTCATCCAAAAATACATCTCGTTTAAACAATAAGCCTTTCCCAGTCCAGTCCGGGAAAACCTTCCAGCTATGTAAGTGGCTTTTATTATTTTAATTTTTTCATCAAAGTGTCATCCTTTAAACGAATTCTTTAAAAAAAGATTTTACAAAAAACCAATCAAATATTAACAATATTATACAATTTTATCTTATGTTTTGAACTCTTGTAAATATCATATAGCCTTAAGTATAAACTTCTCGACCAGAAATTACGATTTATATCTTTTTTCATGGGAACGAGCAAATGAAGTATTTTATTTTTATTTTCATTTAATAGCTGGCTGATAGCGAGCCCTGCAATCGTATATCGTCCTTTTAAAGAGTGGATATATTCGAATTTCAAATCGAATTTTCGAAATGTCATTCCGCATTTAAGAGACGATTGATTGTGATTTTTTTCATTGTTTTTGCTTAAATTTGTCTTTAATAAAGACATTTTATTTTGGTTTGCAAAAGGATACGCTTTGTTTTTGAGATGTGGATGAAGGGCGATCGTTCGCTAGCGATAAAGGGATCCCATTAAACCTACAGTGTACCGTCGAAAGTGGTACTCATCCAAAAATACATCTCGTTTAAACAATAAGCCTTTCCCAGTCCAGTCCGGGAAAACCTTCCAGCTATGTAAGTGGCTTTTATTATTTTAATTTTTTCATCAAAGTGTCATCCTTTAAACGAATTCTTTAAAAAAAGATTTTACAAAAAACCAATCAAATATTAACAATATTATACAATTTTATCTTATGTTTTGAACTCTTGTAAATATCATATAGCCTTAAGTATAAACTTCTCGACCAGAAATTACGATTTATATCTTTTTTCATGGGAACGAGCAAATGAAGTATTTTATTTTTATTTTCATTTAATAGCTGGCTGATAGCGAGCCCTGCAATCGTATATCGTCCTTTTAAAGAGTGGATATATTCGAATTTCAAATCGAATTTTCGAAATGTCATTCCGCATTTAAGAGACGATTGATTGTGATTTTTTTCATTGTTTTTGCTTAAATTTGTCTTTAATAAAGACATTTTATTTTGGTTTGCAAAAGGATACGCTTTGTTTTTGAGATGTGGATGAAGGGCGATCGTTCGCTAGCGATAAAGGGATCCCATTAAACCTACAGTGTACCGTCGAAAGTGGTACTCATCCAAAAATACATCTCGTTTAAACAATAAGCCTTTCCCAGTCCAGTCCGGGAAAACCTTCCAGCTATGTAAGTGGCTTTTATTATTTTAATTTTTTCATCAAAGTGTCATCCTTTAAACGAATTCTTTAAAAAAAGATTTTACAAAAAACCAATCAAATATTAACAATATTATACAATTTTATCTTATGTTTTGAACTCTTGTAAATATCATATAGCCTTAAGTATAAACTTCTCGACCAGAAATTACGATTTATATCTTTTTTCATGGGAACGAGCAAATGAAGTATTTTATTTTTATTTTCATTTAATAGCTGGCTGATAGCGAGCCCTGCAATCGTATATCGTCCTTTTAAAGAGTGGATATATTCGAATTTCAAATCGAATTTTCGAAATGTCATTCCGCATTTAAGAGACGATTGATTGTGATTTTTTTCATTGTTTTTGCTTAAATTTGTCTTTAATAAAGACATTTTATTTTGGTTTGCAAAAGGATACGCTTTGTTTTTGAGATGTGGATGAAGGGCGATCGTTCGCTAGCGATAAAGGGATCCCATTAAACCTACAGTGTACCGTCGAAAGTGGTACTCATCCAAAAATACATCTCGTTTAAACAATAAGCCTTTCCCAGTCCAGTCCGGGAAAACCTTCCAGCTATGTAAGTGGCTTTTATTATTTTAATTTTTTCATCAAAGTGTCATCCTTTAAACGAATTCTTTAAAAAAAGATTTTACAAAAAACCAATCAAATATTAACTATATATATATATATATATATATATATATATATATATATATATATATATATATATATATATATATATATATATATATATATATATATATATATATATATATATATATATATATATATATATATTCTTTTTAGAATTGATCAATAAGATGATTATAAAGTAAATAATTATAAAAGCCACTTACATCGTGACGAAGGATTCCCTTGATCGGATTCGGGAATGCTTTAGGTGTTAACGAGAATGATGAATGCCTCTCACTTGCGGAAAGAGGAGTAGGTTTAAGTTGGGCCCATTTTTCAACTAGTAAACGCTCACCCTTCATCCAATTATCTCAAAAATTAAGCTACAATCCTTCTTTATACGTAAACTCACTCAATTTCCTATTATTTCGAGGGAAATAACAAGACAAGACGAGCTACTTGACAGATGGAAGAATTTAAAATTTCGAATTTCGTTTTTTTATTTTCTAAAGGTGCGATATAAAGAAGCTGCGATCAATATTCAGCTGAAAACTTAAAACTAAAAGCGTGACATGCCCTCATATCAATGAAAGGAAGCAGTCAGCTCTAATATATACACAAAACTATCAAATATATATATATATATATATATATATATATATATATATATATATATATATATATATATATATATATATATATATATATATATATATATATATATATATATATATATATATATATATATATATATATATATATATATATATATATATATATATATATATATATATATATATATATATATATATATATATATATATATATATATATATATATATATTACACAAACAAATATTTATTAAATTAAATGAGATATAATATATATGGGAGATATAATTAATACAGTTATGAGGCTAATGAGATAATAATAACAATAATAAGTAATATCAATCATCTGTGCACCTATTTAACAACGTTAGTTACTAACGACTCACAGTGCTCCTTCGTCGAGTGTAACAACCATACCTAATGTTACCAGTCTTTTGTAGTGAGCGTCATTTTGAATGACTGTAGCTTGGCCTAATTGCGTGGTAAATATATTATGGAGTTTTTTCGCTAGGTAAATATAGTGTCTTTGTCCAAAGGTCGTTCTCATTTTTGGTTGTACATGTCTGTCTTTGTGTCTTGTGTCGTGTCTATGGGCGTTACTGGTCGGCTTGCCGTTGTCCCGTTGGAGTTCTTTCCTATAGCATATCAAGACCTGCCGTACGTATAGCTGTCTTGCATCCAACACCATAACATCCCTGTAGAGCTGGTCACTGGAGTAGGCACTGAAGTAGGTCCCACACAATGGATAGGTACTCCACGCATGAAGCGATTATTCCGGCGGCCTCCACGCATGAAGCGAGAGCCCGGATAGGACTCTGGCCTTAGGGCTAGTTTCCCCTAGGAGTCAATCTTTTGGCGCTCCTTTACGGTCTGCGCACCGTGCGGTGTAAGTCAATCGATTGTGCATTCATACTAACAGTCGGGGGAGTCTGGAAGCTATGCTGTTTCCTATAGCGCGGGAGTGGTTGCTGACCTTACGGCGACTGATCTTGAAACGACCATCGGCTACCCGATTCCGGGCGAAGAGCCGGGCAAAGGATGCCGTGGTCCGCGATAGATTCGGTTTAACACCGCTTCACCGCTACATAAGGGAGAGGACCGCGCAAGCGACCTCGAACTCGTAACCAGTCGAGAGACCGGAGTAATCTGGTCGCAACTGGAAGTAAGGGCGTAAGTGTATTCCCTCTGGATAACATTCCTGGCTAACTCGCGAATAAGGCGTTGGCCTCTTACGGGCATGTGGCGGAGCTTGTCGGTGGATTGTTTTGTCCTAAGTCTTCTGCGCTATATTCACCGGAGATGACGGGTTCGCCCGTTGTAGTTGACAACTCTACTCTATCTCTAGATGGTGGGATATCATTTTCGTATAAATTGGAAGTAGTTTTATCAAACTACTAGCTGACCCGTGCCCACTTCGTTGGGCGGTAAAACTTTTTACCTGTGATGAAATTAAGTGATCTCAGTAAAAAATTGTGCAGTGCCATATTCGCCATTAGAAAGATAAGAAGTTGCTTCAGCTAACAGCTAAATCCGTCTATTTTGCATATTTTCACTCCCTAATAACGTATGGCCTACTGTTTTGGGGAATGGCACCAAACTCAAAAAGAAATTTTCTCCTCCAGAAAAGAGCGGTACGCAGTTTATATAGTCTCACCAAGAAGTTCTTGTAAGCCGCTATTTGTAAAATCAGGAATAATGACTATTTTCTTCTTACATCTACCAAAATATTATGTACGCTCGTAGACACCTAACAGAAGCTCCGGTAAATAGTGATTTTTATAATCACGATACGAGGAATAAATCAAATCTCCGCATAAACCGACAGCGACTTGCAAAGTGCGTTAGCAAAATTTCAGCGACTTAGCTAAATTTGTCCTTCTATAATAAGATTCCAGAGCAAATGAAAAGCCTTGGAGAGGACCAATTTAAAAAGATAATTATACATAATTTGGTAAGAAATAGAATTTATGGTATAAGGGAGTTTGAAAATTCTGAGTTTATTTTCCATGTTGATGATTAATGAAATGCGTAAAGTTTTAAACATAATGGTATTATGATAGCTGACGTTCTAATTTTCACATAATTTATTATACATCTATTCATTTTTTTTAAAAAAATACGAAGGCATATTGCTGGATTGACAATAAAATATATATTTGTTGATTATTCTACATTCAATTTGCATTTCTATTTAAATATATTATTCTCCCTGACTCTTAAATCACGTTAGTATATTTTGATTATTTGTATGTAGGTAATATTGAATATAATATTACAGCGATGACAACTATCACGATAGTTATGTTTTTATTAATCAAATTTTTAGCATTTAATGTTGTGACGCATCCAAGTGTAGGAATGCCTATCTACTGGAGTAGTTGATTGTATTGTATTGTATTTTATTGTATTTTAAGAGCGTGGTTCGGTTAGTACTGAGTGCTATGATTTATTTTCTGACTGCCAAAAGAAGGGATATATTTTTACTGCATATGTATGTATGTATTTGCATGCCAATTTGACTATTATACCGTTATTTGTGAGTGTCTTCTTGTGAGTGTCTAATTTGTGAGTGTATTATCTCTTTAATTATTTATGCAGTAAAAGGGAAATCGTATGCAGTAAAAGGGAAAAGTCTTTTTTTAAAACACTTGAGATGATAAATTTACTTATTTTGATAAGAATTCATAATTGTTGATAATGTGATCAATAAACATGACCTACGTATTTAAATGATTTTTTTAATATAAAATACTACTTTTTGTGACTTAAATATAAAAGTTAGACATATGCTGTTGCTGAATTTTTTGTGGGCGTTATCAAGCTCTACAACTTTTCTCTAGAATTTAATCATATATCTCTCATCGTTAAGGCAGCGTTAGTTAGAATCATTTGACCGCTTATTTTCCGATCTACTTTGCAAATCCGACTACCACGAAAAAGTCTTTTCATGTTTCGGATAACACTCAAAAATAACGTGGCTTCCTAATGATAAAAGAATTTTCAAAATCGGTTCAATTAATCCAGAGATTACTTCCTACAAAGTCACAAACTTTACCTCTTTATAATATTAGTATAGATTACCAGTTATTGCGTCAAACGTCGGAATTTGTTCCTATTTGACTGGGTTATATAATATAGGTCCATTTCGTCTTTTTAGGATTATGTTTCGAGAGAGATTTGAGTCGAAAAATATTATTACACTATTTATAAAGGCAGTGGTGTATTTTATTCCTTTTAATATATTTACTTGTATCTCATACAGGAAGGCCCAGAGATATTTCCATTGGTAGACGGTATAGCAGTGACGGAAGACTATGACTACTTGGACACTTGGCTAGCCATGGAGGAACTGGTTAATCTTGGTCTTGTGAAGAGTATTGGCCTCTCAAACTTCAACAAGGGGCAAACTGAGCGCATTTTGTCTAACTGCAACATCAAGCCTGTTACCAATCAGGTACTTTCAATATTTATCGTGAGCTTTGTACAACTACAACGGGCGAACCCGTCACCTCAGGAAGTTTTAACGAAATACGCTCGTTGTATCTTCCGTGAAGGGAGCGCAGAATACTTAGGACAAGGCCCGTAAGAGGCCAACGCCCTATTCGCGAGGTAACCAGGTATGTTACCCAGCGGGCTTACACTGACGCCCTTACTTCCAGTTTAAGAATAAGAATAAGAATAAATTTATTTTCGTAAGTAATTTTTCAAAAACATTATTCACAAAGTCTGCCTAACTAGGCCGAAGCCCGTACCAAGGTAGACTCGACTAGGTCACTTGTACATTTTATATTGTGCGCACACTTATTAAAGTACTATTACTGAGAAAAATAAAAATTAAAAAATAAATGAAATATAGTAAATCTAATAACTCTAATAAATACTTAGCATAAATTTCAAGAGTTATTCTAATGATAACTAATAAATAAATTATAATCATGTTGAAAAATAAAAAAGTAATAATGAAATCAAAATATATCCAGTAAAAAAAATGTTAAAATAATTATAATAATAAAATACAATAAAATTATAATTGCAGTGATAATCAGTAAGTAGAGAAAAATAACAGGATAATAATTTGAAAAATAAAAAATTAATAATTAAAATAAAATAAAAAGCCAGTAATTAAAATAGTCAAGTAGCTAGTCAATAAATAAAACAGAATAAAAAGATAATAATTATCCTAGTAGCAACAAATAAAAAGATAAGATTTATTTGTCAGTGTAAATATTAGGTGTTTAATGGAGAATGACGGAGATGAGCACCTCAATCTCATGTCTTCCAAATTCCAAAAGTAGCGGAGAAATTTGTTTGTTTGTTTTTATTCCATTAGTGGTCGACTTCAAATTAAATTGTAACTCATTAAAAATCTTGGGCGCTATGTATGAAAAGTGTCTTTGCGCAAACGTTGTCATTGTTTTGGGATGCAAGTGCTTATGAGTAGTGGTGCTCCTTGTTTGTGTTGCATGTTTAGTGATTTGGTGTAGATGGGGATTTTGTATATAGTTTATGAGGACTACTTTCGCATATATTTGCCTAATATCCAGCAACTCCAACTCACTAAACAGGTCATTGGAAGAGTATCTCCAAGGTTTGTTAGCCATAACCCTAAGTAATGCTTTATGAGCCTTAACAATTGGGTCTAAAGCAGTTCGCGTACATCCTCCCCAGCCCAGAATACCATATGATATTTTACTGTAAACTAGCGCATAATAAATAGTTTTGAGCGTTTGAAGAGGAACTACTTTTCTGAGGGTCTTAAAGAGAAAGATGGATTTTCGTATTTTGGCCGTCAGAATACCGATATGAATATCCCATCTTAGTGTACTGTCAAATGTTAGGCCAAGATATTTCGCTTGTGATTTATGCTCTATAATAGTACACGTACAGCAAGAGTGTTCTGGTCTTATTGGAGCAGTTGTATTGCACGTATGAATTTTGAGGCCTACATGTTTAAAATTTCTATTATTAGTTATGGAAAATGTGATGTAACTAGTTTTTTCTTTGTTTAGCATAAGAAGGTTATTTTTTAGCCAAAAGTTAATATTGCTTAGGCCCCATTCAGCGATTTGGTATACGGCTGGCCATGTTTTCTGACGAAAAACTAGAGCAGTATCATCAGCGAACAGTAGTGCCTTTCCTCCATGCAAAGACACATTTGTAAGGTCATTAATGTAGACTAGAAAAAGAATTGGCCCTAACACACTACCCTGGGGAACTCCATACGTAATGTACATTTCAGAACTCACTGTACCGTTTATTTTGGTGACTTGTGACCTATTCGAGAGGTAGTCGGTAAACCATTGCAAGGCCTTCCCACGGATACCACACCTGTCTAGTTTTTTCAACAATAAAATATGTGACACCGTATCAAAAGCCTTGCACAGGTCCAGAAAGACCACCAGACACTTTTCCCCTTCATCGAGACTGGACACTATTTCTTCAGTTAAGAAGGCAATAGCATCTTGAGTAGATCTACCAGAACGAAAGCCATATTGTGTGGTTGATAGCACATTATGTTTATTTAAGAACATCAATAACCTACGTTTTATTGCTATCTCAATTACTTTAGACAGTGTATTTATTAAACTGATAGGACGGTAACAGTTGACATCGCATAGATTTCCGCTTTTAAAAATTGGCGAAATTACGGCTGTTTTCAGGCACTGGGGAAATACTCCACTTGAGAGACTCAGATTAACAATAAACGTGATAGGAATTAATAAACTATCGCTACATCCTTTGAGTATTTTCGAGGAGATACCATCGCTGCCAGTTGAAGTTTTATCTTTTAGGTCAGTGATGATTTTTTTTATCTCTAAAGTATCTGCTGGTTCTAGGAATATCGTTTGGGATACAGTTTTCATACTGACAAGGTTATGTGACAATTCTGCCTCCGTACAACTCAAAGATTCTAACGTTTTTTTAGCCAAGCTAGCTCCTATATCTGAGAAGAAATTATTAAAATGGTCAGCAGTATCTTTAATGGTTTCATTATTTACATTGACTTTTTCCCCATTGATAATAACCTCTTTCAGGCCTGGTGATCTGGGCGGCTTCCGATTGGTCAGTTCATCAATTAAGCCCCATGTTTTCCTGGGGTTCCTTGCATTTGAGGAGAACTCCTTTGTGTAGTACATTTCTTTGACCCTAATTATTATATTTTTACAGAAATTTCGATATTTGATATACTTATGCCTTAAGGCGACGACTATTGCCAACGGCTTCGGGCGATTGGGCGGAGCCAAAGCGTGATAAGAGAACTGGAATCGCCGCGCGGCCGATAGCGGCTTGTAGAGTGACCATACGTACGAAAATAGTGTACGTTCAAGATTCTAAGGTATTAAATAAATTAAAGTTCGTAATGTGAAATAATAATCGGATTTGTATTGTAATCATTCTCTTATTGTTAGAAAATTTGGTAAACAAGAATTACGTAATTACGTAAACAAAAACGCCCGCAATTAGCAAAAAAACATAGGATAAAGGTAATAAAAAACATAGGATAATGAATTAGTCGATCCTAGGCATACGAGGAATATGATCATTAGAGACCCCTCTTACATAGTTAGTGCTATACAGGGGCGCAAATAGAAAAGGGATGAGGAAAAAAAACAAGAAACGAAAAATGACGATTTTGAATGAAGTCAATAAAGACGAAGACACGCTTCGTAATCAAAGTCCTGGTATAGTTGCTGAATCGGCAAAGGTGTTGTGGCGCTGCGTATATTAAATTGTGCATTTCTATGCTTCTTTTAAATCCTTCTACCAAGATGGTGGATTCCATTCCGGTTGATGGACCTGAAAATGTAATTGACGTAAATGATAAATAAAATTGTTTTAAATATGAAATATATTGTGGTAATAATTGCTATTTCAAATACCAGAATAATTTTTGTAGCAATCATGCTCCTTAGGCGTGACATATTTCTTCGAAGCTTGGGCGCATATGCAGCAGTATTTATTTTTGACAGCCATAAAGAGAATTTTCCCGGTTCTTTTCCCTATTATTGCAGCTGCGCCTGATAAGGCTGAGTAATTTTTCCTATAAGACCTTTTCCCCAGCAGCCATCGGCTATAACGTCAATAAATGGTATGCCGTTGTCAGTAACTTTATCATCATCAAAAGCCAATCTACGTTCTTCTTTAGCGGCTTCATTCATCGACTGGGTTGTTTCTTTTTCCCAAACTTTGTTTATAGTTTCCAATCTTTTATTAAATATTGTATATGATATTTGGGGCAAGTCCATTGCGGCTAATAATTCATTTAGCTGTGAATGGCCACAACCTATTGCTATTGTGCCCGCAACTGTGTTAATATTTATGTCAGTTTCAGGGTTATTGCAACAAATGACAAAGGTTTCACTACACATCTTACATTTTAGTTTTAATTTCGAAAGTAGCCCCAATTTACGTTCAGATATTAATTCTATTGATTTCAAACCACAGTCTATACTCCCATGTGAAGATATTTGTTGAAGCTCTTTAAAAAACTGTGTTATATTCAATATTCGCATTCCATTGACTACTTCTCCATTCTCTCTGAAAAGAAAATACACCTAATAAGAATTCTGTAATTGACATTGTCGGTGTTCTACAAACAAAACATGTGATAGGTACCTACAACAGAAAGCTATGCGCAAGTTATGCTGATGTCACAGTAATAATAATTATGCTTTGACCTGTCAGAGAATGACTTCTCATTTTCTGTACCAATATGCAAGGCTTCCTCCTCAGCAATTGTTGTTTCGTTCACTTCAGATCTACACATAGATAAACAATGATAGGTATAGTTATTCCTGCGAAAACAAAGTAAGGGTCGTTTTTCTACGAGTGCTGAGTTTGAATATCAAGCAAACCATGAATGCTATAATGGAATCCTTAGCTAAGTCCAAAATTTCGAAATTTTAATTCGAATTCCGAAATTATCGAAATTTAACCGAAATTCCGAATTTCAAATGTCAAAATGTCAAGTGCGAAATTCGAACTTGAATGTTAAGTTCGTAATTCGAAGTAGAATGTCAAGTTCGAAATTCGAAGTAAAATGTCAAGTTCGAAATTCGAAGTAGAATTTCAAGTTTGAAATTCATAGTAGAATATCAAGTTCGAAATTCGTAGTAGAATGTCAAGTTCGAAATTCGAAGTAAAATGTCAACTTCGAAATTCGAAGTAGAATTTCAAGTTTGAAATTCATAGTAGAATGTCAAGTTCGAAATTCAAAGCACAATTTCAAGTTTGAAATTCGAAGTAGCATTTCAAGTTTAAAAACTGACAAATTAAAAAAAATACTGTCTTTACCTACAGCGTTACAAAGTCAGTCAGTGAGTCAGGGATGCGCGTAACTATGTTATAAGTAGGTTTATTATTATTACTACTAAATTTTTGGCTAAAACCCATAATTATCTTTTTGCAACAAAAACAACCCCCTCCAAACAAAGTATATTTTACGTCATACTACGAAAACCCGAATTAAATTTTGTCGCTTTACGAATGAATTTAGTAAACCGATGGTTCAACTTATATTTGTACTTTTACTTGCAGGATTCATATAGAAATCGGCCCTAAATCGATTTTCAAATTCAATATTCAAGTTTGATATTTGATTTCAAAATAATATTCTGATTCCGACAGTTCTGATAAAACTTTCAAGTTCTGATAAAACATAATTATTGTTCGAATTACACTAAAATCAAAATATTAAATTAGGTATGCATTTATCTGTGAGCATTACCTTTTGATGTAGTTTTGTTTACCTACACTGTTTACTCACCTCGTCTGTGAATTTACATCTTCAGAATTAGTGTTGTTTCGTATTCGCCTAAAATAAAAACAATAATCACGTCAGTTTATAAAATAAAAGAAGTAATTTATTTTATGTGTTAATTAGTTAAATTGTTGCACGAATCCTATTCGTGTGGTCACCCCAATTTGTCGTCAGGCAAAGAGCATCAGAGTAGACAAATGGTAATAATATACACGTAATAATACACTAAAACACGTTACTTACCTTAATAATCTATTTTTCTCTAATATACTGTGTTTAAGTTTTAAAATTTTTGAGTTTCTGGCCATTTTGTTTTTAATTATCGTAATTTATCTCGTTCGGAGCGCAGCGTCAGCATCCACCCGTGACAGTGGTCGCGGTCATACTGACTCTCGTCGCCGGCGAGGCCCGCTTTATAACTCGCGCACCAATTTTGTTCGAATAAGCAAAATCGGATATTATTCTTTGACTTTTCGAAAAAATTCACAGATAAGAAGATAGATAATTAAATTATCTTTAAAATGGTGCAGGTTTCATAATAATACACTAGATAGTATTTGCGTAATTCTCGTGTTTGTCTTCGGTTAGACCTCATTTCCCAAATTAATTACACTATGTAATATAAACAAAATCTAAAATATTCACAGATTAGAATATTAGGTAAATGCTCTTGTTTAACATATATTTTTTTCGAAACGTAAGCAGTACTCGTTTAAACGTAATTATCAGTTTAAAATCATTAAAGTCGTATATCAGCGCCTTAATATAAGATCCTGAGGGTTTCTGTGGACTTGTATGTGTAGCTTATCTCTATTTTTTATGCTATTTAAGAGTCCTGGTGTGACCCATGGCTTTATTCTTCTTTTACGGTGTGGTATATAATGTTCCTTACTATGCGTGCTTATTGTGGCTTTCAGAGTGGTTATAAAGTGCTCAGTTGCCTCATTTGAGTGTGTCATAGCAAGCAGTGGCTTCCAATCTATATTATTTATGTCTTCATACAAATTTTCATAATTAGTGACTTTTAACCTGGCATTAATATGACGTTTAGCAATATTTACGTTATTTTTGGACAGAAAGATAGTAGCGAAATGATCAGTTAATTCACTGAAGCAAATCAATCCTAAAGTGTCTGATTTCATAGTCGTAAATATGTGGTCGATACACGATTGCTGCCGAGTAGGCGCGTTTATTATTGGTAATAGCCCGAATTCAGCAAGCATACATAAATAATCATTTACCACAGTATTTGGATCGAGTATATTGATATTTATATCTCCTGCCAGGATGTAATCCTGACCTTTGTTATTATCCAAAATATTCGAAAGAGATTCCAGGAAGGGTCTAACCGGGTTAGACGGAGACCGGTAAATTGCTAGAATAGTGATAGAATTATTAATGGTAACTTTTAAACAATTTGCAGTAGACATTTTTATCTCTTGAACGTTGACAGTGGCTGAATTCTTTGTGAATAATACGACCCCATCACTTTTATTGTAGTTGGATGATGTGTAGAAGATATTATAATTTTCTAGTTGCTGGGTAGGAAAAGACCTCTTTATCCAGCACTCTGTCAAAATAATAATGTCGAAATCCCCATCGAGGGAAGCTAGTAGTGTAATCAATTTGTCAAAATTTTTATTAATACTTCTTATATTTAAGTTAAGGACTTTAAAACCAGGATCTAGCAGTATTTTTTTGCATTCCCAGGTAGTTAGCTGCATTGTTGGTGGAGCATCACATTCTAATAAATCGTGAATTTCAGCCGCGCCTGTAATATCGGTGGGCATATAATCGACATTGTATTACTTCGCGGCTGCAGAGGGTTAAGGCATATTTTATTTTAACATAGCGATTTATTTTTCTCATATGATTTGGTAGAGTAAACTTGCGGCAATAGTGGGGATGTGTAAAGCTGTTTAAACATACGTATGAAATAGATAATTAAGTTATTATAAAACAGTCGTATATGGTATTATTTTTTTCGTAATATACATCAAAATCAACAAAATGTAATGTCATAAAAGAGTCAGATAAAATAACAGAATGGTTGTAATAGTCACTAGAATAATTTAGGAATAAAATCACGAAATAGTAAAATATACATAAATTAAAAGAGTCATAGAAAATATTTAAAAGTAATACCAGCATATAAGAATAGTTAAAAAATGTAATATGAGAAATCCTATTCAAATTTACAGGAGCAAATAAGTGGAGTACGATGGAATAGTGAAACGTAAGTATATAATCAGTTGCGACCAGATTACTCCGGTCTCTCGACTGGTTACGAGTTCGAGGTCGCTTGCGCGGTTCTCTCCCTTACGAAGCGGTGAATAGGTGTAAACCGAATCTATCGCGGACCAAGGCGTCCTTTGCTCGGCTGTTCATCCGGAATCGGGTAGACGATTGTCGTTTCAAGAGCAGTCGCCGTAAGCTCAGCAACCACCCCCGCTCTATAGGAAACAGTACTGCTTCCAGTCTCCCCCGACTGTTAGTCAGAGTGCACAATCGCCCTAAGGCCAGAATCCTACCCGGACTCGCACTTCATGCGTGGAGCCCGCCGGATGGGTGTTGACCCGTGAGTGTGACCAACCCTGAACCAAATGGGTCTTCGTGGCCAACTCAGCAAGGGCCCATTGGCTCCCAGTCAGTATGACAATTACATCGGGCATTCTAGTATTAATCGAAAGATCTTGCTATTCATTGCCTTGCTTAGTGTTATATTGTCATTAGGCCTTTATGTACTTTCGCTGATTATAATGTTATATTATAGGTGGAATGTCACCCGTACTTAAATCAAGAAAAGCTCTCATCGTTTCTGAAGGAGAACGACGTCATTCTGACTGCGTACAGTCCTCTGGGAAGCCCAGAAAGGCCCTGGGCAAAACCTGGAGACCGCAACGTCATGGAAGACCCTCAAATCAGAGAAATTGCCGATAAATACGAAAAAAACCGTAGGCCAGATTCTGATACGATACCAGCTGGATAGAGGACACGCTGTTCTGCCAAAATCGGTGAACAATGCGAGGATCATTGAAAACTTTTCAGTGATGGATTTTACGTTGAGTAATGACGATCTGGACTACATCAACGGGCTTGATTGTAACGAGAGATACTATCCATTTGATTTGTGAGTACTTAATCCACTATTTATATAAGTAATCTATTAATCCCCCCCCCCCCCCCCCTATTCCCCGCTGACCCTCACCACTCACTGCTAATAGTTATATTCATATTCATATTCACTTTATTAGTATACTGGTATACAAGTCAGATACATATTAGCAAACAATTATATATTTTTTTATCGTAAAGAAAAAATAATAATAAAAAAAACAAAACCAAGAAAAGTACAAGAATAATGTAAGAAGAAGAAATACAAGACAAAATGCTAATAAATCAATAAACACTTTAACCACCAAAGCATTTTAGACTTCACTCGAGTAATATTCCTCCAGTGAGTAAAACGCCTTATCTGTGAGGTACCTCTTAAGGCGTCTCTTAAACACGTCAAGAGATTGCCCCTGTCGCTGAGTTTGTTGTAAACCGCTGGGCCGGCGATATAGGCTAGCCTCTCCGACTTGGATAATGCATGACTTACCGATCGTAGCAAGCTACGGGATCTTGTTGGATAGTGGTGATGCACACCATTCACTTCGAAATCGGCTAGATTTCTGCGAACGAACAGCGCTACTTCCATTATATAAATGGACGGCAGCGTCATGATGCAGAGATCTCTAACCAGAGACCTAGCTGGCGTATCAAGCGCCACACGCGCTATTGTGCGGACTGCACGCTTCTGCATAACGAAGGCCCTTTGCCTGTCGGCTCCTCGCCCCCATAACTCCGCGCCGTACGTTAGAAGTGAATGAAAATATCCAAAGTAACACATGCGCAGCGCGGATAAATCGAGAAATAAAGCGATGCGATGGAGTGCATAGAACGCTCTTTTAATTTATCACATGAAGCATCAATATGTAGGTGCCATCGTAACTCATTATCGATTACGAATCCCAAGAACTTTGTTGAGGATACTTGACTATAATGGCCCGTATTCCGTTTGTTGCAAGCTAAAAATAATATGGCGCTAAAAATTAGGAACTTATGCACGTTCAAAGACTATCGCGGTTGTTTGACATTATAAATAGGATAGAAAACGAATTTACCGCGTGAAATATGTAGCACCCGACGTTTCGGTGACGTTGCAGCCGCCGTTGTCCAGGGTAGACTGAAGAGCTGTCAATCCGTTGTTTTGCGGGTAGGCCGCAAAACAACAACGTTCAGCGAGAAAAATCGACGATCTGCGAACATATATTGGATAGCGGAAGTAACCACTGGATGCAGTTTCAAAATCCCATTGTGCTATCCAAGGAACAATTCTACTTTCCTCGCATGATCCGGGAAGCCATTGAAATGAAAAGAACCCCGAACTTCTCCGAATCCTCTTCTTAAAATATTCCCACCGCCGAACGCCGAACGCAAGTACGTAAGAAAGGATACAGTGAGGTGTGCAAGACGGATTTTCAAAATACGCGCGCTCCGAGCCCGGCCACCCACCACCGTTATAACCTACGCAGTGGCGGCAGCGGTGTGCGGCCTACCCACAAAACAACGGACTGACAGCTCTTCAGTTTACCCTGGACAACAACGGCTGCAATGTCACCGAAACGTCGGGTGTTACAAATTTCACGCGGTAACTTCGTTTTCTATCCTATTTATTAAGCACCTTCGTTATTTTATTGATATTCCATTTCATCAAAATTAAGAACCAGTCTTAAATCTAAAAAAAATCCGTTTTGTCTATGGCCGTTCCAAAGCGGGGTCTTAATTTTAACCGCTCGGTCACTCGCTCGCCCGCCCGCCGTCGTTTCGTCGCCCCATTTTGTTTATATATTATACAATTTTACAAGGCTTTTATCATACAATATACAAGGCTTAAAAAATAAACAAGGCTATTTAACATAATCTACAAAATATATTGACACAGGATTTTCAGGGTAAAATATGAATATTAATTAGGTAATGATTACTTATTTATTATTTATTTATTTATTTATTAGTTTCAAATATTATTCAAGAGCATTACAGACGAATCCAATTCGACCTTGAATATTAAATCTAGAGTGTAAGTCTAAAAATAAATGACTTACATAACTAAATTAATACATTGAACAAGAAAAAAAAATAAAAATATAAAACTAAATAAAAGACAGATTATGAGAAACATGAGATAGCAGGGAGTTCCCTTTTTATCTGCCAAAGGTATACAAAAGACGTGTATTTCTGTGGGCAAGGAATTAAGAAGAGCTTTAACCCTTCCCACTGGCCTGTCTACACCTGTCTACAAAAATATTTGTACGATGGTACGGCACATTAAACAATAGATGTGATCTCTTCGCTGTGTAATTTACCGGTACGTACAATTCAAACTTACATAGTATCTTTGGCAAATAAATAGTTCCTTGAATTAATTTATATGCAAATATAATTAGGGAAATATATCGACGCGTTTCAAGACGCTTGTATCCTACAATTCCAAGCACAAAATCGGACGGAAATAAGTATGGATAAATATTGTATTTTCTGTAATAAATATATCTTAAAAATTTTCTTCGAATACGCTCTACCATCTGAATGTATTTGTTTTCACTTGTACACCAGATGACCGAATTATATTCAAGTATATATTAGGTATATAGTAGAACTATTACATAGTGGCGAGTCACAACAAAGTGAATAGCGAGAAGATATCATGCGGGCACAAACGTGTATGTATCCCAATTTTCATGGAGATCGATTGAGCCGTATATAAGTTGATGTGATGCAGCGCTATCTACTGGTAAGTTACAACAAAGCGGATATCATAAAAGCCTTCTCAATGAAAAAGTACCCATATGTTCCAACTTTCATGGTGATTGGTCAAACGGTTTCGATATTAAGCTCTGACAGACAGACAGAGAGACAGTTATACAAACATCCATTTTGTATATATATAGATATAGATTAATATATGTATTATTTCCCTAGGTTTAACGGTCACAAGGATCATCCATTTACTAATGACGAATACTGAGACACATTTTTTGTGGACAAGCCAATGAAGAAAATAATATTAGACGACTGGACGTGCAGCACTGCAGCACTGGCGCACTTCAAACACTACCTCACAATAATAATAGAGTAGTATAATGGGTATAATAATAGTATATATAGTATATAATAGTATAGTATAGTAAAGTAGTATAATAGGATGGTATTTTGAAATAATTGCTATTATAAATCATTTTGTTTATATACTACGTATTATTAACTTTATTGTCAAGCAACTTAAGGCGATATGAGACCTCAGAAAAATATCCGAAATGGGCGTACACGCGAAAAAATAGGCGGGGTCAATTATGTAGGGTTTGTGACCAATAAAAATCCAGCGTTGACGAAGCGTCAAGCGCAGATTCTACGTCCGCTCGCGCCGGCTACTAGGCGTATACTAAATGCTCTATCGCAGCGCTATCACAGAATAACTATCTTTACGCAGTGGTGGTATAAGGGTGTTAATGGCAAAGCATATTTAGAGTAACTCTCAGAGCGCTCTCACGTTTTAATTAATTGTAATTAATTTAGGGCCTAAATAAAAAATGTGGCTAAGTGCTGCCCCAAAGAATAAAAGAAACAATAGGCAGGCTTAGTATATGGTTCCAAGTTAATAAATTGTCACTTAACGTAAATAAATCAAAATCAATATGCTTCTCTTTGCGGCCGTCTGATTATAACGAAATAGACGTATACTTTGGGTCTGACCAACTAGAAAATGTCTCCTCCACGAAATTTCTCGGATTAGAAATCGATCAAAAATTACAATGGTCTGATCACTTAAATGATCTCAGTAAAAAAATATGCAGTGCCATATTCGCCATTAGAAAGATAAGAAGTTTATACGGTTTTGAAGCAGCTAAATCCGTTTATTTTGCATATTTCCACTCCCTAATAACGTATGGCCTACTGTTTTGGGGAATGGCACCAAACTCAAAAAGAATTTTTCTCCTCCAGGAAAGAGCGGTACGCAGTTTATATAGAGTCTCACCAAGAAGTTCTTGTAAGCCGCTATTTGTAAAATCAGGAATAATGACTCTATTTTCTTCTTACATCTACCAAAATATTATGTACGCTCGTACATAGACACCTAACAGAAGCTCCGGTGAATAGTGATTTTCATCATCACGATACGAGGAATAAATCCAATCTCCACATAAACCGACAGCGACTTAGCAAAGTGCGAAACAGTTTTATTCACCAAAATTTGTCCTTCTATAATAAGATTCCAGAGCAAATGAAAAGCCTTGGAGAGGACCAATTTAAAAAGATAATTATACATAATTTGGTAAGAAATCCAATTTATGGTATAAGGGAGTTTGAAAATTCTGAGTTTATTTTCCATGTTGATGATTAATGAAATGCGTAAAGTTTTAAACATAATGGTATTATGATAGCTGACATTCTTATTTTCATATAATTAAATTCATTTAAAAAAAAAAATACGAAGGCATATTGCTGGATTGGCAATAAAAAATATATATTTATTGATTATTCTACATAGAATTTGCATTTCTATTTTAATATATTATTCTCCCTGACTCATCACATTAGCATATTTTGATTATTTGTATGTAGGTAATATTGAATATAATATTACAGCCATGACAACTATCACGATAGTTATGTTTATAATAATGAAATTTTTAGCATTTAATTTTGTGACGCATCCAAGTGTAGGAATGCCTATCTACTGGAGTAGTTGATTGTATGGTATTGTATTGTATTGTAGAGAATTAACCACTCAATATAATGAAATTATAATAAAACACACTCACCGCTTACATTGTAGGAGTAAACGCGGCTGAAAGTTTTCGAACTCAGTTTAAAGCCTTAATTTCCAAGGCAATGAGCAACTTTTTTGAGTCCAAATTTTAAATTGGTTCCTTATCGAGGGATTCACTTAGAAACTTTTTTAAATAAATGCGTATATTTTTCAAAAAACTCATAAAACTAAAATTCTCCAAATATGTTCGTGCCTAGGTATCAAGTCGCCTTAACTAACATGTCACGGTGATAGCATATTCGCTCTCGTGGTGTGATTGTTTTGAAAGAAATCTAGGCATTTTTGGTTAGTTGCAGTGTAAAAATGTAAAACAATACATATTGTAATGTTTATAGATTAATTAAACTGTAAAAACGCTATTGTAACATTCATCAATAAAGAATTTGCGATTCTGTGTGATTTAGTTGTGTTTGGAAACATATCAATCAAATAGTTGTCAGGCGAAGTTCTTTCAGCCGTACTTCGTATGGTTTGTTCCTCAGCGATAGCACCAACTTTGTTGCTCTTCTCTGAACTCTTTCCAGGTGCTCTATATCCTTCCGAAAGTAAGGATTCCATGCCTGGTAGGAGTATTCGAGGAGCGGGCGAATGTAGGTTTTATAGAGCTTGAGGAAAAGTTCACTGGTGTTAGTGGAAAAAGCTTTTCTTATTAAATATAGAAGTGAGTTTGCTCTCTTAACTATTTCGATTATGTGGGTTTCCCATTTGAGGTCCCGGAGACAGTGATGCCGAGGTCTTTCTGAGTCATAGCATGTGGTCTTCTACATATTATCAATAAGTCTTCGTACATATTTGCGGGCGTTTAATTTGATCGTCAATTCAACCCTTACACATCAAATAGCGATTGAAAGTAACTAATCCATTTTTAATAAGCGATGCAGTGGCGTGCTTTCCTAAAATAGTTCCCTAAAATACGATATAAATCGGTAATTTCGTTTTATTTACAAAGTAAAATAATATTGTTTTGGCTATAATAATAATAATTATTATATACTATTTTTTTTAAAAGAAAACGCGTGCTATTACCGATAACTTATATTCTAAAGCCAGCTTATACTTATTTGTGAAAATTGTTACTCAGGTTAGTTACTAACTTAATGTATATGAGTTAGGCAATAAAAAATATTACATTTAATGACAAAAAAAACTCTTTGTACAGGGGCGTAGCTACCGCCGTATCCGCCGTATCAATTATCCGGGGCCCCCGGGCCACGGGGGCCCCCAACCTGACCTGGACTGACCTGGCGACCTGAGTAGTATGTCCAAAATATTACAACCGGAGAAACTCCTGTATTCTTCAAACGAAGAGATATTAAACGCTTCCGGAAAACTGTCGGTTAAATACAGTAAAGACATCTCAGTTATTCTTTATGAATAATTAAAGGCTCTAAAAACATGCTTAAAATTTGAAATTCAAAAAATTCATTCCATTAAGGAACTTATTGAATTATTGCTGATAAAATTCAATAGTCTTGCATCCAGTTTTCCGGAGGTAATAACAGCATGCTTTTTATTCTTGACCCTTCCAGTTACGACTGCAACTGCTAAAAGTTTTTCAAAATTAAAAGATAAAAAAATACCTAAGAACTTCGATGGGACATGACCGCCTGTCAGACCTGTCACTATTGTCCATAGAGGCAGAAACTTTAGAAAAACTAAAGTCATCATCAGCTATAAATGATTTAATAAGTCAGTTTGCCGATTTTAAAAAAAGGCAAGGAGTGTGCATATTTAATTAGAGTTGTTTGTAAAAATTTTGGAAATAGTGACAGATTATAATGAATAAATATTTCTTTTAATTTTATGCAAACGATTTTTTTTCTTTTGTGGGAAATCTTTACCCTTCCTAATGGCCCTCAAACAAATTTTTATACGGGTTCCGGCCAAGGAACGCTACGCCACTGGTGCAGAATGTGCCACAACAAAATAAACTAAAGCCTTAAAGATTTAAAAAGGAGGAGAATGGGAAGCTCTCTCGGATGTAACGTGAATTAGCCACTAAGATCGTGCGATTTAACCCCGTTAAACTTTTTATTGTGTGGTTTTCTGAAGTCGCAGTTCTATGCCAATAACCCGCATCTGACCGATGTCTCCAAATTCAACATAACGCAGGCCATCGCTCAAATTCAACCGGATCTATAATCATTAAAAATTAGAACTCTCGGATCCGTGCCACCGTGCGAAGCCGCGGTGGACATTTGAACGAAGTCTAATTCCATATGTATAATGGCTTCCATAGGCCATTCAAATAAAAAAATCGGTTGTGTCACACCAATACTTTCCCGGCAAACAGACAACCTCCCCTTAGCGCGCAAAACCCTTGTAATGGCTTTTAAGTACCATTACATACGATCAACTAATGCATCGATTTCCAGTGAAATACACTGACACAATTCAGCTATTATTTTACTCGTGCAGCGATGAATCAGCACGATGAAACAATACTTTTACTCGGAATATTTCGGATTGCATCATTTCCCGGCCTATACAAATCGGCGAAAAAGCAACCAAAGTATCATTCCCCGAGTGATCACCTTCCCCCAATGTTGCGACGGCATACCCGGCACTCTCTCGCATGAGTTAGGTCAACGGGTCCGGCTCCTTGGTTTCCTTTCCTTATCTTCCCCAGTCACGAAGCATCAGTCTGCAATCCCACAGACTCGAGCCGTGCCCAGTACAAGATACTAGGAGCGCACATACAATCCTCATCCATATATCCTCGTAACCGCATTCGCGCATCAATACACTCGCGACAACGTAAACTGTTCGGGAAACGTTATAACTGGCAATATCAAAATTTCAATCAATAAATACCTTCTACTTCATTCAAAACCGCCTTTCAATACGGAGATAACTCGTTATTTGATACCACTACCTCACACCGCAAGGGAGGGGTAGTCCCTCACACCCTTAACCCCAACCTCCCCACCCCCTACTCAAACCCCTTCCCCAACCCTTCCCCTTCAACCCCCCCTAACCCTCCTCCTCGACCGAAACGTAACAGGAATAGCGCAATACTTGCGCAAATATACCTACCATTAGAATGTACCTATCATTCATATGTAAGCAGAGAAACACATTGCGCCCCTTTTTTTATTGAAGCTGGTATCCTTACCATGTCGTCTATGTACATATATCAGTGCCTTTTATACGCCAAAGAGAATTTTTTAAATTGCGAGCTTCACTCCACTCGGCATAGCCATAATACGCGACATAAGAACAATGTGTTATTGCCTAAAGTACGCTTGACTAAATATCAAAAAACATTTTTATATATAAGTTTTAAATTGTTCAATGCTTTGCCATCATCAACGAAAAGACTTGAGATGGCAGCATATAAAATCTGCTTGAAAAATCAGTTAGTCAAACATGCCCTTTACAAACTGGACGACTTTTATGATATTGCGTCCACAATTGCTTGATTATAAATAACCATATTATGACTATACTTTCGAACTAAGTTTTAGATTTTATTGACATTGTTTTTAATTACGCATGTTTCAGAATTTTTCTTTTTATGGTATTGATTATTATTTGTTTGATTATTGATTATTTTGTAAATTTGACTATTTTTAAGTAATCACCACTGATTACAATTATTTTTTTTTCCTTTTAATTAATCAAAGCGGTTTTATCATCCGGTAAATTATGATTGTAAAATTTGACATGTTCCTCAGTATTGTGAAATGCTTTTATGGAATGAATAAATGATGATGATGATGATGATGATGATTCGAGCGTCGTATGTTTTTGTAGTATTTCTTTGGTATTAAAATAGTGTTTTTCCAAGAGTGATTTAGTGTTTTCTTAAAAACGGCGGTATTTAAAAAAAATGAGTCGCTCGTATACAAGATATTCCAAAAATAATACGACGTGATTTAGGTCCAACAAGGCACCTGTGTACTTAATTTTAAGCCTCTAACTGCAATATTTCGAGACTAAAGTATGACTAGAGCGCCCCCTGTCGGACCGATTTTAACTGAAATCTTTTTACTATGTCATGGCCGAATGGTGCCTTCATGCCATATGTCAGCTCAATCCACAATTTATTGACGTGACAACGTCTTATAAATCGATGGAGCCTGCTGCACGCACGAAAAAACAAGACTCATGCGGCGTTACCTCGCTCTGAGGCGTTCCATTTATTATATTTATTATTCAATATAAATGCTGCCATCTACCGGTTGCGACAAGAATTATTTACTAACCTCAGTCTAAAATAGTACGAATGAAAATCACTAGATTGATTTAAATCCTTGACATAATTTTATATGTATTCATGATATACGGAATGTTATTACTGAACGGATAATTTTCTTGTGAGTACAACAAAGTGCAACAAAGTAATCAACTTTTATAAAAAAAAAAAAAAATTATGAAAAGCTATCATTACGATGCGCTATCTAGCGTTTGGTAAAATGTCGCTGATATTGTTTATTTACGACGTATTACCTACCGCTAGATGGCGCAGCGTGCTCAAACTCTTCTCAAACCGTTATTTAACAGTTTGAGATTTCAAACTTTCAAATTGAAAAAACCAATAAACTTTAAACAATAAACAATTATACAATTATACTGCTATACTATGATACATTTACATGTTGTAGTCAAATCGGTGAGTATAAAAGCATATATTTTTGGGTGTTTGTAATAAACGATATCAGAATCTTAAATGAAACTGCTTCAAATGCAACCATCAGTATTTTCTTATGACGTTGTCACGTTCAACTATCGTCAGTAAACCGACTTTACAGACAACCGTTTTTTTTAAATTTATTTAGTAACACATCTAGTAAACAATTAATGTCATATTTGTAAGTAAGATGTTAGCAAGAAATGGATGCGACATTATTTTTAATGTTTGACACAGTCGCCTAAGTAGCCCTAGGCCTGTTCTAAGGCAGACTTTTAATTGCGATAGTGTGCACTGTCAACTTAAACTATAGTTAGTACTAGTACTTATTTTTAAATCGACAAATATGAAACTACAAATATTTAAGCATATACAAATATAGATACTCATATACATCTATAGATAAAATATCTATCCATATATGCACACATACACATACACATATGGATACGAAAATAATAATAAAACCTAAATAAATAAAAATTAAAATTAAAATAATATACATATATAAATCAATTACACATTGATATAACGCTTACATACCTATAGTGGTAATTAAAAATTATCATGGTAAAAACAAAATACTAAGTACTAAATACTATCATTCAAAATACAACAGTTAGCATATTCCCTAAACCGTCCCTACCCACCTTTTTAAAAGTGGATGCGTTTTCACTACTTTTAATTGCTTCGGGAAGATTATTGTACATTCTAGTGCCAATGAACGTGAAATGGCGCTGGCCAAATGCTGTGTAAGTTCTTGGCACCATCATATCACCAGTTTTTGTTGCTCTCGTCTTTCCAACTCGTTGTTGGGGTCATTTTATTTTTAGTATATATTAGGGCCATGCGAATAATACAATATATAGTTCTCAGGAGATATATATCGTTTGGACAACACCAATTACCTTGCTCGGAGATTAATGAATATTTTAGGAAAACACGTCGATATTTCAAGATCGACACAGGTGGTTCCTAAAAAAAAAAATTTGATTCAGTGGTTAATTATTTAAAGGAAGAACGGAAACTGAAAGTATCCTCATGACATTTCAAAAAGAGACACACACACAATTTACACACCCTCACATCTCTAACAATATAAATTGTCCATATGTAAACAAGAGTGAATTCAGCTTTTTATTTTTATAATATAGACAATGGGCCCGATTGCGTTTCTCTGTGAACTAAAACTAAAATTAGTCCAAGCGAACGAGACAGAGCCATACGTTAGAGCGGAATATAAAACGAACGATCGTCTATAAATACTACCTGCTACTATACTCGTCCGAATAAATTCGAGCATATTTCGTGCGGTGTAAGATTTGACCTTGGCGGGCAGTTTTAATGCGAAAAAGTAACAACCGGTCATCTCACACTCCGCTCTAGCGTATTGCCCTGTCTCGTTCACACGGACTAATTTCAGATTTTAGTTCACGAAGAATCGCAATCGAGCCCATTTTGTACTTAAATTTAATTTATAATTATTCTCTACTTTATTCTACTTTCTACCTATTACTACATTTATTATTTAATTATTATTCTGATTTCAATGATTATCTTGTTTATTTAATTTTATTTTTTACTTTTTATATTAACAATAACAAATTCTTAACATCTTCATAACTTAAAAACTTAAAATTTAAAATATTATCATATAAAATTGGTGTTTTCCTTGGAATAGGCACTGCCTAGTTAGGAGTGACTCAAAATCAATCTGAAAAAATATTTCCTATAATTTTTTTTTGGTAAATAAAAAAAATATAAAATAAAAAATCGGATGAAGCGTTTGAGCGCTATCGTGCAGGAATAAAAACACAGAAACACAGAAAAGCGTCCACAATACTTTTTTTGCCAGGAAAGTAAGAAGAATTACGTTAAGAGGGTCCTGAGCCTATGCCGTTACACAAATGTAGGTAATTTACGCTTGCCGGCAGCGGCCACGCACGTGTGGGTAAATCGCATATATTGACAACGCTGAACAGAGACGGTCTCCCGCCAAAGCGAAGTAACCTGCATTTTATAATTTTATTGCTTATAGCAAATTGCAAACAACAAAAACTGCAAATGGTGGTAAAAGCAAATCCCTTTGCACCCGTATTTATTGGACCGAAATAGTCGATTTGACCAGCCGTTCCGACATATTTGGCCCAGCGGACTCAAAATAGCGGCCGTTTTTCAAGACGCCAGCTTTTATTAGCGTAGTTTTAGGGGAATAGCTAAAACGCTACACTCTAATTTGAGAAATTTCGTGCAGCACCGCCTTAATACCTCACATATACCTTGTTTTATTTCTCAGGCTGTCAAACATTACTACTTTTTGTCAAAATTTCCAGAAGAAAACATTATTATATGTACGTCACTGTGTGCTACCTTTTATAAAGCAATTTATCGATCCGGCATAAGTAGGTCAGTCGACTCACGAAACCTAAAAATACTTGACGTTATTCATGCATAGCTCGTCGAACGAGTCGCGCGTGTCTCTTCACTTTAGCTAAATCGGCGTGTCTATAATGGCCCTTAGTCCTGTATTGACTCTGAATAATGGACTGGCTATGCCAGCTCTTGGCCTGGGAACTTGGAAGGTAACGACCATATTATTATTTTTCGTATCGCTGGGAGCTAATGGGCCCTGTTGCAGTTAGTACACTAAGACCCATGCGTTTAGAGTCCTACCCGGACTCCACGCGGCCCGGGTAGGACTCTGGCATGCAGCCCAGTTTCCCGTAGAAGTCAACCATCGAGCACTCCTAGACGGTTTGCGCACCGTGTGGAGTCAGCCAATCGATTGTCCATTCCGACTAAAAGCCGGGGGAGTCCGGATAACTGTCTCCTATAGATCGGGGATTTTTTTAACTTGTTGTATGGGGCTTTTCTAAGGTCTTTATGAGCCTTGTAACACTGCGACCATTACTGATCTATTGTGTTCGCCACCTACTATAGTTCTGCGCTTAGCCTCGTGTCATTTATGAACCTCAACAGGCTTTTGGCGCCAGATTGTTTTACCTCCTCAGGTTAGAGGTAATTCCCACCCAAGTGGGTGTATCTTTTACGCATCAGCGGACCACACTTGCACATGAGGTGCTGGGGAGTTTCCTCTGTCCCTTGGCAGAACCTGCACATTTTTGTGTCTCGGAACTTGAGGTTGTACATGTGTTTGTTAAGGCCACAATGCCCCGTGAGCGCTCTCACCAGTATGCGTAGAGTGTTCCTACTTAGGCCTCACGGACCGCCTTAGAGTCGTAAGCCTTAATTAGCGCTTTAGTTTTTATTCAACCTTGGCGTGTTGTTCCAGTGGTTGACGGATTGTTCTAAACATATTTGTTTGAGCATTAGGCTTGGCTATATAACGTTCCATTTGCTCCCGTCTTGGCAAGTTCGTCGGCTTTTTCATTTCTAGATCGGGGATAGTTGTTAACCTGTATGTTTTTGCGTCTGTGTGTCTGTCTGTCCGTGTGTGTATGTGTGTGTGTGGGTGTGTGTGTGTGTGTGTGTGTGTGTGTGTGTGTGTGTGTGTGTGTGTGTGTGTGTATTCCTCCGCGATCTTTCGCGCCCAAAGCCTTTATCCGATTGACTTGACATTTGGTACGGGTGCATCATTTGTTCATGGCAAGCGTTGACAAGATTGTTGTTGAAATCGGTCCACCAGAGGGCACGCTAGTCTTACTTCAATCTCGAAATATTATACTTAAAAACTTGAAATTCTGTACACAGGTACCTTGTTGGGTCTTAATCACATTGTGATTACGACCCAACAAGTCACATTTTTTAAATAAAATGTCTCATATACACATATCATATTTAAAATCGGCAATATAAGAGATATGGCACTGAGACGTGGTCACTAACTATTGACCTCATACACAAGCTCAAAGTCGCGCAACGAGCCATGGAGAGAGCAATGCTTGGAGTTTCAATGCGTGATATGATCCGAAGTGAGGAAATCCCCAGAAGATCTAGTAAAAATAAACTTGTAATGGAAATGGGCAGGCCACATAGCTCGCAGAACCTACAACCGTTGGGGAGAAAAGGTTCTCAGATGGCGACCACGAACCGGCAGACGCAGTGTGGGACCCCCCCCCCCCACAAGCTGGACCGATGACATGACCAAGGTCGCAGGAATTAGGTGGATGGAGACGGTTAAAGACCGCTCGTTATGGCATTCTATGGGCGAGGCCTATGTCCAACAGTGGACGTCTACCGGCTGCTGTTGATCATGATGATATATTAATGTAATTAAGTAGTAAGGCCCCTAAAAGCAGCGACGCTTGCGATGCGTAGCTCGTTCGAAATTGGACTTCTGATGATCACGGCGACTTGCACTTGCCATTTGATTTTTAAATTGAATGACCTGACGAAGGTTAGAAATTCAAAGTTTCATTTCGTCGCAAATTAATGGAAAATTTCGCCAACTGCTCATCGACTTTATTTACGAAATGAATATTCTGACAAAATAAGTCTCTATCTACATATAAGGAAAGTTTGTTTGTTTGAAAAAAAAAGCTTTGGCACACACATAAGGGTACAATGTGGTGGGCCTATTGCCAAGTGGCAATATCTTACGGCCATACCGACAAGGTTATTGTGACTAAAAGTTTATGTGGGCAAATTGATGCACAAGTAGTAAATGAATACATATACATAATAGTCATCATAAGATAAAATATAAAACAGTGATTAGTAACGTATGCCAACTCGATATTGAAGGGAGGAGTGGAATATAAGGACAAGCAAAGGAGACGGGAGGGGAAGGGGGCGTTCATGAATTGAGTAAATGTCTCTTTAACGATTTTTTAAACCCGCTCAGGTTTTCAAGTTGTCTTATCGGTAAAGGCACGGAATTCCAGAGTCGGGCCGCCTGCACTGCGAAAGACCTAGAGATGGAAGTTGATAAATGCTGAGGTATAGCCAGTAATAGATTTTCCTGAGAGCGCAATGGCAGGCCATGGAATGAAAGCGGAAAGAAGAGATTATACAAATAAGTAGGACAGTTTGACTGTAGTACGCGGAAGAGTAGGATGAGTATGTGAAATTCCCGACATCGTCTAATGGGAAGCCACTCTATTTGCCTGCGAAAGTTTGATATGTGATCAAACTTCTTCAGGGAATAAACAAAGCGAATACACGCGTTTTGAATGCTATATAGCTTATCGAGTAGTTCTTCATTCGCATCTAGGTAGGCCACATCAGCGTAGTTAATTAGCGGTAAAACAAAAAAGATTGTGCCATTTGGCGTTTAATACAAAGAGGTAAGTGATTCTGAACACGTTTAAAAGAATGGAGACTTGCAAAGACTCTGCGACTGACCTCACTTACTTGATGGCCAAGATATGTTTTTATCAATGAGCAGGCCAAGGTCTTTTACAGAAAGTCTTGGGAGGCCACAACTGCATAACCACGAAATTTGTGTTAATAAATAAATACATAAATAATAAATAAATAAGAAAATTCTCTTACAGTCTAAACCAGGAGAAGTAACTCAAGCTGTAAAGGATGCCATAGACGCAGGTTACCGCCATATAGATGGAGCGTTTGTCTATGGTAATGAAAATGAAGTGGGCGAAGGTGTAAGGGCGAAAATTGACGAGGGTGTTATTACTCGGTAAGGAACGTTTCTAAACTTCTAAATTTCAGAATCTCTGAAATTACATTAAAAAATATTCAAAATGTAACCTCGATTTTGAAAATAGATCTTTTAGCACTTTGCTTCTTGTGGTCGTCGTTTGACGTTTTTTAAAGAAGAAAATAAAAACGATTGATTACATTCATGGCGGAGTTTTTACGATGTCGTGTAAATCAAATCAAATCAAATCATGTTTTTATCTTTAAAATCTTATACATAGTCCTTACCTATTCAATTTCTGTTTCTTCGCACTGGCTATTTTGAACTTGGATAACTTATAGGTACCTGGCGGGCAGCCTCGCCCCCTACCAGTTTGGAAGGATATCTCCATCTATACTAATATTATAAAGCGGTAAGTTTGTGAGGTGGTAGGAAGTAATCTCTGGATCTACTGTACCGATTTTGAAAATTCTTATACCAATAGAACGCTACGTTATTTGTGAGTGTCATAGGTTATATAAAATCCGAAAAATGAAAAGACTTTTTCGTGGTAGTCGTATTTGCAAAGTAAGTCGGGGAAAAAACGGTCGAATGAAAATGTTTCTTATGAACGCTGCTTTAACGATGAGAGATATATGATTGAGTTCTAGAGAGAAGTTGTAGAGCTTGGTAATGCCTACAAAAAAGTCACCAAAAGCATATGTCTAAATTTTATATTTAAGTCACAAAAAGTAGTTTTTCATATTAAAACATAATTTAAATCGTTAGGTCATGGTTATTGGTCATATTATCAACAATTATGAATTCATATAAAAATAATAATTTTATTATCTCAAGTGTTTAAAACATAAGACTTTTCCCTTTTACTACATATAATTTCCCTTTTACTGCATAAATGGTTAAGGAGATAAGACACTCACAAATAAGACACTCACAAGAAGACACTCACAAATATCGGTAATATAGTCAAATTGGCATGCAAATACATACATACATATTTAGTAAAAAGATAACCCTTCTTTTGGCAGTCAGGAAATAAATCATAGCACTCAGTACCTACTAACCGAACCACACTCATAATTTCATCACAATTAAAAAGTTTTACCGCCCAACGAAGTGGGCACGGGTCATCTAGTCTGGAATAAACCATCAGAATACCTCATTCCTCCAGACTGGTTACGGGTTCGAGGCAGCTTGCGCGGTTCTCTACCGAATCTATCGCGGACCACGGCATCCTTTGCCCGGCTCTTCACCCGCAAGCGACCTCGGACCTGTAACCAATCGGGAGACCGAAATAATCTGGATGCAACTGGAAGTAAGGGCGCGAGTTTCGGCTCGCTGTTAATTAACCTGGCTATCACGCGGTAAGGCGTTGGCTTCTTACGGGCAAGTAGCGTAACTAAAGTACTGGCCAAAGGAAAGTTCCGATGGGGTATTACACCGAGCTGTCAACAAGGATGCGACTAACGTCGATATTGCTTATCGATGAATTACGCTTGCTCGATATAACAGTATAACATCTGTATTTATTATAGTACCGATTGCTATATTTATTAATATTATCGGTTTAAGTATTATTTTAGAATTAGAGTAATTTAATAATGACCTAATTATGTGATGTGAGTGATTAAATGAGTACTTAATAGATAACTGATTATCATAGCATGGCATATGGTTCCAAAATTTTATCGTGGCATTTTTTAATAATGAGTCCCACATATTCATATTCATTTTTAGTGTACTGGTATACAAGTCAGATACAGATTAGCAAACGTTCATATTTATTAGCAAACAATCATTTTTTTTATCGTAAAGAAAAGATAAAATAAACAAAACAAAACGAAGAAAAAAACACAAGAATAATGTAAAAAGAAAAAATACAAGACAAAAAAATGCAAAGAGATCATTAAATACATTAGCCACCAAAGCATTTTAGACTTAACTCGAGTAATATTCCTCTAGTGAGTAAAACGCCTTATCTGTAAGGTATCTCTTAAGGCGTCTCTTAAACACGTCAAGAGATTGCGCCTGCCTAATGTGCTCGCTGAGTTTGTTGTAAACTGCTGGGCCGGCGATATACGCTAGCCTCTCCGACTTGGATAATGCATGACTTACCAAACGTAGCATGCTGCGGGATCTTGTTGGATAGTGATGATGCACACCATTCACTTCAAAATCGGCTAGATTTCTGCGAACGAACAGCGCTACTTCCATTATATAAATGGACGGCAGCGTCGTGATGCAGAGATCTCTAAACAGAGTCCTAGCTGGCGTATCAAGTGCCACATGCGCTACTGTGCGGACTGCACGCTTCTGCATAACGAAAGCCCTCTACCTGTCGGCTGCTCGCGCCCATAACTCCGCGCCGTACGTTAGAAGTAAATAAACGTATGCAAAGTAACACGAAGCAGCGCTGATAAATCGAGACATGAAACGATGCGATAGAGTGCATAGCACGCTCTTCCCAATTTATCACATAATATGTATATTATAAAATGCTGCGCGGATAAAACATCATTACTTGCCTATCAGTTGAGCAATGGAGACCATATTTGATAACCTGGAGCTATTGAAGTTGAAGGGTGATATTAACATGCAGACTTGGTGCGTTATACATAACATTTTGTCATTTTTTGAAGAACTGAAAAGTGACCCGACAGAAGTTTCGCTGCTCAATCTCAATAATATAATAATCTCATAGATAATCTACTAAGGTTGCGACACGCTGCCCTACAAGCAGGTAGTGAAAAAGGCAAGGCCAGCCTAATAATGTATTGCCTCACCGGAACGTTCCTTTGGCCCGTACTATATTATAGACAGTAGACTGTTTTCGTCCTAAGTCTTCTACGCTCACCTCACGTAAGACTGAGCGTTCTAATATCGTTAAAACTTCCTGAGGTGACAGGCTCGTCCGTTGCAGTTGACAGCTCCAGTTGTGCAGGGGGTATTACTACGGCTATGTAAGAGGACATGGACACTCCTTGGAATAGCTTAAAATTTTTTGGTGCCTGAATGTGTATAATGAAAGGCATTTAAATATAATTTATACAATCCCTTTATACAATATTTTAATTATTATATAATAACGTTTGCTATCGTTTCAGTGAGGATATATTCATAGTTTCGAAGCTATGGAGTACTTACCATCGACCTGGGAAAGTAGAGGAGGCTTGTCGTTTGACCCTGACAAGTTTGGGTCTTGACTACTTGGACCTATACCTCATGCATACCCCTATGGGGATTCAGGTAATTAGATAATACTTGGCACCTATTCATTTATTGGCGGTGAACGGTTTCGTGCAGCTTGGGCAACAAGATCCATTTTGTTCTCGGATCGGCTCAACTCACGATTCAGCTCCTATTCAGAAGCCTCCTCGAGTGGAAGGCTACCCCAGGTAAGACTCCCGTGTCCCAGGCCTCAGAGCTATCTCCCGTGAAGTGAACGCAGACGACCTGGACAAAACAGTCCATTATCAAGCTCCGCAATGGCGCTCCTGGACGGTCTGCGCACCGTGCGGCATAAGCCAATCGATTGCGCACTCTGACTAAGAGTCGGGGGAGTCTGGAAGCAGTACTGTTTCCTATAGAGCGGGGGTGGTTACGGACCTTACGGCGACTGCTCTTGAAACGACCATCGGCTACCCGATCCTGGGTGAAGGCCGGGCAAAGGATGCCGTGGTCCGCGATAGATTCGGTATACACCGTTCCACCGCTTCGTAAGGGAGAGGAACGCGCAAGCGACCTCGAACTCTTAACCAATCGAGAGACTGGAGTAATCTGGTCGCAATTGGAAGTAAGGGTGTGAGTGTAAGCCCGCTGGGTAACACTCCTGGCTATCTCGCGGTTAAGGCGTTGGCCTCTTACGGGTTTGTGGCGGAGCTTGACGATGGACTGTTTCGTCCAAGTCTTCTGCGCTCACTTCAGGGAGATAGAACGACCAATCGTTAAAACTTCCTAAGGTGACTGGCTCGCCCGCTGTAGTCGACAACCTTAGTTGTTTTATCATAGCTCTTAAGGTTTGGAAATTTTATCTTTCAGGAAAGCACCGAGATGTTTCCAAATTTGGACGGCCAGGATGTGCCGGCAGATTACGACTACATGGACACTTGGCTAGCTATGGAAGACCTGGTCAATCTTGGTCTCGTTAAGAGCATTGGCGTCTCTAACTTCAATAAGAGACAAACTGGGCGCATTTTATCCGAGGGCAACATTAAGCCAGTTACTAATCAGGTACGGAACAATCTTTTCCTGGGGCATTTATCAAGTAACTACAATGTTTTAAACCCTTCGCGAAAGTAGCGGCCTAATTTCATGGTTGACCGCGGCAATTTATTGGAATTTCTTGCAGTATCGCCGCGCTCGACAAAAAGTACTATAACTATGGAACTACTATATCAATCATAAAAAAAATAAATGTGCAATGATCGCATTGAAATTTAACATATAGAATGTTGAAATATCATTTTGTAAAACAATTAGATAATTATGAATAAATATGAGAAATTCGAAAAAGTGAAAAAAACTCGGCATTTCTAACGTGTACTTGTCTTACGGAAAAATACAGAACCCAATTTAGAAATTGTAAATACTATCGTAATCTTCATTAGATTCTCTATCAAATGTATTATTTCGTTTTGCTTATTTGCATACAAACATATTGAGATATTAGCTCATAAAACCAATAAAAATTTTGATGATTTCAGGAAAAAAAAAAGATATTTGACAATGGAATTTTACCAGAAATATCCGCGAAATGACGCGCGAAATTATTCTAGCGGCCGTCTATGTATCTATAGTAATAATGAGATATTTGGTATGGATTTTAGGATACGTTCGAATTAGAAAGTAATATTACTGTGCGCTCCGGGAGCAAGCCGCCAATATTGGTCGTTACGTAGTCAACGGTGTTCTGATGTGCAATCAAATTTGGTAGTTACGTAGCCGAAGGGTGTGAATAAAATAAATTACCTAATTATTCATATATTTTCTAAATGTTTCCCAGGTGGAATGTCACCCATACCTAACGCAACAGAAACTCTCGCAATTCCTGGCCGAGAACGACATCATTCTGACCGCGTACAGTCCCTTAGGGAGTCCGGATAGGCCCTGGGCCAAGCCCGAAGATACTAATGTCCTGGATGACCCTAAACTCAGAGAAATTGCCGATAAGTATGGAAAAACCACCGCTCAAATTCTGATACGATATCAGATAGACAGAGGACACGCTGTTGTACCGAAATCTGTCAACCAGACAAGAATCGTCGAAAACTTTTCAGTGGTGGATTTCAAGTTGAGTGATGAGGATCTGGAGTATATCAACGGGTTTGATTGCAACGGCAGAATCTGCGTATTTGATAATATTAATATGTGAGTAAAATGATTTATTAATTTGCTTATTTGCTAATTTGAAATGAATATATTTATTTTACATAACTAGAGTTGTCAACTACAACGGGCGAACCCGTCACCTCAGGTTAAAGTTTTAACGATTAGTCGTTCTGACTCCGTGAAGTGAGCGCAAAAGACTTAAACTAAAACAGTCCACCGTCAAGCTCCGCCACAAACCCGTAACAGGCCAACGCCTCAACCGCGAGATAGCCACGAGTGTTACCCAGCGGGCTTACACTCACGCCCTTACTTCCAATTGCGACCAGATTACTCTAGTCTCTCGATTGGTTACGAGTTCGAGGTCGCTTGCGCGGTCCTCTCCCTTACGAAGCGGTGAAACGGTGTATACCGAATCTATCGTGGACCACGGCATCCTCTGCCCGGCTGTTCACCCAGGATCGGGTAGCCGATGGTCGTTTCAAGAGCAGTCGCCGTAAGGTCCGCAACCACCCCTGCTCTATAGGAAACAGTACCTACTGCTTCCAGACTCCCCCGACTGTTAGTCAGAGTGCACAGTCGACTGGCTTACGCCGCACGGTACGCAGACTGTACAGGAGCGTCAGCAGGTTGACTCCTAGGGTAAACTAGCCCTAAGGCTAGAGTCCTGTCCGGGCTCGCACTTCATGCGTGGAGGCCGCCGGATGGGTGTTGACCCGTGAGTGTGACCAACCCTGAACAGAATGGGTCTTCGTGGCCAGGGCAGCAAGGGCCAACCCACCAAGGGACTCCTCAACGGTCAACAGCATAGAAACGAATTTTTTTATACGCATTTAATTATGATTCATTCATGGCTGCTGCACACAAGTTCGGCTTCGGACAGAGCAAAACTTGTTTTTAAAAATGGGTATATTACTTTTCTTGGCCACCGCGCTTAAAGAAATATCGATATAAATGTAATGAGATGATTTTTTTCCTATTTCAAGATTGGAGTCTGTATGTGTGTCTGTCTGTCTGTATGTGTGTCCGTCTGCGTGTGTATTCCTTAACCATAGCGCCCAAACGCTTAACCCCATTGACCTAAAGTATGGCAAGAGTTGAAAATACTGTGGTTCAAATCGATCCACCAGAGGGCGTACTAGTCGTATGTCAATTTTGAAATATTGGACTTAAAGATATGAAACTTGGTACTGAAGAACCTTGTTGGGGCAAATTCTGATTGTGAAATTTCGGTTGGAATATCTCATGTTTAAGCTGCACTAATATTATTTAAATTCCGTCTTGAATTTTAATCAAATATTATACATAAACGCAGAGCTAGCCGAGAAACGAACCTAACCGCTGAGGTAATTGCAACGGTACCCAGCCGGCTTCATCTGCCGGCCGACTGAGAGCGCTTATCGGTTTTATTTATGAAACTAACATTCACATGAAATTAGTCCATTACTACTTGCCGGGAAAGTGTGGGAGTTAATGGGCCCTTGCTGAGTTGGCCACGAAGACCCATTCTGTTCAGGGTTGGTCACACTCACGGGTCAACACCTATCCGACGGCCTCCACGCATGAAGTGCGACCTGGACAAAACAGTCCATTATCAAGCTCCGCCATGGCGCTCCTGGACGGTCTGCGCACCGTGCGGCATAAGCCAATCGATTGCGCACTCTGACTAAGAGTCGGGGGAGTCTGGAAGCAGTACTGTTTCCTATAGAGCGGGGGTGGTTGCGGACCTTACGGCGACTACTCTTAAAATGACCATCTGCCATTCGATCCTGGGTGAACAGCCAGGCAAAGGACGCTGTGGTCCGCGATAGATTCGGTATACACCGTTTCACCGCTTCGTAAGGGAGAGGACCGCGCAAGCGACCTTGAACTCGTAACCAATCGAGAAACCGGAGTAATCTGGTCGCAATTGGAAGTAAGGGCGTGAGTGTCGGCCCGCCGGGTAATATTCCTGGCTATCTCGCGGTTAAGGCGTTGGCCTCTTACGGGCTTGTGGCGTAGCTAGACGGTGGGCTGTTTTGTCCTCAAGCCTTCTGCGCTCACTCCAGGGAGATAGAACGACTAATCATTAAAATTTCTGAGGTGACGGGCTCGCCCGCTGTAGTTGACAACCCAAGTTGTTGCCGGGAAAGTATTGGGGTGAGACAACTCTTTTTCTTATATACCTATTTTATTTCATCTCTTTCAGGTTTATTGGACACAAGGACAATCCATTTGACAATGATGAATATTGAGTATTCATCAAGGTCGAAAAATACCTTGCAGACTACTATCGCAGAGGAGTTTAGTGCAGAATTTGGATTCTTTAACATTCGAACAGCCTATTCACTGGTTGATTAAACCAGATTGTTAATTTTGTAGTTATTACACTGTTTTTGAGTCCGTTTACTATCACCATCGGTTATGTAGCGTAATAGATTGAGGGTGACTTGCACCAACCGGCCTGTTAATTTCTGCTAACCGTGGTTAGCTAGCCACGATAAACAATTTAACAGCCGGTTAAATAATGTCGGCTTGCACCAACTATTTCGATGTCCCGGTTAACGAACGCCGTTCGGAGTCCGCAATAACCATTTCTGAGCGTTTGAACATAACCATAGACACAACTGAAATCGAGATTGCTCGCCTCAGCCAATCACAGCATAGTTCAAAATGGCGGACGCGAGGTTCTCAGCTCATCAGCTGTCAAACTACCACACGCTTTTGTTCATGTCTTGCATTCGCGTCTTTCATGATTAACCCAGTTGTTACTGAAACTTCTTTTATCGTATCACATTAGTTTTTTAGTATTATTACCTTGATGCATAAAGTAAACATGGAAAAATACAAAAAAAACTGAGTTTTCAGGAAAGCTCGGAAAGTGCGGATCGTTTTAACGATCAGTAGTAAAAGGCAGGTAGATTAACGCTCATATAACTTTATCGATTGTATCCTATTTTAAATTAAAGAAATACAGTTATTACTATAAAAAAGACTTTATTATCTATCTATCTATATTATATTCATATTCATATTCATATTCATTTTATTGGTATAATGGTATACAAGTCAGATTAGCGAACATTCATACATATTAGCAAGCAAACATATATTTTTTTTATCGTAAAGAAAAGATAAAATAAACAAAACAAAATGAAGAAAAAAAAACACAAGAATAATGTAAAAAGAAGAAAATACAAGACAAAATGCAAAAGAGATCAATACTTTAGCCACCAAAGTATTTTAGACTTCACTCGAGTAATATTCCTCCATTGAGTAAAACGCCTTATCTGTAAGGTATCTTTTAAGGCGTCTCTTAAACACTTCAAGAGATTGCGCCTGCCTAATGTCCTCGTTTAGTTTGTTGTAAACCGCTGGGCCGGCGATATAGGCTAGCCTCTCCGACTTGGATAATGGATGACTTACCGAACGTAGCATGCTACGGGATCTTGTTGGATAGTGATGATGCACACCATTCACTTCAAAATCGGCTAGATTTCTGCGAACGAACAGCGCTACTTCCATTATATAAATGAACGGCAGCGTCATGATACAGAGATCTCTAAACAGAGGCTTAGCTGGCGTATCAAGCGCCACACGCGCTATTGTGCGGACTGCTTCTTATAGAAATGATAAAAAAACATTCAATGACTGGGCATCGAAAGGAATTAAAGTATCTAGGGCACGGATTTTTGAATTACATGAACTACGAAAAATAAACACTGACCCAGATTTTGTGAAATATGTACAAAGTTATAAAAAAATCTACAAAAAAGTTGTTTGGAATGCCAAACAACAATATCTTCAATCGATTATTCAAAGATCGGATAACAAAATCAAAGCTACCTGGGATCTCATTAGCAAAGAGTGTGGCCGCTTTTCATTATCTGACGAAAGTGTTAAACTGAATATAAACGGAAGTATTGTTTCGGATGCTACTGCTGTTGCAGAGCTTTTTAGTGACCACTTCAACAAAATAACAGTAAATGTAAATAGTGCATTTGATACTGTAAAAACGTCTCTTGACCTTTTATTAACTTTCCGTAATAGGAATGATAATAGTTTTAAATTCGCAGAAACGACTCCCCAAGAAATAATAAACGTTAGTAAATTATTAAAAAATAAAAACTCTACCGATCTCTGGTCAATGTCGACAAAAATCCTGAAGAACTCTGTGGCGGTAGTAGCTGAACATTTGAGTACACTTTTTAATATGTGTTTTGACTGTGGAGTATTTCCTTGTAAAATGAAATTGGCAAAAGTGATTCCTGTCTATAAAAAAGGTGCTCGCGAGGACAAAAATAACTATCGTCCAATATCGCTTTTGCCAACTTTTAGTAAAATTTTTGAAAAAATTATTTTACAGCAAATTAGCAATTTCTTCGCTATAAATAAGATCTTAACTCCGAAACAATTCGGGTTCCGCAAGTCGTTGTCCACAATAGATGCGATTGCGGGTCTTATGGAAAAGTTGCTCTCCAGCCTGGATAAGTCGGAAAAAACTCTGGGTTTATTCTGTGATCTATCCAAGGCCTTTGATTGCGTCGATCACACCATCTTGCTATGTAAACTCGAGCATTATGGCGTTCGAGGCAGGGAACTAAATCTAATAGAGTCTTATTTGCAAGGACGAATGCAAGTAACTAAAATACAAAATATTGTTAGTAAACCCCAGTTAATTACGCAAGGAGTGCCACAAGGCTCTATCCTGGGTCCATTTCTTTACCTTGTGTATATAAATGACATACCAGATTGCGTGATATCAGATAATGACGAAATTACCCTTTATGCAGATGATACTTCTCTAATTTTCAGTGATGCAAACTTAGATACTTTAATCAAGCGAATTGATGCCACGGTGAAACAGCCCGGGTACTTGCCCGGGTACTTGGTTCCACGTAAACCGACTATCCCTTAATGCCTCTAAATCAAATTCAATTCATTTCTCTCTTCGGCCTTCCCGAGATAACGTCATTAGCATCCGCTATGGTGAAAATGACATTGAAAATGTTGACCATGTAAAATTTTTAGGTATCCATTTAGACAGTAAACTCCAAGTGCCACGTTTGCTACTAAAAAAAATAAAATGTTGTGCGGCTTTGAAGCCGCAAAGTCTGTATACTTTGCATATTTCCATTCCTTACTAAGTTATGGTCTCATGTTTTGGGGAATGGCTGCAAATTCGGTAAGAATCTTTAGACTTCAAAAAAGAGCGATTCGCAATTTATTTACCATATCATCGCTAACATCTTGCAGGCCGTATTTCGTTGAATCTGGTATCATGACAATGTATGCCGCTTATATATACCAGGGTGTTATGTACGCACGAAAAAATATCAGCACCACTCCGACAAATTCGGATGTTCATTCGCACAACACGCGAAACAAACAAGACTTGCGTCCTTGCAAAGTGCGACTAAGTAAGGTTAGAAATAGTTTCCTGTATCAGTCCAATATATTTTATAACAAGATTCCATTGTGCGTCAGGGGTCTTGGAGACGTTCAATTTAAGAGCAAGGTCCAGGATATACTTATTAAGAACCCAATGTATTCTGTTAAGGACTTTGAGAGTATTGATTTTCCTAATCTTCTATAATTATTTATATTACAATCTTTTCTTACTTTTGATTTTTTTTAAATTTTATAAATTTGATTATTTACATTACTATTTACATTACAAGCATTGATTATCAAAGATGGATTATAATATAAAAAAATATATTGACCATTTCTATTGCGACATTGTTATTGATTTAATTTGATATTTTTTATAATCTTAATTTTACTCTTTTATAACCGACTCTTCGTTTTTATACTTTGACTATCTGCAGTATTTAAGCAGTTCCAATTATTTTAAAAAGATCTTAAATCTTTATTTTAAATTGAAATATTAATTGTTTTACAATTAAAAAATAATGGTCGATATTTTTAAAAAATATTATACCACATAAGGTATAATACCAGTTACTCAACTTGACTATACCAAGAGTAGGGATTCCTACCAACTGGCTTATTTAAATAAATAAAAAAAATAAAAAAAAAAAAAAATAACGAAAGCCCTCTGCCTGTCGGCTGCTCGCCCCCATAACTCCGCGCCGTACGTTAGCAGTGAATGAACGTATGCAAAGTAACACATACGACTACACATATATCTATATAATCTTTATCTATCTAGGTCAAAATTTATAAAAAACGTGCATAAAATAAATTTCAATCACAAGCTCATTTGCAAACACGTTTTGAAGACATATTGAAAGTTAATTACGCTAATACGAATTAAAATGGAAAATCACGTCAAAATTATGATCATAATATAATTATCTATGCACCGAAACATTGTCAAACGATCACTGCGGCGATTGGTAAACAATAAGCAAAAGTTATCTGCTCGTTAATATTTTTAATTGAGGACTTTTTTTTTATCTTTATAACGATCGGTCGTTGTAAATGGGTTAACATTAGACATATAGGAAAACGTTTTACGATTGCGATAGCCAAAAAAAAAACGAAAAAACCACGCCGTAGGCGACGCGATCAAATCTAACCTCGAAAATTGACAACTGGCGTTTGACAGCTCGCTAACTGCTGGTTAGTGGCGCTAACTGGGCACCATGGCTCGGTTAGGGATGTAACTGCAGTTACCTTAACAGAGCATGATGCAAGCAGTTTCGACTATTTAACTGTGGATAGACTCTCTATCTTAACCGAGCTTGGTGCAAGTCGCCCTGAGCAACGCTGTACTACAATTTAGCAACCAGAATTGTATACTACGAAACGCAACGCTTAGTTGGCACTGCAGCGCGCATTGGGCTCAATTGCGTTTCTTCGTGAACTAAAAACGGAAATTATTCGTGTGAACGAGACAAAGCAGTACGTTAGAGTAAATGTCAAATGAATGGTTGTCACTTTGACGCATTAAAACTACCACCAAAGATAAATCTTCTGAATCTAACACCGCTCGAAATGTGTTCAATTTTATTCGGACGAGTATAAGTTCGACAGGTAGATTTAATCGACGATCTTTCCTTTCATATTCCGCTCTAACGTACTGCTCTATATCGATCGCTAGAACTAATCTCAGTTTTAGTTCACAAAGAAACACATACGTGCGATAGTGGTTATAGGTCCACGACAGTCATGTCATAAATATTTTAAAAAACTACAGATATTAACCGTATATGCTATGTTTGCTCAAGAAGCTCTTTGCGAATTCTATTACATTACATTACATTTTCGTCGTGTCTAATTGACGGCTAAAGACCGCTCTTGGACGTGTCAAAATAATTGTGCTAGGTAGTAAGTCTCGTTACTACTCTTTACTGAACATACATAGGTAGTCAAGAATTAACTACTAGATTGTCAAACTATAAATATATTGCAATAATTAACTACTAGATTGTAAACTATAAATTGTAATAAGGGCTTGGCAATATCCCACATGGAAGTACGTATACATCGGCATGACACTAAGAATAAATGCCATTACCGTCAACCGATCGTAGCACGTACTGCCGAGTTACAGGCGACTAGTCGATACATAGGCCTCAATATATTGTCTGATATATTAAAAGCGATTAAAACCATCGATATATTCAAGAGATCCATTCGGGTGTATTTATTTAAAATCAAAATGTGTGCGCATAACGACATTTTGAAATATTGTGATAATAGAGCATCATATTAATTATAAATTAAATAACAATGTATTTTAAAATACTTTTTAAAATTGTCAATTATTTTATTGTAAATTGTTATTTTATAGTCTTTGTTTTAGTTAATTGGAAAGTTTGAAGTAACTTTATATGATTTTTGTTAAATTGAGTAACTTAATTGCATTCCTACATAACAACTTGGGTTGTCGACTACAGCGGGCGATAGCGATCCCGTCACCTCAGGAAGTTTTAACGATTAGTCGTTCTATCTCCATGGAAGTGAGCGCAGAAGACTTGGGGACAAAACAATCCACCGTCTAGCTACGCCACGAGCCCGTAAGAGACCAACGCCTTAACCGCGATATAGCCAGGAATGCTACCCGGCGGGCCGACACTCGCGCCCTTACTTCCAATTGTGACCGGATTACTCCGGTCTCTCGATTGGTTACGAGTTCGAGGTCGCTTGCGCGGTCCTCTCCCTTACGAAGCGGTGAAACGGTGTTTACCGAATCTATCGCGGACCACAGCGTCCTTTGCCCGGCTGTTCACCCAGGATCGGATGGCCGATGGTCATTTCAAGAGCAGTCGCCCGCTTATGCCGCACGGTGCGCAGACCGTCCAGGAGCGCCAGAAGGTTGATTCCCAGGGGAAACTGACCATAAGGCCAGAGTCCTACCCAGGCTCGCACTTTATGCGTGGAGGCCGTCGGATAGGTGTTGACCCGTGAGTATGACCAACCCTGAACAGAATGGGTCTTCGTGGCCAACTCAGCAAGGGCCCATTAACCCCCCTAAATAACAGTATTTTTTTTTTACATTTGTTTGACATTATAAATAGGATAGAAAACGAATTTACCGCATGAAATTTGTAGCACCCGACGTTTCGGTGACGTTGCAGGCGCCGTTGTCCAGGGTAGACTGAAAGAGGTGTCAATCCGTTGTTTTGCGTGTAGGCAGCATACCGCTGCCGCCACTGCGTAGGTTATAACGGTGTTTGGGGGCCGGGCTCGGAGCGCGCGAATTTCGAAAATCCGTCTTGCACACAACACTCACTGTATCCTGTCTTACGTCCTTGCGTTCGGCGTTCGGCGGCGGGAACATTTTAAGAAGAGGGCTCCACGTAGAAGAGAGTTTGTAACCGTCGTCTCTATTGAAGTTCGGGGTTCTTCTTATTTCAATGGCTTGCCGGATCATGCGAGGAAAGTAGAATTGTTCCTTGGATAGCACAATGGGATTTTGAATCTGCATCCAGTGCTGCATCTATCGCTAAACGTTTTTGTTTTTCTCGCTGAACGAATAGAAAGATCGGCGATCTGCGAAGTTGTTGATTATACGATAATGTTGATTATACGATAAATGGCCTCAAAGATAGCCAAATAAATTGCTAACAATTCGCCGTCAATGCTATCAGCGTCACCCTCATTTCGCCGTTGCTGAAGTTTTACCAAATCGTACTATGAAGTTGATCAATATAACACCATTTATAATCAATTGTATTACTTTGAAAAGTTAAAATATAGCAATATTGGGCTCGATTGCGTTTCTTCGTGAACTAAAATCGGAAATTAGTCCGTGTGAACGAGACAGGGCAATACGCTAGAGCGAAGTGTGAGATGACGGTTGTCACTTTTTCGCATTAAAACTGCCCGCCATGGTCAAATCTTACACCGCACGAAATATGCTCGAATTTATTCGGACGAGTATAAGTTGGGCAGGTAGTATTTATCGACGATCGTTCGTTTCATATACCGCTCTAACTTATTGCTCTGTCTCGTTCGCTTGGACTAATTTTAGTTTTAGTTCACAAAGAAACGCAATCGGGCCCATTATCACTGTTTTTAGATAAGCACCATCGCAAAGTATGATATTATTAAATCGTTGTATGGATATGCCTTTTTCTTTTATTTAAAATTTATTTCTATAAGACAATGATTTTGGCTGCAAATAATAATGGTAATCGAATGGTAAAAGCTCGAACTCATGCTTATTTGGTTCTGATATCTATGGTGGACAGGGCTAGTACAATAAATTTTAGGTGGTAAACGGATCGTGCAGCTTGGGCCACAAGATCCATTTTGTTCTCGGATCGGCTCAACTCACGATTCAGCTCCTATTCAGAACCTCTCCGTGTGGAAGGCTACCCCGGGTAAGACTCCCGCGTCTCAGGCCTTAAAGCTGGTGGACCGGTTTCTCCCGGCGGGATTGCATCACGGCGACACTGGACAGTTTGCGCACCGTGCGGCGAAGCCTATCGGTTGTGCATTCTGACTAATTGCTGAAGGAGTCTGGAGACTATGGAAATACACTGTCTCCTAAGCCGAGGAGGTGGATGTTGACCTGTTGTCATGCCACTCTTTAAATTACTTTGGGCCACTCAACCCCGTGTGGCACTACTTCGGACCCGCAACCAGTCGGGAGGACGGAGGTATCCTGAAGGTTAATTCCAGACAGAGATATCTTACCAAAACTGGTAGTTAGGGGGCGAGGCTGCCCGCTGAGTACCTTTACCGGTGCCTCGCCGAAAGGCGTCGGACTTTAACGGGCTGCTGGCGAGCTTGATAGTAGATTGTCTTATCTCGAAGTCTTCTACGCTCATGCCACGACTGAAAGAATGATTACATATCGTTATACCAGCCTGGAGTGACGGTGTGACGGGAGCTAATGGGCCCTTTCTGAGTTTGCCACTAATATCCATTCTGTTCAGGGTTGGTCCCACTCACGGATCAACACCCATCTGGCGGCCTCCACGCATGAAGTGCGTTCCCAGACAGGACTCTGGCCTTAGGGCTAGTTTACCCTAGGAGTCAACCTTCTGGCGCTCCTGGACGGTCTGCGCACCGTGCGGCGTAAGTCACACGATTGTGCACTCTGACTAACACAGCCGGGGGAGTCTGGAAGCAGTACTGTTTTCTATAGAGCGGGGGTGGTTGCGGACCTTACGGCGACTGCTCTTGAAACGACCATCGCTCTTGAACCTACCCGATCCTGGGCGAACAGCCGGGCAAAGGATGCCGTGGTCCTCGATAGATTCGGTTTACACCGTTTCACCGCTTCGTAAGGGAGAGGACCGCGCAAGCGACCTTGAACTCGTAACCAATCGAGAGACCGGAGTAATCTGGTCGCAATTGTAAGTAAGGGCGTGAGTGTAAGCCCGCTGGGTAACATACCTGCCATGACCTTTGAACATACCGAAAGGCCATGTAACAAAGTACTTTGAAAAACAATGTATCGTAAGTCTTATATCTGGTCTTATTTATCAGAATCCCGAAACTTTCAGTATGACCAAGTATATTTATATAATGGAAGTAGCGCTGTTCGTTCGCAGAAATCTAGCCGATTTTGAAGTGAATGGTGTGCATCATCACTATCCAACAAGATCCCGAAGCATGCTAGGTTCGGTAAGTCATGCATTATTCGAGTCGGAGAGGCTAGCCTAAATCGCCGGCCCAGCGGCTTATAACAAACTCAGCGAGCACATTAGGCAGGCGCAATCTCTTGACGTGTTTAAGAGACGCCTTAAGTGGTACCTTACAGTTAAGGCGTTTTACTCACTGGAGGAATATTACTCGAGTGAAGTCTAAAATGCTTTGGTGGCTAAAGTATTTAATGATCTCTGCATTTTGTCTTGTATTTCTTAATTTTACATTATTCTTGTGTTTTTTCTTCGTTTTGTTTTGTTTATTTTATCTTTTCTTTACGATAAAAAAAAACGTTTGTTTGCTAATATGTATGAATGTTCTGAATCTGTATCTGACTTGTATACCAGTATACTAATAAAATGAATATGAATATGAATATACATATGGGAAGTTGAAGTTAAACGGGACAAAGATGATATACTAATCCAAACTCAAACCGCTAGGCATTAGGAAAGACAGTGCAGCGTTCAGTATGACGAGTTGCCTGCCTTAAATAATCTATACTAATATTATAAAGAAGTAATGTTTATAAGTTTGTATGTTTGTAAGTTTGTATGTTTGTAAATTTGTAAGTTTGGATGTAGGGGGTAATCTACGAAATTACTCATCCGATTTTAAAAATTCTTTCATTAATGTAAAGCTCCATTACATTATATTACATTTAACATTTTATGGCAATAAATATTGGTTTTTCAATACGAAATTACGATATTTGTAAATCAATTCGGAGAAAAAATAGACGCCGTGGTCCGCGATAGATTCGGTAGACACTGTATCACCGCTACGTGATACAGTGCAAGCGACCTCGAACCCGTAACCAGTCGGAAGACCGGAGTAATCTGGTTGCATCTGTAAGTAAGGGCGCGAGTGGTGGTTAAGGCGATATAATACCTGGGAACGACCATATATGAAGAATTTTAGTTTTATGGAACAAATTTAAAATTTGGACTCATAAAAGTTGCTCATTGCCTTGGACATTAAGGCTTTAAACTGACTTTGAAAATTTCAGGCGCGTTTACTCCTACAATGTAAGCGGTGAGCGTGTTTTATTATAATTTCATTATATTGTCTGGTTAATTCTCTAGGGCAGCACTTAGCCACATTTTTTATTTAGGCCATAAATTAATGACAATTAATTAAAACGTGAGAGCGCTCTGAGAGTTACGCTAAGTATGTTTTGCCATTTACACCCTTAAACCACCACTGCGTAGAGATAGTTATTCTGTGCTAGCGCTGCGATAGAGAATTTAGTATGCGCTTAGTAGCCGGCGCGAGCGGACGTAGAATCTGCGCTTGACGCTTCGTCAACGCTGGATTTTTATTGGTCAAACCCTACAAAATTGACCCCGCCTATTTTTCGCGTGTACGCCCATTTCGGATATTTTTCTGAGGTCTCATGTCGCCTTTATCTGGTTATCTTGCGGTAAGGGGTTGGCTTCTTACGGGCGTGTGGCGTAACTAGACTGTGGACTGTTTTCGTCCCAAGCCCTCTGCGCTCACCTCACGGGAGACAGAACCATCTAATATCGTTAAGACTTCCTGAGGTGACCGGTTCGCCCGTTGTAGTTGGCAACTCTAGTTGCCCGCTGGGTTTAATTCGCAGTGCCTCGCGGTTAGGTAGGCACTCCGCAAAGCGATCGCTCATACATTTTTTGGGTCTTTATTGGGGAGCTAACGGGCCCATGATGGGTTGGCCACGAAGACCCATGCGTTCAGGGTCGGTCATACTCACGGGTCAACACCCATCCGACGGCCTCCACGCACAGGGCGCGAACCTGGGTAGGACTCTGGCCAGCGAACCACTTTCCCGTGGGAATCAAACCTCTGGCGCTTCTAGACGGTCTGCGCACCGTGCGGCGCAAGGGAATCGATTGTGCACTCCGACTAACAGTCGGGGGAGTCTGGAAGCTGTATTGTTTCCTATAGAGCGGGGGTGGTTGCGTACCTTACGGCGACTGCTCTTGAAATGACCATTGGCCATCCGATCCCGGTTCAGAGTCGGGCAAAGGACGCCATGGTCCGCGACAGATTCGGTATTCACCGTTTCACCGCTTCGTAAGGGAGAGGATTGCGCAAGCGACCTCGAACTCGGAACCAATCGAGAGACCGGAGAAATCTGGTCACAATTGGTAGTTAGGGCGCGAGTGCCGCCCGCCAGTTAACATAACTGGCTCCTCGCGGTAAGGCGTTGGTCTCTAACGGGTTGTGGCGTAGCTAGACGTCGGATTGTTTTGTCCAAAGTCTTCTACGCTCACTGCAGGTCGATAGAACGACTAATCGTTAAAACTTCCTGTGGTGACGGGCTCGCCCGTTGTAGTCGACAACTCAATATGAGTCTTTATTGTGATACGGATAGGACATGTGTAAAAGATATAATTAAAAATTACATTGAATGGTTTATTTATTACTAGCAAAAAGTTAATCAAAATAACTTGAACATGGTTATTCAATACCAAATGCACGTACGTACAGTTGTTATTAATTCCGACGGCCGTCTGGAAAAATGATTTCTATCCGTGAAAAATTGGTGGAAATCTCTGTGGTCTGGAATCTTCGCAACATACCGACTTGCCGTTGTCGTTATCTGAGCAAATCTGGAAAGAAATAAAACTGGTTGACCTTTTAAGCTATTGCATAGCTTTTATCGCGGGCCTAGGCCAGCGCGGCGACCGAATGAAGAAATTTCTTAACGAAAATTAATGATTTTAAACTGATAATTACGTCTAAACGAGTACTGCTTACGATTCGAAAAAAATATATGTTAAACAAGAACATTTTCCTAATATTCTTAGTTTTGAATATTTTAGATTTTGTTTATATTACATAGTATATTTAATTTGTGAAATTAGGTCTAACCGAACACAAAAACGACTACTACGCAAATACTATCTGGCGTATTATTATGAAACATGCACCATTTTAAAGATAATTAAATTATTTATCTTTCTATCTAAGATTTTTTTCGAATAATCCGTTTTTTTTGCTTTATCGAATAAAAAATTCGTGCGCGGCTCTCTATCGGAAGACGTTTAAATTATTCCGAATCATTTGCTTTCGCAGCCGCAAATGATTCGGAATAATTTCTACGTTTTCCGATAGAGCGCAGTTATCTGATATCAGAAAAAATAAAATAAATAAGATAAATAAATAATTATAATTGCATAGGTTGTTAAAAATGCTATGCAATAGCTTTACCGCGGCAGTCACCGAGTGCCACACGTATTTTTTTTTAATTTTTATTTGTTGAGTGGCGCTTTTCTAAGGTTTTTCTAAGCCATGTAACACTACGACCATTGCTGATTAATTGTGTTCGCCACCTACTATAGTTCTGCGCTAAGCCTCGTGTCGTTTAAGAACCGCAACAGGCTTTTGGCGTCAGATTGTTTCACCTCCTCAGGTTGGATGGAGGTAATGACCACCCAAGTGTGTGTATCTTTTACGCATCAGCGAGCCACACGCGCACATGAGGTGCAGGGGAGTTTCCTCTGACCCTTGGCAGAATCTGCACATTTTCGTGTCCGGGAGCTCGAGGTTGTACATGTGTTTTTTCAGGCCACAATGCCCCGTGAGCGCTCTCATTAGTATGCGTAGATTGTTCCTATTTAGCGATAATGCCTCACCGGCATTCTTGCGGTTGAAAGCATTTTTTTTTCAAATAAGCCAGTTGGTAGGAATCCGTACTCTTGGTATAGTCAAATTGAATAACTGGTATTATACCTTATGTGGTATATATTTTTTTTAAATATCGAACATTATTTTTTAATGAAGAACATTAAATTTAAAATTAAGATTTGAGATCTTTTTAAAATAATTGGAGTTGCTAAAATACTGCAGATAGTCAAAATATAAAAAGGGATAGTCGGTTATAAAACAGTAAAATTAAAATTATAAAAAATATAAAATTAAATCAATAACAATGTCGCAATAGAAATAGTCAATATAATTTTTTATATTATAATCCATCTTTGATAATCAATGATTGTATTTAGTACTGAAAATAATCAAAATTAGAAAAAAAAAAATAAAAATAAGAAAAGATTGTAATATAAATAATTATGGATGATTAGGAAAATCAATACTCTCAAAGTCCCTAACAGAATATATTGGGCTCTTAATAATCATATCCTGGACCTTTCTCTTAAATTGAACGTCTCCAAGACCCCTGACGCACAATGGAATCTTGTTATAAAAAATATTGGACTGATACAGGAAACTATTTCTAACCTTACTTAGTCGCACTTTGCAAGGACGCAAGTCTTGTTTGTTTCGCGTGTTGTGCGAATGAACATCCGAATTTGTCGGAGTGGTGCTGATATTTTTTCGTGCGTACATATAAGCGGTATATATAAGCGGCATACATTGTCATGATATCAGATTCAATGAAATTGATTAGCGCTTTGGAATGATTTAACCCTGGCGTGTTGTTCCCGTGGTTGACGGATTGTTCTGAACATATTTTTTTGAGCATTCGGTTTGCAAGGCGTTTTGGTACGCCACAGCAAGGTTCAGGGCCGTATAACGTTTTCTTTTCTCCCGTCCTAGCAAGTTCATTAGCACATTCCCTTTGCTCCCGGCTTTTTCATTTCCCTCGATTCCTGCATTGCCGGAAACCCATCTTAAAATAACCCCGTTCTTTTTGCTCAGGGAATTCAGTAGTGATACTCAGTTTTGCACCAGCAATGAATTAATGGTATTCAAGGCTAGTGCCATAAGAGCTGCCTTGCTATCCAAGTGGATATAGATGCGGTGGTTGGCGTAGTTATTATGGAGGTTGATATCCGCACTTGGAATATGGAGGCGTGTTGCGACGCCGCCTGTAGCGACGTCGCCGGCCGTAAAATAGATGATTTACGGCTGCTATGAGGGTACCCCATGAAGCATACATATTTGCAGAAAACTAATTTTTAAGAGAAAAATTACAAAATTGCATCGGATAACCTTTATAGACATCGCAGGCGTCGCTTCGAGCGGATCGAGCGAGCGAGACAGCCTACGACCGCCCGCTCTAACATAGCTAGGAGACAAACTTTGGCACAGAAAACGGACAGTTTGAACACGTCAAACTGAAAGTGAAAGCGGGTAATACTGCCCGAAGCAGTCTCGTAAGAGTAGAGGTATACGCATATAGCACCCCTCTTACGACCTGCCGTGAAAAATCACGCGTTTACGTCAAGAAACCGTCAAGAACCGTTTACCAAGAAACCGCGACAAGATCTCGAGAAACCGAGAGAAAACACGTGGTATTTTCTACTCCCAAAAATAGTGAAAAACCGTTGAATGGGAGTAGAAAACAAGGTACCATCACCACCGACCACCGGCAAGTAAACGGAAACCCAGGAATCATCGATTGAAGTTTACGTGGCCGAAAAACTGCCCTCAGCCGGTTATGGAGATAATCACAGACGCGAAAATAACGGGAACGTATACGTGAGGTACCGGGACAGTCTCTGATGATGTTTGAAACCCGAAGAATCCACTCCAAGGAAAAGGATGGGTTTCAGCCATTCTCTGATTGGTTGGTTGCCGACCAATCAGGAATGCGCTTTAACGAGCCAGTAGCTGCCAACCAGAAACTGTTGGGCGGCCCCGAAGTCTGGACAAACACTTATCGTACCGTAACGGCTTTTAGAGGAGAGGAGATAGCTTTTCTCCTAGGAAAGAGCGTGAGGACGCTATGAAAAGGGATGATCCCGACTTTTCACGAAAAGCTGTCCGCGGCGTGTCATTGGTGGACGCGAAAGCAGGTGCACAGCAGGTGCACAGCAGGTGCACGGCACGAAACACGAAAGCGAGTACGAATATGGGCTCACGGTCCATATCAAATCACTCTCTCAGTTTCACAGCTCAGCAACAGTCAACCGACTAGGAAGGAAGGAAGGAACCAACGACTACAAGGACCGCGCCATGGAACCGCTCCGATGCCCTTGCAGTCTGGAAGCCAGTCGCGAGCGGCTCTACTGCACCGTGCAGTATTGAGCGCGGTCCAAGTAAAGGACACTACGGTCGACGAGACGCTCACTCCTATTCGGGGAGTTGAGTGTCGGTCCGAGTCGGGATTTACGGTCCGACTCGAGATTTACGGTCGACGGGGACGCTCACTCCAATCGTGGAGTTCGAGCGCCGGTCCAAGTTGGGACCTTCGGAGAATCGGGCGCACAAAGGCGCAGTCTGGCGCACATCGGCGCACACGCGGCACCCACGCGGCGCACACGCGGTGCAGACAGGCGCACATCGGCGCACACGCGGCACCCACGCGGCGCACACGCGGATACACACGCGGGCGCAGACGGGCACACATAGGTGCAGTCAGGCGCACGCGGTCAGACGGGCGCACATAGGCGCAGTCAGGCGAATGCGGCTCAGGCGGACGCAGCACAGGCGAACGCAGCACAGGCGGACGTAGCACAGGCGGACGCAGCACAGACGGGCGCACCCAGGCGCAGTCAGGCACAGGCAGACACACTCAGGCGCACTCAGGCGCATTCAGGCGAGCACAGACAACCGACCACGAGAGACCTCGTTCGACCCGCTGCCCGGGAAGAATAGGACAAAGACATTTAGAATATAAGATTTTATTGTATTTTATAATATTAATAATATACCTAGGTTATATTATTCTGTTATGTATGTACATTAAAGATTGTTGTATTATTGTGTATGTACCTAGGCTATAAAAACTTGTATTGTGTTATGTACCTAGGCTATGTTTTATTGTATTACTTAAATTTTGTTATGCACCTAGACTAAAATCTCATGTTTGTAAATTTATTGTGTGTCGTTGAAAATCATTTGAAAAATAATATGCCGTATTGGCAACAGTGAGTGGAAGGCGTTTTTTATTGGTGCAGGGGACGGGGAGTAAAACGGTAGTAAAAGAGAAAGACTGAGGCGTATCGAGGCTTGCAGCAGGTGTCGTGGCCGCCCGTTACAGGGCAAGCGGCGACCAAGTGGTGGACCTCTTTTTACAGTCCTGGGTCCACACAGCGCTAGGTCGGTCCGCGCTACAGGGCACTGCATATGTTGTGCGACAAGCGCAACAGAGGCGTATTTCCCCAAGTTTACACTTCTTTCGAAGTTTGGTCGCTCTCCATATATACCGCAGCCTAAGTCTAGTCCCAATTTGGACCCCTCAGTATACCATTTAAGGCTACCGGCCTCCCAGTGTAGTTGGTTTTTTATCCAGTCGTCTCTGGGCGGCAGTTGCACTGTAAAGAGTTTTTCAAAGTTTAATAGTGGAAACATAGTGTCTGATACCAACATTTCAAGCGTTCGAATATTTGTGTAGGCCGAATAGCAAAACATCTGGCGACCATACGAGCCTTTACGACTCGTGACGTATTCGCTTTTATTTCAATTTTGTTTTAAAAGAAGCTACTGTCTGGTCTGAGGGCTTTCGTCATGCAGAAGCGTGCAGTCCGCACAATAGCGCGTGTGGCGCTTGATACGCTAGCTAGGCCTGTCTGTTTAGAGATCTCTGCGTCATAACGCTGCCGTCTATTTATATAATGGAAATAGCGCTGTTCGTTCGCAGAAATCTAGCCGATTTTGAAGTGAATGGAGTGCATCACCACTATCCAACAAGATCCCGTAGCATGCTACTTTCGGTAAGTCATGCATTATCCAAATCGGAGAGGCTAGCCTATATCGCCGGCTCAGCGGTTTACAACAAACTCAGCGAGCAAATTAGGCAGGCGCAATCTCTTGACTTGTTTAAGAGACGCCTTAAGAGGTACCTTACAGATAAGGCGTTTTACTCACTGGAGGAATATTACTCGAGTGAAGTCTAAAATGCTTTGGTGGCTAAAGTATTTAATGATCTCTGCATTTTGTCTTGTATTTCTTCTTTTTACATTATTCTTGTGTTTTTTCTTCGTTTTATTTTGTTATTTTATGTTTTCTTTACGATAAAAAAAAACGTTTGTTTGCTAATATGTATGAATGTTCTGAATCTGTATCTGACTTGTATACCAGTATACTAATAAAATGAATATGAATATGACTATGAATATACTGTGCCTTAACACACACACATACACCCTCACACACCCTCACACACAGACGCAAAATAGGTAGTGTCACTTTAAGACTGTCTCGGCAAACAGACAACACCATTTTGACCACCCAACCGCCCCTTCCCCCCTCCCCACCCGAGATTGCCAAATAAATAAATAGTCAACTTAATAACTGTCAGCGCCACCTGCATGTCGCCGGTGCAGAAGGGTTGCCAAAGCGTACTATGGAGTTGAGCAATGTATACCATGTACATAGTACAAATACCTAGTCAAGGAACCGGAACCATTTCAATTCTAACTACTACTGGCATCAAATTCATTAGCATTAAATTCTGTAATCGACTCCCAACAAAATTTAAACAGCTGGAGGACATAAAATTTAAAAAAAAACATCAAGGAGATGCTGATAGGCCACCCTTTCTATAATCTGGCCGAATTTGAGGGCCATGATTTTTCAAATATTGTGCACATTTAAATTACTTAAAAAGTAGAGCCTTATTGTCTGATTATTTTATATGGTCTTATATTTGTACTTTTAGTTCAAAATGCATAACGTAGATTTAATTTGATTATTTAACATTTTACTGACAATTTGAATATTACGATGAATAATTTCACTACGTATCTTTTCAAATTACTAACTACTTCAAATATTAGGCTTCTATTTTGATTATTTATATTTATAGTTTGACAATCTAGTAGTTAATTCTTGACTACCTAAGTATGTTCAGTAAAGAGTAGTAACGAGACTTACTACCTAACCCAATTATTTTGACACGTCCAAGAGCGGTGTTTAGCCGTCAATTGGACACGACGAAAATGTAAATGTAAAATGTAAATTACTAGCTGACCCGTGCCCACTTCGTTGGGCGCTAAAACTTTTTACTTGTGATGAAATTATGAGTGTGGTTCGGTTAGTACTGAGTGCTATGATTTATTTCCTGACTGCCAAAAGAAGGGTTATATTTTTACTGTATATGTATGTATGTATTTGCATGCCAATTTAACTATATTACCGTTATTTGTGAGTGTCTTCTTGTGAGTGTCTTATTTGTGAGTGTCTTATCTCATTAACCATATATGCAGAAAAAGGGAAATTATATGCAGTGAAAGGCAAAATTCTCGTGTTTTAAACACTTAAATTATACTTTTTTTATACCATAAATTTACTTATTTTGATAAGAATTCATAATTGTTGATTATATGACCAATAAACATGACCTAACGATTTGAATTATTTTTTAAATTATAAAATACTACTTTTTGTGACATAAATATAAAATATAAAATCGAAGAATATCGCGGTTGTTTGACATTATAAATAGGATAGAAAACGAATTTACCGCGTGAAATTTGTAGGACCCGACGTTTCGGTGACGTTGCAGCCGCCGTTGTCTAGGGTAGGCAGTCTACCCTAGACAACGGCGGCTGCAACGTCACCGAAACGTCGGGTCCTACAAATTTCACGCGGTAAATTCGTTTTCTATCCTATTTATAATAAATATAAAAGTTAGACATATGCTGTCGCTGACATTTTTGTAAGCATTATCAAATTCTACAACTTTTCCCTAGAACTTAATCATATATCTCTCATCGTTAAGGCAGCGTTAGTTAGAAACTTTGTCGTTCGACCGTTTTTTCTCCAACTTACTTTGCAAATCCGACTACCACGAAAAAGTCTTTTCATTTTTCGGATTAATATATAGCCTATGACACTTACAAATAACGTGGCTTTCTATTGGTAGAAGAATTTTCAAAATCGGTTCAGTAGATCCAGACATTACTTCCTACAACCTCAGAAATTTTACCTCTTCATAATATTAGTATAGATAAACGATACATACAAATGGCTGCACTCCACGTTTATTGAAGTCTTCGTTTGCTATTCTACAATGTTGCAACATGGCGCATCGTCCCGGTTTCATTTCCCAAGTTGCGCAGTAGTCGCCTGTCAAATAAAATAAAAGATGGAGTAATATCAGTTAAAGAAAACATTACAGTACTTTAAACCTATTCCTATCTGGATAACAGTTACTACGGGCAAACCGGCTACTTCAAGGAGTTGTAACGGCCCTTTAGTACCGTCACATGCAATCAACAAATGCATTGACTTCCAGTGAAATACACTGACACAAATTCAGCTATTTTGCTACCTCGTCGAGCGATGAATCAGCACGATGAAACAATACTTTCACACGGAATATTTTGGATTGCATCATATATTGGCCTATGTAAACCGGCGAAAACGCAACCAAAGTATCATTCCTCGAGTGATCACCTCCCCCAAGGTTGCTACGGCATACTCGGTACCCCTCTCACGAGGTCGCTCAACGAGTCCGGTTCCTTGGTTTCCTTTTCCGCCCTTTTCTGATCGAGAAGCATCAGTCTGCACCCCCACAGACTCGAGCAGTGGCCAGTACGAGATACTAGGAGCACAGGTAAAATCCTTATCCTCACATCCTCGTAAATTCATTCATTCCGCGAGTCAATTCATCCGCGTCAATATTACCTATTAGGGAAGCGTTAAAACTGGCAATATCGAACTCTCAATCAATTCAATAAATACCTTCTGATTCAATCAAAATCGCCTTTTAATAAGGAGATAACCCGCAAGTTGACACCACCACCTCACACCGAACAACCTGGACTCTAGTGAGGGGTGGTCCCTCACAGAGTTGTGACCACACTCGCCATTCTGTCTCCCATGGAGTGAAAGTAAGACTTTGTGGACAACACAATCCACATTCAAACTTTGCCAACAAGCCTGTAAGATTCTGACACGTTACCGCGAGGTATTGGGAAGTCGAGGTCGACAACCAGCGGGTCAACCTCGCACCTTCTGACGGATTTCTGTATTCTCCAGTCTGGTCACAGAATAATAACGGTGTGATTAAAATAAAGAAGTATAGATATGATCTGATCTATGAGAAAAACTTCACTTTGGTAAAATATTGTGCAGCAAAGGCTCCATTGTGCGACTAAATTAAGTTTATAAATTCTGTTTTCCTGTGTCCAATACGATGCCCCAAATATAATAATAATTAAGAGGCCGTGCCGGCCGTGGCGGCCATAAGCTCTATGAAGCATAAATTTGTGGCCTGGTTGTGAGAACACTAAAAAGAATTTTAATACAATTATGCCGGATTTTCAAAACCCGGTCCTTAAGCTATCATTTCGCTAAAACGAAATTGGAAAATTATATCCATATTAATTGTAAATTATCTTTATTCTGTTACTGTTTTCCAAAAAAATAAAAACGAGCGAGATTTGTATTCCGTTTTTGAAAGACCTAAAGATGATTCTCAATATTAAAAAATACCAATTACACCAGCGTTTAGTCTTTTTGCATACTACTAAGACAGTTTTTGGAACTTTAATACAAAAAATATAAGGAAAAAATGATTGAAATTACGTAATTTCCAGAAATGTCATGGCCAAACATTACTTTTTTTCTATTTAATTAAGATACTTTTGAGTGATATAAAAAATAACACAGTGATCTTAAGTTATTTTTTTATTGTAATCTAATTTTTACTTTATAAAAACTATTCATTTGATAATATATTATATTATAATTGGAAAGCCAAATCGACTATATTAGACGACGCACGAAGCCGAAATCGTCATCCGTAATTGGCCACTGCCAATGGTGGGACGTATTCCCTTGTCGCCGCGGTATAGCTATACATCTTTATGTATATTATATATCGAAAGCGCGCGGGCGGGCGGCATTGCAAAAGTATCAAAATTTTTAGTGGCGTCAACTCGGAAGGGAGCCTTAAAGTAATATGTTGTTTTTATTACCTATACGGTGTTGTCCATTAACACTGAGAATAATGCATAAAGCTAGCAACACAGCAATTACGCACGAATACATAATTTTCGGCTATTCTGTGAATAAACGCCTTGTTTTTTTTCTATACTATAGATGCTGCCCAGAGCAGAGCACAAATACATTGCTAGAAAGTTAATATAAAATATGTATTTATTCAATAATTTATGTCCATTCGTTTTGGTTTGTTTTAATCTGCGTTTCTACCCAACCAAATAATTACATGGTGAGTGGTTTCAAATCAAAAATACTTACACAAAGTAATAAACTAAATTGAACAAATGTTCTTTATAACAGCGGTTCCCAACCCACGATTCGCGGACCACTGATACTTCGTGAGAGCCTGTCAAGTGGTCCGAGAAAGAAAAGAAATCGGTTTGATCAACTGAAGACTTTCCCGGAAATCAGACAACCCACCTATGCGCGAAATACCATTAAACCCAACCCCACCCCCAACCGCCACAACATCCCCCTCAATCTACCCCGAAATATCTTACAGTTTGCTGGGACCATTGATTTTAGTATAATCAATGCTGAAACTTAAGGAATGAAAATGTGTGTACAGTCTGGCTTGGGCGTTGTCTACACTGATTGTATGTATGTATTCTATATTACAAGTAAAGAAATATTAATAGCAATTTTTTTAAAGGGTTTTTTTAAAGGGTTTTTCACAAAAGACCCACCCAAGTTTTTTTTGTGACTTTTACTTTTTTGGCGAAGTTCTTTCGAGATGAAGATGGATATTTTATACAGATATATCAGTAAAAAATACCACGGAAAATTTTATTACCACGGAAAATACTACAAAAATACTACGAATTGGCGCTCAAAGGAGCTTCCCGCTATCCCGCCTTACCTACATATAGTGCTTTAACTTTGAAGAAGATATACCGAGTATTCAGGATGTATAAAGTTCCGGATAAAAATATTCTTCATCTTCCGATGTTCTTTTTCTTTCGTGGTTTACTATCCCGCCTCATCTAGAGTGCTTATATAACTAAGTACTCAGGATGTATAAAGCTCCGGACGAAAGGGAAGAAAAGTTTGTTTGGTGAGGTGAAAGGGTTTAGGGGTAGGGTTGGAAGGGGAGTGGTGATGCCGTGGCTCTGGGAGGGGGGATTAAGAGGGGGGACGTTTGGGAAAGGGTTTAGGGTAATTCTGGAAAGTTATGGGGGGAAGGGGTTGAAGGGAAGGGTGTGGGGTCTAAGGAGGAAGGGTTGGAGGGTTGTGGCTAAGCGTTTTCCCGCGGAGATGAGGTTGTCTGCTTGCCGGGAAAGTCTTAGGGTGATTTTTTTATCACACGGCCAATATTGACTCATATATTAGGAATTTGCTCAACCTACCTATCTATGTAAATAGTAGTAATGTATTTGTTCTTGTTTATTTCGGGAAACCTAGGTCATGCTGTTGACATATGGCTTATTTCAAAGAAAGCCCGTTAATGGTTTAGGGGACATTTGGGATAATAGACACATACGCAAAAAAAAAACTTTCATCTTAAAAAAAAAATCGGTTGTGTCATTCCAAGGTTTCCTGGGCAAGTAGCCAAGGACTGATTTCATCTAAATATTGACATAAATAAAATCGTTGAGCGCCCTCTCTTGGCCGGTATTCGAACCGGGATGGGTTTGAATACTGGCCGGTCCTAACTATACTGTGGATTGTTTTTCGTCCCAAGTCTTCTGCACTCACATCACGGGAGACAGAACGATCCAATATCGTTAAAACTTCCTGAGGTTACAGGTTCGCCCGTTGTAGCTAAAAGCTCTAGTTGTACGCTAAGTCTTTCACGTTCACTCTATAGGAGACAACTAGAGTTGTCAACTACAACGGGCGAACCCGTCACCTGATAACGTTTTAACGAAATGTATCGTTCTGTCTCCCGTAAGATGATAGCTAAAGCTTCCAATGCCAAACTCCGCCACCTGCTCGTCAGAGGCCAACGCCTTGCGGCGAGGCACCGGGAAAGGTACCCAGCGGGCAGCCTCGCCCCGTGACTACCAATTTTGGCAGGATATCTCCGTCTGGAATTAATCTTCAGGATACCTCCGTCCTCCCGACTGGTTATGAGTCCGAAGTCGCTTACACGACCTCTACCTATTGTATTAGAGCGGTAATTCAGCTAGAATTTATCGCGGACCTGGACGTTCTTTGCCCGTAGTGCACGGGATCGAGTGGCTCAGTGCTTCCTAGAGTTACTGAAGTCAAGGACTTGGGAGTTTTTTTCCACCCTAAGTAAAACTTCAAGGAACACATTAGGCAACTATCTACAGCTTCTTTCAAGCTTCTAGGGTTTGTGATAGGGCAATCCAAGCACTTCAATAATATTCGGGTTATGCGCACGTTGTACAACTCGATTGTTAGAAGTAGCATGGAAACGAATGCAGCTATTTGGAATCCGCATGAAGATACTTATACCCTCATGCTGGAAAAGGTACAGAAGTGTTTTTTGAGATTTCCGTACTTCAACAGTACGGATATTAACCATTTTTGTATCCGACTGCATTTATCACAGGCATGGTTGGCTATAATTCTCTCTGTCTCAGAAGAGAAATGCTGACCATGTCCTATGTTTTCAATCTAATTCGTGGTAAAACTGATAACCCTAGCTTACTAGCCAAGGTGGATCTTTTCATACCAAATAATTATCTTCGTGCTCGATCGCACCATCTTTTCACGGAGCCGTTCTCGCGCACTAACCTTACGTGGTGGAACTTGTTGGCGCGTGCTTTGCGCCGCTTAAATGAAATTCACTCTATGGCACCAGATTTCGGTATTTTTACCGCCAACCCTCACTTGTTTAAATTGCAAGCTAATAATTATTTATTCTTATATGATAGCTAGTATTATAAGTGTCATTCTATTTGTATAGTTACGGTAATATATTTATTAATTTTACTTCTCAATGCCTTGGTTTTACTGTTATGTTTATTAGTAATAAGTAAATAAACAAAATAAATAAAAAAAACTAAAAAAAAACATGAGTGGCATGACAACAGGTCAACATCCACCCCCCGCTGCTTAGGAAACAGTGTATTTCCATAGTATCTAAACCCCTTCAACAATAAGTCAGAATGCACAACCGATAGGCTTCGCGACCGGTGCGCAAACCGTCCAGTGGCGCCGGGGTGCGATCCCGCTGGGAGAAACCGGTCCACCAGCGCTGAGGCCTGAGTAGCCTTCCACTCGAGGAGTCTTCTGAATAGGAGCTGAATCGTGAGTTGAACTGATCCGAGAACAAAATGGATCTTGTGGCCCAAGCTGCACGAAACCGTATACCCACCGTTATGGGTTGACATTAATGTCAGGAGTTGACTCCTTGGAGGGACAGGTTTGCCCGTTGTGTTATATAAACATCCAGTTCTACCTCAAACGTGCCCAGCATGGACAACGTGCCCGGTACTCCTTTAAATGACCCTTGCGACGAGACGTTTTTAAATATATTTCAAATTGGCAAGAGTCATTATTTCGCACACAGGTGCGCTCGTCACTCAAGTAAAAATAAACAATATGTCATCGCCTTTCAGACAAACAAGATTACCCGATCACAACCACATGATCGTTATATATAGGCTGACTTAGGAAGTTCATAGCGGCAACTAGAGTTGTCAACTACAGCGGGTGAGGCCGTCACCTCAGGAAGTTTTAACGATTAGTCGTTCTGTCTCCCTGAAGTGAGCGCAGAAAACTTGGTCAAAAAACAGTCCATTGTGAAGCTCCGCCACATGCCCGTAAGAGGCCAACGCCTTAATCGCGAGATAGCCAGGACTGTTACCCAGCGGGCTTACACTGACGCCCTTACTTCCAATTACGACCAGATTACTCCAGTCTCTCGATTGGTTCCGAGTTCGAGGTCGCTTGCGCGGTCCTCTCCCTTACGAAGCGGTGAAACGGTGTGTGCCGAATCTATCGCGGACCACGGCATCCTTTGCCCGGCTGTTCACCCAAGATCGGGTAGCCGATGGTCGTTTCAAGAGCAGTCGCCGTAAGGTCCGCGACCACCCCCGCTCTATAGGAAACAGTACTGCTTCCAGACTCCCCCGACTGTTAGTCAGAGTGCACAGTCGATTTGCTTACGCCGCACGGTACGCAGACCGTCCAGGAGCGCCAGTGGGTTTATTCCTAGGGGAAACTATCCCTAAGGCCAGAGTCCTACCCAGGCTCACACTTCATTCGTGGAGGCCGTCGGATGGGTGTTGACCCGTGAGTGTGACCAACTCTGAACAGAATGGGTCTTCGTGGCCAACTCAGCAAGGGTCCGCTAGCTCCCCACTTCATAGCGGCAGGTGTTGCTGGCGATATTGACTAAAATTGGTTATCAGCCCAAGGCTTTCCCGGCAAGTAGACAATGCTTAAGCCCTCCTGCCCCCCCACCCCAACCATTTCAACTCTTGCCATGGCAAAACGATGCCTGCATTCCAAATTCTTTGCGCTTTCGTGAATACACATAGACAGACACACATTCTCGCTGACAGACACACAGTCAGACGTCTATCTAGAATTGGACTTAATCGTGCCAGGAGGGCTCAATATGGATATTTCATCATCATCTCGAAAAAAAAACATGGATTTTGAAATTTGAACTTTTAAACCCAATTTTTAAAGTTCAAATTTGTTGGACGGTCTCATCAACGAAGAATCGTAGAATATTTTGATATATCAATAAATACTATCGTGATCTTTATTAGATTGTCTATTAAAGGTAATATTTCGTTTTGCTTATTTACATATAAAAATATTTAGATATTAGCTCATAAAGACAAAAAAAAAATGATGATTTCTCGAAAAAAAAATGATGTTGTTTGACAATACAATTTTACCAGAAATATCCGCGAAATGACGCGCGAAATTATTTTAGCGGTCGTCTTTGTACCTATGGTAATAATGAGATATTTGGTATGGATTTTAGGATGCGTTCGAAATATAAAATATTAATAGTCAACAGTGTTCTGATGTGCAACCAAATTTGGTCGTTACGTAGCCGAAGGGCCCTTCGGCTACGTAACGACCAAAACAATGGCATACGAATGTGCCATTCGAGTTCTCAAAACAGTCACTTTAGTTTGAAGGTAAAAGACGTTAAGACAAATCCGGCTAAAATTAGCCAGATTTCTTTGCAAATGCAAAGTAAATCTCTGGAAATTATTTGAGGATGAGGCCTCTCATAAGGAAAATGAGAAATGACCTCCAATCATAAATTATGAGTAATATTAGTATTATATGGGGTCAACAGTAATAAATAATAATTGTCATGTGAATTGAAGTGTTTTTGTTTAAATAGCGTTAAAAGGATACCTCTCTTAGTTTTACTTTCATGGCAGGGAAAGTATTGTGGACGCACTTCTGGAAGTCTGACTGTGTGTCTGTGTGGCTGTCTCTGTGTATTCCTTCACGATAGCGCTGAAATGCTTCATCGGATTGCGCTGAAGTTTGGCATGAAGGCATCATTTGGTCATAACAAAAGTTGAGAAGATTGTTGTTTAAATCGGTCCACCAGGGGTGTACTAGGCATATTTTAATATTGAATTATTGGACTAATAAACTGGAAATTTAGTACACAGATGCCTTGATAGGGCAAAATCAAATTGTTAAAAATTTGGACCCTTCGAGTAGCGGCATAATTTCACGACAGACCGCGGCAATTTATTGGAATTTCTTGCAATATCGCCGCGCTCGACAAATAGTACTATAACCATGGAACTACTATAAAAATCATAAAAAAATAATTGTGCAATGATCACATTGAAATTTTGTATATAAAATATTGAAACTTCATTTTGTAAAACAATTAGATAATTATGAATAAATATGAGAAAATCGAAAAAGTGAAAAAAACTCGGCATTTCTAACTTGTACTTGTCTTACGGAATAATACGGAACCCTATTTAGAAATTTAAAATACTATCGTAGTCTTTATTAGATTCTTTATCAAATGTAATATTTTGTTTTCTTTATTTACATACAAAAATATTTAGTTATTAGCTCATAAATACTAATAAAAATGTTAATGATTTCTCGAAAAAAAATCTTGAAAAAAATAACCTCACATTAATTTACAAATACGCCGAAAACTTCATATATTTCAGCGAAAAACAAAGTAATATATATTTTGTCAACGAATTAGGCAGACATTTTGTTTTTTTAGATTTATTTAACGCAAAAAACTCAATAATTAGTAATGACGCCATAGCCACCAAATTTGGTCGTTACGCAGCCGAAAGGATTTTAAAAACAATTTTTAAAGTTCAAATTTGGCGGACTGTATCTAATCACCAAAGAATTGTAAAATATTTTGATATACTAGTTTTTATCTTAATATTTGATTGGGAATTAATTGCCGAAGTTCGTAATGCTAATTTGGAGACAACCTGTATATTTTGATGTAGGTACCTAATTACAAGTAATTCAGCATTCAATAATTCAGTACCTAGTTACAACTGCAATTAATTCAGACAATCACTCGCATCTTACCCGTGGTAGCTCCCCTTTATGCGTACCCCGAATACGACTGGCAAAAGTACAGAAAAGCTACTTGTATCTTAGCATTAAATTTTATAATCTACTCCCTACAAAATTTAAACAGCTGAAGGACATAAAATTTAAAAAAAAAACATTAAGGAGATGCTGATAGGCCACCCTTTCTATAATCTGTCCGAATTTGAGGGCCATGATTTTTCAAATATTGTGCCCATTTAAATTACTTGTACTTTTAATTTAAAATGCACAACGTAGATTTAATTTCATTATTTAACATTTTACTGACAATTTGAATATTACGATGAATAATTTTACTACGTATCTTTTTAAATTACTAACTAGGTACATCAAATATTAGGCTTCTATTTTGATTATTTATATTTATAGTTTGACAATCTAGTAGTTAATTATTGACTACCTATGTATGTTCAGTAAAGAGTAGTAACGAGACTTACTACCTAGCACAATTATTTTTTTACACGTCCAAGAGCGGTCTTTAGCTGTCAATTGGACACGACGAAAATATAATGTAATGTAATATGTTTGAAAAACGAATTTTCCAGAGTAGACTATCTCAGTCTACCCTGAACAACGGCGGTTGCAATATCGCCGAAACGTCTCGGTCGCAACAATCTTCACGCCGGGAAATCTATTTTAGTTTTCAGACAGGAAAAGTATTGAGAACGTGCATTTTTTTTTTTCGTGGTGAAGACAGATTTTGACCCTTCTTACCCCCTCTTACCCCCCCCCCCCTCCCCCAACGAGACGATTAAGATCATTTCCAGATTGAAATATGTCTGTGAGTCTATGTGTCTGTGTCTCTGTGTGTATTCCTCCGTGATAGCGCTCAAACGCTTCATCCGATTGAGCTGAAATTTGCCATGTAGGCATCATTTAGTCGTGGTAAGGGTTGAAAAGATTGTGGGTGAAATCGGTCCACATTTTGTATTTGTTGTAATTGTATTTTCTTTGCTTAAAGTTGCGGGCGGCCAGTGCCATCTGTTACCGCGTACCTATGTCACAGCGCTCTACCACTTATGAACCGCGGCTGCGGTTCGTGTCTTTGCTTAGACGCCGACGTGCGCTTATAAGCTTTTTCACTGGATTTCAGCTAGGTGGCGTTACACTACGCAATGTAATACGTTTGCAAATATTTCGATTGTGCTCGGTTTAAAATATAATATTATTTATGGTTGTAAATTCCAATCTTCTTCTTATATATAAAAATGAATCGCCGTACGCTAGTCTCGCAAGATCTCGAAAATGACTCGACCGATTTGAATTATTATTTTTTTTATTTTGCTCGTCTTGATTCAGGGGTGGTTTACATAAAAGAAATATTTAGGAAGATTAAAAGAAACAACTGAAAATCTAAAAAATCGAAATTGGTCATTTTGGTAAATAGGCCATGTTCAAAAGATGGCGTTCGCGGTGATCCTATTGTTTGACAGCTGCCCCATCCATTACTATAATTCATTGTGTGAAATTTCATAAAGTCGAAAAGTCGAAAAAATCGAAAAAGTCAAGAGTCGAAAAAGTCAATAAAGTCAAAAAAGTCGAAAACGTCGAAAAAATCGAAAAAGTCAAAAAAGTCAGAAAAGTCGAAAAATGCAAAAAAGTCGAAAAAGTCGTAAGAGCATTTATATTTCATCGTAAAAATTAAATACATTGAAATTATTTTAATTACAAACGACTTTCATTTAATCACCAAACGAAACTCAAACCGTACGTGATTCGGCCATATTATAAATTTCAATGAATTGGATTTGGAAGGTTGATTAGGATCAATAAACGCTTATGAAGAAGTAACAATCAAATCAAGTTTAGGTGGTACGAAGTTCACCGGGTAGTGTTGTTATAAAATGTTATATTTCTATATTGTATTGACATTTCAAATTGTGAAGTTGTCTGTATAGAATTATGGGTATACATTGGCTTGTGGCTTGTGTTTTATTTATATGGAATTCGCACAGGCTTTCGTAAATAAGTATAGCATAAACGGTGGGAATCATTAGTTCGCAAAGTTGTATTGCGCAAGATTTTCTCATATTTAATCCACGTAGAGGGGAATTAAATATGAGGCCCGAGGGGTTGCGGGGGGGGGGGGGGGGGGCGCAAAGGAGGGGGCAAGGGAGGGGGCTGTCTACTTTCCGGGAAAGCCTTATTTGTATTCCAGAAATTTTCCTTTCCTGGTAAGGAAAGTATTGTGGACGCAATTCTGTGTGTCTATGTGTCTAATGGGAGTTAATGGGCCCTTGCTGGGTTGGCCACGAAGACCCATTCTGTTCAGGGTTGGTCACACTCACGGGTCAACACCTATCTGACGGCCTCCACACATGAAGTGCGAGCCTGGGTAGGACTCTGGCCTTATGGTCAGTTTCCCCTAGGAATCAACCTTCTGGCGCTCCTGGACGGTCTGCGCATCGTGCGGCGTAAGCCAATCGACTGTGCACTCTGACTAACATATTGAGATGTCAACCACAGCGGGCGAACCCGTCACCGCAGGACGTTTTAACGATTCATCGTTCTATCGACCGTGCAGTGAGCGTAGAAGATTTTGGACATAACAAATCCGACGTCTAGCTACGCCACAACCCGTTAGAGACCAACGCCTTACCGCGAGTAGCCAGGTATGTTACCTGGCGGGCGGCACTCGCGCCCTAACTACCAATTGTGACCAGATTTCTCCGGTCTCTCGATTGGTTCCGAGTTCGAGGTCGCTTGCGCGGTCCTCTCCCTTACGAAGCGGTGAAACGGAGTATACCGAATCTATCGCGGACCAAGGCGTCTTTGCCCGAACTCTGAACCGGGATCGGATGGCCAATGGTCATTTCAAGAGCAGTCGCCGTAAGGTAGACAACTACCCCCGCTCTATAGGAAACAATACAGTTCCCAGACTCCCCCGATTGTTAGTCGGAGAGCACAATCGATTGGCTTGCGCCGCTCGGTGCGCAGACCGTCCAGGAGCGCCAGAGGATTGATTCCCAGGGGAGACTGGTTGACCCAGTGTCCTACCCAGGCTCGCACCCCATGCGTGGAGGCCATCGGATGGGTGTTGACCCGTGAGTGTGACCGACCCTGAAACAGAATGGGTCTTCGTGGCCAACTCAGCAAGGGCCCATTAGCTCCCTAGCACTCTGACTAACAGTCGGGGGAGTCTGGAAGCAGTACTGTTTTCTATAGAGCGGGGGTGGTTGCCGACCTTACGGCGACTGCTCTTGAAATGACCATCGGCCATCCGATCCTGGGTGAACAGCCGGGCAAAGGACGCTGTGGTCCGCGATAGATTCGGTATACTCGGTTCCACCGCTTCGTAAGGGAAAGGACCGCGCAAGCGACCTCGAACTCGTAACCAATCGAGAAACCGGAGTAATTTGGTCACAATTGGAAGTAAGGGCGTGAGTATCGGCCCGCCAGGTAACATTCCTGGCTATCTGGCGGTTAAGGCGTTGGCCCCTTACGGGTTTGTGGCGTAGCTAGACGGTGGACTGTTTTGTCCTCATGTTTTCTGCGCTCACTCCAGGGAGATAGAACGACTAATCGTTAAAACTTCCTGAGGTGACGGGCTCGCCCGCTGTAGTCGACAACCCAAGTTGTCTATGTGTCTGTCTGTCTGTGTATATTCCTCCACTATAGAGCCCAAACGCTTCGCCCGATTGAGCTGAAGCTTGTCATGCAGGCATAATTTGATCATGGCAAGAGTTGAAAACATTGTGGTCGAAATAGGTTCACCAGGGGGCGCGCTAGTCATACTTCAATATCGAAATATTGAACTTTAGGTTCTTGAAATTCGGTACACAGATGCGTCGTAGGGTCGAAACCACATTGTTAAATTTTTATTGCAATATATAGGGTGGCCAAAAAGTCGTGGATCAAACGAAACAGAGAGATAAAGGAGGTAATTTCCAACAAAAAATCTTTCTACAGCATGGCCATAACTTCATTGCACGAAGTTATGAATTTTTGTTTTTTTTTTCCAATGACTCTAACGAGTTTTTTTTACAATTTAATCAATAAAAAAATTCATTGATTAAAAGCAATAAAACAAAAGATGTTGTATTATGACTCGATAATGTATCAATAATACAAAAAATGTCTTGCAGCTCTTGGTACCAAATTTATGGAGTAATTAATTTTTTTCCGTAAATTTTGAAGCGTTATAAAAATTACTTCTCACTTTAAGAGCACCCTGTGAAAATAAAAAAAAATACGGAAAAGTAACCAGGTATCAAAAAAAAATGCTGATTTAATGCTGATTCAAATGAGGTACAACACTTTAGTGTTTGATTTTTAGTTTTGGATTTATGGTCGTATTTTCATATCAAGGTGCAAATTTCATCAAATTAGCATTATTCAAATTATTTTATTAGTTTATCATAAACGGCTAGTTTTTTATCGTTGGAATGCTAGAACTGTTCGGTTCTTATCACACTTAGGATTTATGAAATGGACAGACACTCTTTCACAATTTTTGTATTATTGATACATTATCGAGTCATAATACAACATCTTTTGTTTTATTGCTTTCAATCAATATTTTTTTTATTGTTTAAATTGTAAAATAACTCGGTAGTTTCCTTGGAAAAAAAAACAAAAATTCATAACCTTCGTGCAATGAAGTTATGGCCATGCTGTAGAAAGATTTTTTGTTTGAAATTACCTCCTTTATCTCCCTGTTTCGTTTGATCCACGATTTTTTGGCCAACCTGTATATGATTCAAGCGATACAAAAAAGGGGGGGTTAAAGGGTGTGAAGGGGAGGGGTTTGAAGGAGTTTACGGTTTTGGCGCGCGAGGGGGTTGTCTGATTGCCGGGAAAATCCTGGTGTGCGCCAACCGATTTTTTTCTTTCACACAAAGCGTACGGTTAATTATAGCCTTATTGGAAGACAGAAGCTCTTCCTGCTTGTGATTTTGTTCCCAATAGATCTGGTCCTCGATATAGTTTGCATTATTGTCTACCAGGCAGACTGAGTCTGTAGCTACTAGTTCGCCCTAAAAATAACTTTAAACTACTCCCGGACAGAATAACTGTCAGAGCGCAAAGCAGTCGGCAACCTTGGTAACTGAGCGCTCTTACGAATTACACTAAGCAAAGCAACAGAAAAAATGCCACTAGGTGAAATTAACGAGAGTTTTAGGTATATTATGTAAATCCTATATTACTTAACATATATTAAATATTAATGACTGTTTCTTTCTTTTCTCACATATAACTTTATTTATATTATTTAATCGAATTTTATATTATATTTATTGCCGATTAAATAATGGAATTGCATTTTATTTATTATAATATCTTTTATGATTTTTTAAAATTATTATTTTTTTATTTTATTCTGAAGACCACATTTTAGGGCAATTTTAGTGTCATTAGCTTTTTACTAAAACTTGTACATTTGTAAGCAACCAAGCAATCAAGCAAACTTAATTGTAATATTGGAGTCCTGTCCACCCTAGAACGGGCTAGTCCCAGTTGGGTGACAGAAACAAATAAGCAAAAGGTTAAGGTTTTGCCATTCGGTTCCTGTTATTTTTGTAAGCTAATCAATGTTTTATAGTAATTAATTCTTAAATAAATAAATAAATAAATAAATGTAATAGGGTGTGCTGATTCCAATTTTGTAACTAGCAATTTTATAGCACATCTGGATTTAACCCCTCCAGACAGTAATGTCCCAAATCGGGTACGATGTATTGTAGTCAATGCTCAGTGACGTCCCGCGCGCGGCGCGACAAACCGCGCTCTCAACGAACTGAATTTACACCAAAATCACAGTGCAACCACCCCCTGTTAGATATGTGTGAGAAAGACGGATAAATTCTGTATTGTACGATTATTCAGTCGTGCTTTTCGCAGTCTAGAATCCCTAATATAATTGTTTGTATTCTGGGGGCACTTAGTCGAGTCCTGCCATTGCTCGGATCTGTGCTTCTCTTCGGATATTAAGTAGCTTCTCTTCGGATATATGTATAAAAATAAATAAAACGAACTAAAAGATTTGGTAAAGCATGTAATAACGTACACAAATTTGTTTACAGTTTTTAGATAGGGTTTCGTATTTTGAGATAAAACGTCGATATCGGTGAATAAGTGAGTTTTTTTTCAGTTCTCCAATCTTCTAATAATTATTCATGATTATCTAATTGTTTTACAAAATGAGGTTTTAATGTTTTACATTTCAAATTTCCACGCGATCATTCTACAATTCTTCTTTTCATGATCCATCAAGTAATTTCTTTATTACGATCGTTTTTCTAAAGTGCTATATTTTTGAGCTTCAACTCTCAGAAATGACAGGTGACTGCCAAGATTTACACCCGCCGCTTGAGGAGTTAAAGTTACAGCTGAAAGTCTTATGATATTAAAAGCCTGTACATTATTACAGTTATGTGTAACTGTAGCCACATTTTTTTTAATCACGATTAATACGACCGAATAATAAAAATCGGTTGTGTCACTTTAAGACTTTGCCAGCAAGTAGCCAAGGACTGTTTCATTTGAATATTATTACATCCCTCTCCCTTTCCCCATCCCGATAGAGAATGTGGTTTTGTCTGAAACTTTATATCTCCACAGTACTTTGGTAAATATTTAAGTATTGGAGCATCTTGTGATATACGACATTTTTTGTTTTTTTTTTTATCATTCGCAAGAACAAATAAAGCTGATGATTTGCCGACACATGAACATGCCACGTACAACTGACCATGAGAAAAACACGGATTTACATTTTGTATGGGAAAATGTTTTTCTTATATTTTAATTTTTCGTCAATTTTCTAATTTTCGTTTTTAATAGTTATTCTGCTATTCGGGACAGAGACAAATACTAAAAATCAAAAACCATGAAAATCGGTCCAGCCGTTCTCGAGTTGTAAGTGTTCGAACAAAATCGACTTTGTTTTATTTATATAGATCTCTATATGTTTTATATACATATATAGATTTTATTTAATAAATATTTTTTTCTGTGTAACATATATACAATAATAGTTATACAATATACACTTGTAGGATTTCCTAAGATTACAGAAATTACCTATACACCCGACAGATGAACGCAGTACTAAATATCACCTCAATACAGGCTTTGCCTAGTGAGGTGATAAAATCCCGCCGAAGCAGCATCTTTAGTAAATTTCCAGGGTTCTACATTTTGTATGTACGACTAAATTATGTAAAATATAGTATAGGAAATTTAATCATGTAATACTAGGGATAATTAAAATAAATAAAAAAAAAAAAATAAAGCGGGATACGAATCCGCGGAAGAAATAGAATATTAATAAAAGCAGAATATATTCTTCCAAAACTTCTTATTATTTATTTCTTTTTATTTATTCAGGAATTAAGTACTATAAAACATTGATTTTGCTTACAACAATAACAGGAACCGAATGGCAAAACCTTAACCTTCTGCTTATTTGATTCTGTCATACAACTGGAACTAGCCTATTCTAGGGTGGACAGACTCTAATATTACAATCAATTATGTTAAAGTTTTAGTAAAATGGTAATAACACTAAAATGTGGTCCTAAAAATAATAATAAAAATACGTGTGGCACTCGGGGACTGCCGCGGTAAAGCTATTGCATAGCATTTTTAACAACTTATGCAATTATAATTATTTATTTTATTTATTTATTTTATTTTTTCTGATATCAGATAACTGCGCTCTATCGGAAAACGTTGAAATAATTCCGAATCATTTGCGGCTGCGGTAGCAAATGATTCGGAATAATTTAAAAGTCTTCCGATAGAGCGCCGCGCACGAATTTTTTATTCGATAAAGCAAAAAAAAACGGGTTATTCGAAATAAAATCGTAGATAAAAAGATAGATAATTAAATTACCTTTAAAATGGTGCAGGTTTCATAATAATACGCCAGATAGTATTTGCGTAGTAGTCGTTTTTGTGTTCGGTTAGACCTAATTTCACAAATTAATTACACTATGTAATATAAACAAAATCTAAAATATTCAAAACTAAGAATATTAGGAAAATGTTCTTGTTTAACATATATTTTTTTCGAATCGTAAGCAGTACTCGTTTAGACGTAATTAACAGTTTAAAATCATTAATTTTCGTTAAGAAATTTCTTCATTCGGTCGCCGCGCTAGCCTCTAGGCCCGCGATAAAAGCTATGCAATAGCTTAAAAAAAATATTAAACGATAAAATAATATATAAAATGCAATTCCATTATAAAATTGGCAATAAATGTAATACAACATTATATTAAATAAAAATGACAAACCGAATAGCCTTATAACTAAACTAGCCCTTGGAGTAAATGGGTATTTTCATGGATGCATCTGTCACTTTTGCAGGATTTTCGGCGACATCGACGGCGCTCGACTTCAAGGACTATAACTACGAAACTACTACACCAATCATAAAAAGAACAACTGCAAAATGATTGCATTGAAATTTCCAATATACAATATTGAAATATCATTTTGTAAAACAATTAGATAATTATGAATAAATATGAGAACGTCAAAGAAGTGAAAAAACAATGGCCGACTTTGGCATTTGCGACGCGACATTCAACGACCCGAAATACTTTATGTATACGATAAATGGTACATCTAATCAGTTTAGGGGGACTATATGATGTTGTAGAAATGGTTTTACTTACGATTCGTTGAAATAAACACCGAAAACTACACGAAAAACGTATCCGAAAACGAAACACACGCTCCGCGGATTTCGACGTTTCGGGAAGGCGGGCGTTCAATTTGCAGCGGTCCGTAATAATATGTTACATGGACTGCGCAGTTGCTGCTGCGAATGCTAACAGAGAGAATTTAATTCTGTACCGATCTGCCATACGCATGAAAGAGACAAAATGCTTTCGATGGTAAAAAAAGAGTTCGAAAGCGCGCGCGCCGAGCGGAACCAGATCTGGTCGTATCATACTCAACGGATAATTGTTTCACAACCAGATTTGGTCGTATCATACTCAACGGGCTAGAGAGAAAAATAAATTTATAAGTAAGAAAGGAAAAAAAAAGTCTATTTAATAATATGTTAAGTATTATAAATTTAATATCAAAAATACCTAGTCAATAAAAGAACAATTCATTGTCAAAACAATACATAACAACAAAGTTAAATATTTTTTGGTAGTTAGTTAAAATATAATCAACATACATATTTAAAAATATGTTAACAACTTGTGCACCTAAGTTTTATTAAACTATAATTTCTAACATATGATGTATGGGTAGTCTGTCATGATTCGATAACAATTTCTTTCTTTTATTTTTGAATTCCCTAAATGTCAAATTCATTTTTATTTACATATTGATCAGATTGTAAAATCTCGGCGTAATGAAAGAGTAATGTCTTTGTCCAAATGATGTTTTCATCCTAGGTATTATTAGGCTATTTTCTAAAACTTGTCTCGTTGGTCTTCGGTTCTAAATTATCCATAAATTTGAATTTATTCCCCTTAAGAGGGAAGTTTTTAGAAAAAGTTTTTTAAAAACCAATCAAGGACTTTAGCTTCCTTATAAAGTTCATTAGTGGGATGGCGATATGGTCTACGTAGAATAAGTTTTAATATAAATTTCTGCGTAACTTGCATGGCTCTAGCAGGATTTTGCCACATCCACCCCATCCGTAAGTAATAAGCGATGTACATAAAGAATCATAAACAGTTTTTAGCGTTTTGGAATCCAGAATATTCCTCAGTTCTTTGAACACATATCCAAGAATATGCACCTTCGTCGCTACGTTATGTATATGAGAGTCCCAACGGAGAAAGCAATCTAGAGTTATCAATCCATTTAAAACTTGTATAGTTAATTCCCACACTGCTGAGTTTGCACAATAATATATTACGCGGAACGTGGTCAAAAGCCTTTGCAAGGTCAAAGAAACTCCTAGACACTTATCTCCTTAATCCATAATTTCGACTAGACATTCTCTTAAGGCAGTTATAGCGTCTGTTGTGCCTAAACCTTCCCTAAAACCAAACCGATTGTCTAAGGGTATTTTATTTTCAATTACAAACGTAAAAGAGTCTCGCTTTGCAACTTTCTCGAAGATTTTGGAGATCGTGTTTAAACTGGAGATAGGTCGATAATTATTGAGATCCTGTTTATCTCCCCCTTTATGTGTGGGAATTACTTTGGAAATTTTTAATTTGTCAGGAAAAATTCCGCTTCCAAAACTCACATTAATAATAAAAGCAATAGGCTGGCTGCAATACATTCGGAGTGCTTGAGTATCTATTAAAGCACTATAAATAAGGCGGGATAGAAACCCACGGAGGAGGAGAATATCGGAAGAAGAGAAACATTTTCGTCCGAGACTTTATACATCCTGAATACTTGGGTATCTATTATAACACTCTAAATTAGACGGGATAAGAGCCACCGAAGAAAAATATCTGAAGAAGAAGAATATATTCGTCCGAAACGATACAACTACCCCCTTAACCCCCCTCCCAACCCTTCACTTAAGCCCCCCTTCAACCCTTCTTTTCCACTCTCCCCTGATGATGATTAAATTGACTGACACGCACATTATTTTTTGATCTGCTCTTATTATTTTCAACTATTCATTACTTCTGTTTATTGAAAACTATTAATTATTTTCAGGTATTTCAATATTCTATTGTTTATTTTAGTACCTTTTAGCTAAATTGTTTGATTGTCACCTGATTTTATTATTTTTTTATTATTTTTAGTTTATGACTGTTATTTAAATAATTTTATTATTTATTTTATTTATATTATAAATATTAAAGTTTCATTTTAAATAGCATTGAAAAATTTATTTTTGTGCGATACAGCCTGGTCTAAAGTGAAAAAACTGAATATCTAAAAAACTGCAAGAAATATGTTTTTCTTAATTTTTTCGTTGATTTATTATTAGGTATCTGTATTTTAATACTTTCTTTTAAATATGTATATATAGATAAGTTTCAACAAATCTGTAAAGATGTTAGAGAAATTAATCGAAGTTGTCATTAAGTAGGCGCCATTAGCCTCTCAAAAATATTCTTGAACAAAATGTTGCCTATACCTGCATCGTCTTAGTGCCCATTGCATACACGAACACGCAATGAGACCTATACGATTCCATACTACTAATAACAATTATCTCCCAAGAGACAGTTGCGGTTCCCTCGCCGGATGCGTGCTCCCTCCCGGACAGCACCGCCGCGGAAAAACAAAAACAAATATACGAGAAAAGACAGCGAAAACAAATAAACGAAAACAAAACAAAAAAAAAACAACGAATAAGACGATCGTCGCGTTATTCCCGTTGCGGAAGTGGTGGCACTGTGTGTGCGTGGAGTGATTATCTTTCGTATGCGTGTGTGTGCGTGTATGTACTTGTGTCATCGGAATACAGTGGCATTGCCAGTTTTTCGATAAATTGTATCATTTATAAATCATCATCATTATCATCAACACTTACAACTACAACGGGCGAACCCGTTTCCTCCGGAAGTTTTAACGATATTTGATCATTTTCAAATCAAATCATATAATTTATTGTCCTAAAAACTAGTACCTACATAGTTGTATAGACAGTTGTATTACATTTACATTTGACCGTGATATGATTGAATTCTTCATTAATTATCAATTTCTTCTATTAATAATAAAAACATAAAAGGTTACTCGTAAGAATAAAGAAGGTATTATTGTAGAATTAAATCGAGTCTCACCAGATAAAAACACAGAGTACCTAATTAATTCTTTAAACGTATGTAATGTCAAAAATAACAAAAGAAAATGTGACGATTGTCAAAAAGTAAAATAAAATGTCTTAGTGATTATATTGCAAATAAAAATAGTCAAGGTATAATTAATATGTGCCTACTTAATAATAGAAATAGTCAAATTGAAAATCGATTAAAACCTATTACAGAAAGAGATATAGTCGAGATGCATGCAGTTTTTAGAGATCGTTAATGTCGTACAATTCTCTTTCAATGAGATATAATTTGAGTTTATTTTTAAATTGGAGCATTTTTCCTTCGGGGCATATTTTGTACTAGAGGGTAGCTCATTGTAGCATATAATTCCGACGTAGTTAGGATCCCTTTTAAAAAGTTCTAGATTGGGACGAGGAAGAATCAGATTATTTCTCCCCCTGGTAAAGTGTTTATGCGTATCTGAACGTACCTATCGGCAGCTGAGCTAGGCTTTTTATTATCAATTTAAGGCATTCTAAAACGTATAGAGATGGAAGGGTGAGGATTTTAAGCCTTCTGAAATGACCACGGCATGATTCTACGTAACCCAGATAACTTAAAATTCGAATGGCCCGCTTTTGCAATGAAAACATATGTTGCCTTAGATGTTCTGTTGGGTGAGCTCCCGTGAGGTGCGCGAAGAAGACTTGAGACGAAACAGTTTACTGTCTAGTTACGTCACTCGCCCGTAAGAGACCAACGCCTTACCGCGAGAAGACGGGTGTGCAACCAGCAAGCCGACCCTCGCGCCCTTACGTCCAGATACGGCCTAGCGACTGGCTACGGGTTCGAGGAATCTATCGCGGACCACGGCATCATTTGCCCGGATCTTCACCCGGAATCGGGTAACCGATTAGTCGTTTCAAAAGCAGATGCTGTAAGGTTAACAACCACCCCCGCTCTATTTATTATTTATTATTATTATTATTTATTCCGTAGCCGGCGATTGGAGAGGGGGTCGCCCTCGCAGCCAATACGCTGCTGTCGGTGCCGCTGGATCTCGTACTCCATTCACGATTCGCTTCCATTCTTGATGATTTTTTGCCACGTCTCGAGCATCCCTAGCCGATAATCGTTGATTCTTAAGGTCGTCTTTGATGTTATTTAGCCAGGTTTTCTTCGGTGCCGATCGCTGAATTCTCCATTCGGTCGAACAATCTCGCCAAAGAAGTTTACGTGGCAAGCGATTATCGTTCATTCGGCAAACATGGCCGAACCATCGTAGTCGACGTTTTCGTACTTCTTCGATCGTTGATACTAGATCGCATCTTTCTCTGATGGTCTCGTTTCGAAATCGGTCGCGGAGTGAGACACCGAGAATCCGCCTCTAGCATCGCATTTGGAAGACTTCGAACTTTTTGAGGTCCGATTGTAGTAGTAACGTCCACGTTTCCGATCCATAAAGAAGAATGGGAAGAACCAACGTTCGGTATAGTCGTACTTTGGTTTTGATGGTAATATTCGTTCGCTTCCATATGCACCACTTGAGCGAGGCGAATGTTGCTGTTGCCTGACCGATCCGGCTATGGACATCGGCCGTCGATGCCACTTTATTTTCCGTAACCAACGATCCTAAATACTTGAATTGAGGGACCTGTTCGATTTGGGTTCCATCGAGGTAAACTCTGGCCTTCGAACCGTCCGTAGTGAGCACTTTGGTCTTATCCGCATTGATTTTCAATCCATACGATTGAGCAATTCCGGATATGTCGTATGAAATGTCCGTTGCTTCGGCATCAGTGTCGGCGAAAACGGCGCTATCATCGGCGAACATCAAATCGGCTATGATGTTTGATTTGTCGTAACTTACTCAGCGTCGACCGTCGAATGCTCTCCGCATAATCGTGTCGATCACCACGTTAAAAAGTAGCGGCGATGCGACATCTCTCATCGCGTTATAAGAAACAACTTGGGTTGTCGACTACAGCGGGAAAGCCCGTCACCTCAGGAAGTTTTAACGATTAGTCGTTCTATCTCCCTGGAAGTGAAAGTAGAAGACTTGGGGACAAAACAGTCCACCGTCTAGCTACGCTACAAGCCCGTAAGAGGCCAACGCCTTAACCGCGAGATAGCCAGGAATGTTACCTGGCGGGCCGACACTCACGCCCTTACTTTCAATTATGACCAGATTACTCCGGCCTCTCGATTGGTTACGAGTTTGAGGTCGCTTGCGCGGTCCTCTCCCTTACGAAGCGGTGAAACGGTGTGAACCGAATCTATCGCGGACCACAGCGTCCATTGCCCGGTTGTTCACCCAGGATCGGATGGCCGATGGTCATTTCAAGAGCAGTCGCTGTAAGGTCCGCAACAACCCCCGCTTTATATATATCGCTGTCGTTATAAGAAACAACTTGAGTTGTCTACTGCAACGGGCGAGCCCGTCACCACAGGAAGTTTTAACGATTAGTCGTTCTATCGACCTGCAGTGTGCGTAGAAGACTTTGGACAAAACAATCCAGCGTCTAGCTACGCCACAACCTGTAAGAGACCAACGCCTTACCGCGAGATAGCCAGGAATGCTACCTGGCGGGCGACACTCGCGCCCTTACTACCAATTGTAACCAGATTTCTCCGGTCTCTCGAATGGTTCCGAGTTCGAGGTCGCTTGCGCGGTCCTCTCTCTTACGAAGCGGTGAAACGGTGTAAACCGAATCAATCGCGGACCATGGCGTCCTTTGCCCGCCTCTTACCCGGGATAGGATGGCCAATGGTCATTTCAAGAGCAGTCGCCGTAAGGTACGCAACTACCCCCGCTCTATAGGAAACAATACAGCTTCCAGACTCCCCCGACTGTTAGTCGGAAAGCACAATCGATTGGCTTGCGCCGCACGGTTTGCAGACCGTCCAGGAGCGCCAGAGGTTTGATTCCCAGTGGAAACTGACCAGGGCCAGAGTCCTATTATTATTAGGCTACGCGGTGACAGACGGGGGGAGAAACCCCGCCCACCACCCGGGCAGTTCTAACGACATGGGTCGTTTTATCTGCCCGGGATATCGTGCATCGACAACCTCACGCGTACCAGAAGGGTATTACGTGAGGGGTGAACGAACGGAGATATGGAGGAAGATTCTCCTGGTTTCTACCCCCTCCGGCACCCCGTGAACCGTTTATTTAATAATAGAAAAGAGATATCAACAATTCACTTACTATCTAACATTATAAAGTATACATGTTTTAGCTTACGTACTAAAGTTATCAACAGAGTAGAGAAGAGCAAAAAAAAAAATGTATATATGATTATTTAGTAGAATGAATGGTAGGCGATGAGATAGTGAATCCGTGCTACTGAGTGGTCCCGGGTTCCGGCTGCAAACGGCAGGGGTTCCGTCGGGGGCATCTACATCGGGAGAACCTGCAAGAAGGCACGCGCCCACAGGGGCGGCTAGGTACGTCACAATACAAAATGGGCGACTTCGGGCGATGAAGCAGCCTCCGGACAGCACCGCTAAGAGGGGAGGCCCTCCCCCAGAGGAGGAGAGCCCCGCTGCCTCAAATCCTCCCAGTTTGACACCCAGTGGTCCACAAACTCCCGGAACGCTCGGTAGCAGACCTCGCAACCCACGAGATCCGCATACCAGATCGGCAGACTGCCGGCGCACGCACCAACCACATCCATCATGTTTGCCCGTGCAGCGTCCAGCTTAGGGCATGTCCAAATGATGTGTTCTGCGGTCTGACGACCGGAGCCACACGGGCACCAGGGATCGTTGTGAGTCCAAAGTCAAATAGCTTGGCCCTGAACTCACCGTGACCCCCGATGAGTTGCGCGACTCGGTGGTCAATCCGTAGAAAATCATTTTTCATCCGCTCGGACACCGACGGGAAGAAACTATGGGTGAGACGGCCCGTACCACCGGCATCCCACCGTTCCTGCCAGACGCGCAGGCTCTCAGCCCGAATCAGGCGGGTACTCTCCACAAACCTGGTCTCCGCCGGGTTCACCGTCAGACTGAAATAGTCCACGGGCTCCCCGCGGCGTAACCATGACTTAGCCGCACGCTCCAAAATCTCCAGATCAATCGGCAGTATCCCAGCGATAACGGGAAGAGCGAGAGTGGAGGTCGTTCGATACGCGCCAGTCATCGCCACAAGTGGGAGACGCTGGCCGCGCAGTAGAACCACACGCGCGGCCTCCGAGATGGAGGGCCACGCCCAAGCACGCGCTGCATAAGACACTTGCGGAACGAATACACACTTGTACAGCAGTTTTATGGCCGGGGAGCGAATGCCCCACTCGGCCCTGCTAACGCGACGGAGAGAGAGAAACATGTTACGCGATTTCGTTACCACGGATCTCGCGTGACCCAGATACGATAGGGACGCCGCCAACGAAACCCCAAGGTAGCGGACGCACCGCGGGAAAGCTACAGAACGCCCTCCGACCCGGATCAGTGGATTCCGCTGAAGACGCCCCTCAATAATAATGCCTGAGTTTTGGCCGGTGAGAAAGATAGCCTGTTGCGCCTTCCCCACCCTAGGATGAGGTCCAGCGAACCGGCCGCCCTTCTCTCGACCTCTGCGCGGCTCTTGCCGCCCACCAGGAGGAGGGCATCGTCAGCGTAAGCGCTGACGGTGCACCCCTCCGGGTAAGGCAACGCGAGCAGATCATCGAAGAGGATATTCCACAGACTGGGACCCAACACCGACCCCTGCGGACATCCCATAGAAGGAACCATGCTCACTGACGTCGGTCCATACTTAAGAGTAACGGACCTGTCGGAAAAATAGCTGCGGATTATCTTAAGGATATTGTTCGGGCACTGTCTGAGACGAAGCTTGCTTAGAATCATCGGCCACCACGCGTTATCGAAGGCACCCGAAATATCGAGGAAAACCCCGACGACGTACCGACCGTCAAAATCGCGAGTCCAGTTTTTCGCAAAAAGGATGGCATCCTCAGTGGACCTCCCTCGGGTAAATCCAAACTGTCGGTCGTTCTGGGGAGACAAAGACGTCTCCAAGCGATCGCGCACAAGCACCTCCAGCACTTTTCCCAGAATGGGCAGGAGTGTGATGGGCCTGTACGCTTTAGTGTCCGACCGTGGTTTGGCATTACCCTTGGTAATGACACGTAGGAGACCAGCTTTCCAGCAAGAGGGAAAGTGACCGTCGCTTATACATTTCTGCATAAGCACCGTCACCTCCCACCTGGCAAACCCCCAAACACGTTTGACGATGCTCGCCGTGAAATGGTCAATCCCGGGCGCCTTACGAGTCGACAGAGAGCCGATGACTTCGGACGGGCCAGAGTCCTACCCAGGTTCGCACCCCGTGCATGGAGGCCGTCGGATGGGTGTTGACCCGTGAGTGTGACCGACCCTGAACACATGTGTCTTCGTGGCCAACCCATCATGGGTCCGTTAGCTCCCCGTTATAAGAAACAAAGCAGTTAACAGACGCCCCGGTTATTAGTCGGAATACACAGTCGATTGGCTGACGCCGCACGGTTCGCAAATCGTCCAGGAGCGCCCGAAGGTCGATTCCTAGGGGAACTGGTCGATTCCTAAGAGTCCTACATGTGCTCGCACTTCTACGTGGAGTCTACCGGATGGGTGCTGACATGTGAGTTGGGCTGACACTAACACATTGGGTCATAGTGGCCCAACTGCACTGGGCCCATTAGCTCCCCATCATCATCATCATCATCAACCCGGGAGACGTCCTCTGTTCGATATATGCCTCCTCATAGAACGCCATGACGAACGGTTTTGAGCCGCCTCTATCGATTTAATTCCTGCGAACGTACACGGTGTCTGCCGGTTCGTGGTCGGCATTAAAGAAACGAGATCGTTTTTTTTCTCAATTGTTGTCGCTTCTGCGAGTTATATAGCCTACACATTGCCCTTTTGAAGTTGCTAGTTGCTTTTTCAGTGACTGTGGGAGATAATGGGTTCTTGCTGAGTTATCCGCGAAGACCTATTTGTTCAAGGTCGGTCACACTCACGGGTCAACACTTATCCGTCGGCATCCACGCATGAAGCAAGAGCCCGGGTAGGACTCTGGTCTTAGGGCTAGTTTCCCCTAGGGGTCAATTATCTGGCTTTTCTGTAAGCCAATCGATTGTGTATTCTGGCTAACAGTCGGGGGAGTCTGGAAGCTGTACTGTTTCCTATAGAGCGGGGGTGGTTGCTGACCTTACGGCGACTGCTCTTGAAACGACCATCAGCTACCCGATTCCGGGCGAAGAGCCGGGCAAAGGTTCGCGATAGATTCGGTTGACACTGTTTCACTTCTACGTAAGGGAGAGGCCCCGCGCAAGCGATCTCGAACTCGTAACCAGTCGAGAGACCGGAGTAATCTGGTCGCAACTGGAAGTAAGGGCGTGAGTGTATGCCCGCTGGGTAACATTCCTGGCTATCTCGCTAATAAGGCGTTGGCCTCTTACGGGCTTGTGGCGGCGTTTGACGGTGGATTGTTTTGTCTTAAGTCTTCTGCGCTCACTCCACTTGAGGTAACAACTATACTTGTGTCAGTGACCCAGGATCTTTTGCGAATTTCCTCGTTTCGGATCCTATCACGCAGTGAAACTCCAAGCATAGCTCTCTCCATGGCTCTGCGCCACCCCGAGCTTGTGCATGAGGCTAATAGTTAGTCAATAAGCCATTTTAATACACCATTGAGTAATTTGATTAGTTATTTTTTGCATTCATGGATGATACTATCACAATAAAATCGTATATATATATATATATATATATATATATATATATATATATATATATATATATATATATATATATATATATATATATATATATATATATATATATATATATATATATATATATATATATATATATATATATATATATATATATATATATATATATATATATATATATATATATATATATATATATATATATATATATATATATATATATATATATATATATATATATATATATATATATATATATATATATATATATATATATATATATATATATATATATATATATATATATATATATATATATATATATATATATATATATATATATATATATTTTCAAATTGAAATTATGTTTATTACTAAATAAATGAAATGATAAAATAATGAAAGGGCACTTATCTGGTCTGTGGTGACCAGGAGTGACTCCACGCCTTATTCTTCTCTTCCTTCAGCGCTTGCTAGGTGTTTCCTGTTGTGGTATTGGAACCTGATCAAAATGGTAGCGGCAACACAACAATGCGAGACGAGAATGAATGCTGGAAAATAATAGGCGATTAGTGTTTCTTAAATATTAATGATTGTTATAAGATGTATATCAATATTTCGGCTCAGCCGTCGTCAAGATATGTGACATTTCTGCCGCTACCATTTTGATCAGGTTCCAATACCACAACAGGAAACACCTAGCAAGCGCTGAAGGAAGAGAAGAATAAGGCGTGGAGTCACTCCTGGTCACCACAGACCAGATAAGTGCCCTTTCATTATTTTATCATTTCATTTATTTAGTAATAAACATAATTTCAATTTGAAAAAATAATAATTTACACATTTACAATCAAATATTAAAATATATATATATATATATATATATATATATATATATATATATATATATATATATATATATATATATATATATATATATATATATATATATATATATATATATATATATATATATATATATATATATATATATATATATATATATATATATATATATATATATATGCAAAACATAATTTTATTAATTATGACTATTAAATTATACGTATCTGTCAAAATTTAACAAATCACAAATCAATCGATTCACAAAGTTATGCTGATTACAAATTATTGACCAACCCTTCGGCTACGTAACGACCAACTTTGGTTGCACATCAGAACACCGTTAACTACGTAACGACCAATATTGGCAGCTTGCTCCCGGGGCGCACAGTAATATTATTTTCTAATTCGATTGCATGCTAAAATCCATACCAAAAATCTCATTGTTACCATAGATACATCCGTCATTGAACGGATATTTCTGGTAAATTCCATTGTCAAACATCCCTGTTCGGTCGTCATTGTCAAACATCGGATCGTGAACAGTTTTTTGTGTTTTATTAGTGTTTTCAGTTGGTATATGAAAAGAAATGTAAATAAATTTGATTTTTAAATACTTTGTAAACCAAATTCACGATAGGATTTACAACTTCTAAATAGGGTTTCATATTTTTCCGTAAGACAGATACAAGTTAAAAATGTCGAGTTTTTTTCACTTTTTCGACTTTCTCATATTTATTCATAATTATATAATTGTTTTACAAAATGACGTTTCAATATATACTTCTATAAACGAAATTTCAATGCAATTATTGAACATTATTCTTTTTATGATTGCTAAAGTAGTTCCATAGATATAGTACTTTTTGTCGAGCGCGGCGATATTGCAAAAAAATCCAATAAATTGCCTCGGTCTGCCATGAAATTATGCCGCTCCTCGAAGGGTTAAAAATTGATTGTGTACCACAAAACATTCCCGGCAAGTAGCCAAGGACTTATGGAAGAATTTTTAGCGTGATGTTCTTTCGGGAAGGAGGTTGACCTCATTTAAAGAGATAGTCGGTGACGAGCGCGGATAGTGAATTTGCAACGCATTAAACACGTTCGATTCAATCGCTTACACAAAAATACTGACCGGTGATTTCGGCCCAAAAAGGCATCCAAGTCGCAAGTCCAGTATTTCGAGGTTAAACATGACTAGTGCGGATCCTGGTCGACCGATTTTAACCCCTCAAGCCCCGATTGGCCGATATCGGCCACAAACTGATTCAGCGTGACGAGTCCGTTTTAATTCTATTTTAATTTAATTTGCTTTATTTTATTATGTTTTATTATGTTAATATGTTTCATTGTAACTATGGGTACAGTGGTTTGGCAGTAATTAATGTTTTTGGTGTGACAGTGTCATAATTCAATTTTTTTACTAATTTTTACTAAAATTATTTGGGACATCAACTTGTCAATCGGCTGAGGGGCCGAGGCCTGAAGGGTTAACCAAAACCTTTTCAACTTTTGCCATGACTAAATGATGCCTGCATTCCAAATTTCAGCTCAATCGGATTAACCATGTGGGCGCTATCGTGGAGGAATACACACACACCTACATAGGCACAAACACACACACATGCACAAACTCACACAGACTCACAGACATACTTCAATCTGGAAATGGCCTTAATCGTCTCAGGGAAGGTCAAAATAGGTATTTCCGTCTTCATCTCGAAATATTGTGTAAGAGATATTCTAACAAGAATTTAACATTGTGGTTTTACTCTTCTTGCCATGATAAAAATGACACCTGCATGCCAAGTTTCAGCTCAGTCGGATGAAGCGTTTGGGCGCTATCGTGGAGGAATACAGACACACAGACACATATACAACTAGGGTTGTCGAATACAGTGGGCGAGCCCCTCACCCTGGAGTGAGCGCAGAAGACTTGGACAAAACAGTCCACCGTCTAGCTCCGCCACAAACCCGTAAGAGGCCAACGCCTTAACCGCGAGATAGCCAGGAGTGTTACCCGGCGGGCTTACACTCGCGCTTTTACTTCCAATTGTGACCAGATTACTCCAGTCTCTCGATTGGTTACGAGTTCGAGGTCGCTTGCTCGGTCCTCTCCCTTATGAAGCGGTGAAACGGTGTATGCCGAATCTATCGCGGACAACAGCGTCCTTTGCCCGGCTGTTCACCCAGGATCGGATAGCCGAAGGTCGTTTCAAAGGCCACCGCAACCACCCCCGCTCTATAGGTAACAGTACTGCTTCCAGTCTCCCCCGACTGTTAGTCAGAGTGCACAGTCGATTGGCTTACGCCGCACGGTGCGCAGACCGTCGCAGGGGCGCCAGAAGGTTGATTCCCAGGAGAAACTAACCATAGGGTCAGAGTCATACCCAGTTATACTTCATGCGTGGAGGCCGTCGGATAGGTGTTGACCCGTGATTGTGGCCAACCCTGAACAGAATGGGTCTTCGTAGCCAACTCAGCAAGGGCCCATTAACTCCCTAAGACACATATACAGACAGACAAGATACACACACAGTCAGACTTCCATCCGGAAATGACCTTTTTCAATGGGGCGGGGCTTAACTAATGGCCTTAATTAGGGGGCTTAACATATTTCTTTCCAATATCATCTCGAAAAAAAATGCGCTTTCACAATACTTACCCTACTCGTCGGTTTATGGGTTGGAAAACTGAAAAATAAGGCACGACTAGGGTTTTAAATTTTCTTTTCGATAACCTATCGTAACGCAGCCGCCTTGCGCAAGTCGTCTAAACGCAGCAGGTCAACGGTCTATGTGTTCAGCGTAATAATAGACCGGGAGAGAAGCCAATTTGTCACTCGATATACCAGTATAAGCGATTTGAAAAGAACGAACAACTGCAGACAGCTGTGGAGCAATCGTGACCTATACCGGTTTTAAAAAACTTGTACAATCTGCAGAAAAAACTATACTATCACGCAATATATCTAAAATCCTACGTTGGTATATAGTATAAGAAACATACTTTCACCCTTCGGCTACGTAACGACCAAATTTAGTTGCACATCAGAACACCCTTGACTACGTAACGACCAATATTGGCGGCTTGCTCCCGGAGCGCACAGTAATATTATTTTCTAATTCGAACGCATCCTAAAATCCATACCAAATATCTCATTATTACCATAGATACATAGACGGCCACTAGAATAATTTCGCGCGTCATTTCGCGGATATATCTGGTAAAATTCCATTGCCAAACATCATCATTTTTTTTTTCGAGAAATCATCAAAATTTTTATTGGTTTTTATGAGCTAAATATCTAAATATTTTTGTACGTAAATAAGCAAAATGAAATATTAGCTTTGATAGATAATCTAATAAAGATCACGATAGTATTTACAATTTCTAAATAGGGCTCCGTATTTTTCCGTAAGACAAATACAAGTTAGAAATGCCGAGTTTTTTTCACTTTTTCGACTTTCTCATATTTTTTCATAATTATCTAATTGTTTTACAAAATGAGATTTCAATATTCTATACTAGCTGCGCCCAGCGGTTTCACCAACTTGCGGTGTCAACTACAACGGGCGAGCCCGTCACCACAGGACGTTTTAACGATTTTCTCGTTCTGTCGCCCTGCAGTGAACGTAGAAGACTTTGGACAGAACAAATCCAACGTCCAGCTACGTCACAGCCCGCAAGAAGCCAACGCCTTTACCGCGAGATAGCCAGTAATGTTACCTGGCGGGCCGACCCTCGCGCCCTTGCTTCCAATTGTGACCAGATTTCTCCGGTCTCTCGATTGGTTCCGAGTTCGAGGTCGCTTGCGCGGTCCTCTCCCTTACGAGGCGGTGAAACGGTGTGCACCGAATCTATCGCGGACCAAGGCGTCCTTTGCCCGACTCTGAACCGGGATCGAATGGCCAATGGTCATTTCAAGAGCAGTCGCCGTAAGGTAGGCAACCACCCCCGCTCTATAGGATACAATACAGTTCCCAGACTCCCCCGACTGTTAGTCGGAGAGCACAGTCGATTGGCTTGCGCCGCTCGGCGCGCAGACCGTCCAGGAGCGCCAGAGGTTTGATTCCCAGGGGAGACTGGTTGACCCAGTGTCCTACCCAGGTTCGCACCCCATGCGTGGAGGCCATCGGTTGGGTGTTGACCCGTGAGTGTGACCGACCCTGAACACATGGGTCATCGTGGCCACCTCATCATGGGCCCATTAGCCGCCCACCCGCGGTTTCACCAGCGTGGTGAGAGAAAATTGTGATAATGATGATAGAAAACCATATATCTTTATAAATTGTGTTATTCTGATGTGTAAGCTATATTATTGTAAAGTTTCATCAAAATCCATTCAGTAGTTTTTGCGCGAAAGAGTAACAAACATCCATACATAGATACAAACTTTCGCGTTTATAATATTAGTAGGATAGTAGGATAGAATTTAAATTTCGAATGTCAATTTCTTAGATTTTTTCCTATTGACTTGACAGTTATCGTTATATTTTAGATAATTCACACTATATCTTTATAAATTATAGCCTATGTGTTATTCTGATGTGTAAGCTATATTATTATAAAGTTTCATCAAAATCCATTCAGTAGTTTTTGCGTGAAAGAGTAACAAACATCCATACATACATACAAACTTTCACGTTTATAATATTAGTATATTAGTAGGATAGAAAATTTTAATGCAATTATTGCACGGTTATTCTTATTATGATTTCACGGGCACGGCGATATGGCAAGAAATTCCGTTAAATTGCCGCGGTCTGCGATGAAATTATGCCGTTACTTGAAGGGTTTATAATTAAATTTTGAAGTGTTACGGCTTTAAAAGGCGTAATTTATATATTTTTTTTATTCCAATTAATTATACTGTAAACTTACTTATAAAAACCTAATTTAATATACTATGATAGGTTTACAACGCTAGCAATAAAAAAAAAATAATACAAATAACAGTAACACGATAATAATATAAAAGTAAAAAGAAGAATTATAATTTTAAAAAATAAAAA